>VUYV01000072.1:2890743-2985126 GCA_008711295.1 Anarhynchus alexandrinus | reverse complement strand
GAATGGAATGTAGTGTTGAGGGAAATGGTTTAGTGGTGGTTTGTGGCAGTGCTAGGTTGATGGTTGGACTCGATGATCTTAAAGGTCCCTTCCAACCTAGATGATTCTATGATTCTATTCTACAATAAAAGTGATTCTTCTGTTTACACTGGTAAAGGCTTCAGCATATTAGGGCTTTCTCTTTCATGTGACCTTTCTGCTGCACTTTCTTTCTTCTCCTATTGTTCTCTACTCTGCACTAAAAGGAGGATGATTTCACTGGAGAATATTCCTCAGAAACAAGCAGGTGAATGTTGCAATCTGACCCAGTGGCAGGAGATTTGGTATTTTTCCAGTTTAAGGGATTTTCACAGCCATCATACAGGTAGAGAAAATTCCCACAGCTCTCAGTTTTCTAAGTGATGCTGTCCTGGCATTATATAAATCAGTGGTGTGACCTGAGACAAGGTGGTGGAGGCTTTTGTGTTGCTAAACAACACAAGAAACAGGGCTCTAGCTGCAACAAGGGAAGTTCTGAATAGATACTAGGAAAGGTATTCATAATGAGGATGGTGAAACATTGGAACAAGTTGCCCAGAGATGTTTCATAATCTCCATCCTTGGAGCTATGAAAAACATGATGAGAGAAAACCCTGAGCAACCTGATCCAACTTCAAAGTTAGATTCAACTTCAAAGTTGGCTCTGCTTTGAAAGGTCATCTTTCCCAGGTGGCCTGCAGAGGTCCCCTTCCACCCTAAGTTATTCTATGATTCTTTGCCAGCAATTTCACACTGAATAGTATTTGGTGACCTTTTCATCTGTATTGATTTGCTATAAAGACTGACTTCAAAGGGTTAAATTAATTTTGTTTAGGCTTATAGGATGAACGTGAACTGTGGTCTTAGAAGAATCACTTGCTACTGTCTCATCCACTAGACATCTAATGTTATGAATGCCTCTAAATGTACCATGAAGATATTCTAAATTGTATTCATTTTTTATATTATCTTAAAAACTGGTCTAAAAACTGAAAAGCATATACTTTTTAGTTCATTATTTTTTAGTGTACACTATGAAAGAATTAAGGACTAACCCAGCTTGCTGCAGGCCATCAGATTTCCTCTTTGACCTTGTCTGATATAATCTCATCTGTTTGTGTTCAAGACTGCTTAAAAACCTAAACCTATCCTGCACAAAATAAATATAGGAGAAAAACTCTTAAGAAATGCTCTTTATTCTAAGCCCAGTGGGCTATCTTTATTCGATAGAGCTAAGTATTTGACTAGTATCTGGTTTTGCAATAAACAGAAGCTGAAATGTAATTTACCAGCTCTTCATGAATTGTTTATTCATATCCACCCTCGGGATATTCCAGTACTATTGAATTACTCAGTAGGATGTTGACAACTAGTTTATTTTTTTTCCTCCTAATTTCTGAAATGTGCTGTTATCCAGTGTTTAGATCTGAGAATTAATTATCGAGGACATGTGAGAATTTTGCAAAAAAAGTGGAGACAAGTTAAATACAATGGGCCAAATTCTACCCTGAATTAAATTGGTGCAGCCCAACTCATGACAGCAGAAAGACAGAATGTAGGCAATTAAATATTACTGCAAGATTGTTTTTTCATGTGTGACATTGCTTTCTAGATCTCCTAAAAATACTCTAGTGTTTGGGGGGGAATTGGTTTGTTTTTCTCTCCTGTCGACGTAGTGATACAGTAAACTTCTGTAATAAAAAAGGAAAAAGCAAGCGTAAAAAATCCCTTGACATCAAATTATTTTTCAGGAAGTTAATGGAGAGTGCTATTTACTTTCTCCAGGAAATTCACAAGTGAAGGTAGGGTTGTATTCCTAACCAGTAATACAGGATAGAAGAAAACAATGTTTTCACCAAGGGTTCAGAATGATGGGTTAGAATTTGTTGAGGATCCTGAGAACTGATTTGTGCCTGGTCCCCTGGACTTACATGGAGCTTACTGACGGGTTTCACTGGGACAAAAACACCTGCCCAAATATGGGGACTGAAAAAAACCAACAACCAAGACCTAAGAAAATAAAAAATATAGAAATTAAAAGGAGGCTACTAACTAACTAAAATCCATAACAGCTTTGGTGTTTGACCTGGAGAGATGTGGCAGTTAACTGTGGAATAGGCAGGACTTGCTTGCAGCAGCGTAAGATATAAAGATGAGTAGAGGTATAAAATATGAAGAAGAGAGAAGACTGCCATGCATATTTTCGGTTAATGTTGAGACAGCTGGTGTTGAGAGATTTCACAGGTTAAAAATAACATTCTTATTTTGTCACAATTTAAAATTGCAGCATTCCTGTTACAGCACTAATTAGTTATTATCCTTAAGTATTTACGCTCTAGACTAGTGCAATACTTTAATATATGGTTAAAATTAAGGATGATTTCATGCAGTTTTCTAAAACAAGACCCCTGAAGTACAGAAATAAAACCTAAAGGTAAATTATATTGTGAATATTCTCTAAGCATCAAAGCCTCTATGTTGCCTGCAACTTACATGCTGCAATCCTAAATTAAAAATACCCACCCTCATTTTATTTATCAGGAATCTGATACCAAGAGATGTATTGTGCCATATACTTCCCATGGTGGCAGACATATTATTGGAATTATCCCTGATCCTTCTTTTCCCTCCCTATCAGAGTTGCAGAGTAAACGGAAACATCCAACTGACCCACAATCCACAGTGGGCTCTGTGAGAACACAGACAACATCTGTCATTCACTGGGCGTATTTTAAAAATTGTAATCCTTTAAATCAAAGATCCTCCAATTGATAAACATACTTGGTGGGGAAAAGGACCAGATTCAGTTCCTAAAGCTTCCCGCTTAAATAACAACCCCCAAGTAATGCTGGCTTGAGACCCCCTTGGCGCGCCCTGACCCCCAGCTGGGCTCGGGGGACGCCTGCTTGCAAGCACGAGTCCAGGGTTAGCAGGATAGATTTTTATTTAAGAGAAACGCAGTCATTGTGGCATTACGTAGGCAGACCCTCATCAGAGAGCCCTGTCAAAGCTGTTCTCCGTGATGCCGGCCCCGTCAATCTCTGCATCTCGTGACAAGTCCCATATCACCAGGGCTCTTGTCACAGCTGCTTCCGCGCCTGGGCTCCGACTTGCTGGTGACGGTAATCTCTGCAGTGCTCAGCTCTGGGGATGGAGGAAACAGCAGTCGGAATCCCAGCTTAGACCTCACCCACCGAGGTGATCCAGAGCCTTTTTCCTTCCTCTGCCTTTGCCCGAAGCGCTGTTACTCAGTCACTCAGATGTCACCGGCTGTGGCACTGCTGGGAATTACCCGTCCCCTGGACACGCTGGCTATAGGTTGTGTCAGTGTGGTCGTGTCATTAAAGCCCAACTGCTTTCCTGTTTTCAAGGCTCCTACAGTTGTGCCCATCCCATACAGCTTACCACACATTTAGCTGTTTGAACAACAGGCAATTTGCCTGGTGGTTACTCCAATTTTTAATTAATTGATATGTATTGTGTTGAGTCCTGCTCTTTTTACATAAGCAAGAAATTACTCTCTATGTGGTTATTAGACTTTCAGCTTTCCTGCCCACTTCGTGCAATTACGTCCGAAGACTCTGTGACTAACGCTCTGTAATAAGCAGCCTTTCTTATTTCTCATATGCGAAATCATTCTCATATTAGATATGCTGATGTGGTATTTGAATCCCCAGGTTTACAGAAATCGCATTTCCTTTTTTAACCTTCTTGTGACACTGCTTAGAGCTCCTGTTTATCCCTGGCGCTTTCAGCAGCACAATAACTCCATCAAAACTGTCCTGCTTCGCTGCATTGCTGCTGCAATGATTAGATCGCACTTCGGCTCAGATTCTTAGTGTCAGGTATTTATTATGGCCGTGTGGCAAAGCGTGGAGGTTTCTCCTCTGGAGCTTTGGGCTGGTAGCGTCGAAGGGCAGAGCTCTGCCTCTGGAATTCAAGTTTTACACAAACTAGAGAGTTTTACATATGAATTGCAGAAAGCGTGAGAACAAGCTAAGCTGTCACAAGTCCTAGTAGCCACGGGTATCTTGTCCATTCATTGTGAAGCATGAATAACAATATTCTGTTCACCCATAACTTCAAAGCATGAAGGCAGCCTAACAAAAAACATTTGTAGCAGACTACACATCTTTCTGATCTCTTCTATCTAGCCATGATTGCCCACTAAGGAATGGTAGTCTTCCTTTGGGACATCAGTCTAGGATTCAGCAAGTCTCTTGACACTCCAGAACTCGGGAACCTCTCCCAGGTCATCAGCAGGTGCCATCAGTGAAGTTTCTATCCCTTTCAAGTTTCAGATTATGTAGTATTATATGTTCTATGCTCTAAAGTTCAAGTCTTTGCACCACAGGGCTGCAGAGTAGTGCAGATCTGGCAGGAAGGAAAACATCATCTTCATCATTCTGGCTTTAGAAGTCTTCTTACCCTTTCTAGCTGTTGTCCTCTATTCTATGAAATGCAAAGTGCCTTTGAGAAAGCATCATTTATTAATAAGATATATTCTTTTAGATTTTGGCAGGTTACATTCCAAAAAAAGACCCAGTGTGTCCTTATGTAATGAAACACTGCACAATTCATGTCTCACCTCCCGCCACTGCTTTTAGAAATGGGTGGAAGTGAGTAATTACCCATAAATGGTAGGCATTTCTCCATTACTTACAGAGAGTATTTGGCAGTGATCATTTAGGCTTTAAATGCTTTTTTAAAAGCTAATGCCATTCATAGACCTGCCAGTTTCAGAACTTTAACAAGTGTCCCCTAAACTCTTCAACCAATTTATTACAAAATCACTCCATCTTTTAAATTCAGCTCGATTTACCTCTGTCTCTCTGTCTGCTCCCTATTTAAACTATTATTGTGGAGTTCTTCGTATATGCCAGAGTATGAGAACATGAAATTAAGGGTTGCTCTGAGTACTATAATTTAAAAGAAGAAAAGTTTGTGTCATCTGTAACTCAGGCAAGAGTTGAAGAAGCACTAACCTGCTGCAGTGCTACTGATATCATCATGACATGCTTAGGTTGGACTTCTCAGTATAATGAATGGGAGAAGAGGGCATCTCATAGCTTTCCCAACAGTCCCTCACCAGCAGCTTACTATGATGGCTTGGGACTCCTGGGATGGGAAGCCACTGCCGGCACGGGCTTGTTCCTGGGGCCAGCGAGGCTTGCCCGCCTCCAGGCAGATGTTGCTGAGCCAGCTGTGTATGCTCTGCATCCGTATGGTAAAGCCACAGTTACTTTTCATGTAACAGTACTGCTGAAGTCCTCTGTTTTAGAGACCTCCTCTCTTCAAATGTGACCTCGTATATGGTGACTGGACTAATAGAATCATAGAGTAGTTTGGGTTGGAAGGGACCTTTAAAGGCCATCTAGTCCAACCTTCCTGCAACGGGCAGGGACATCTTCAACTAGACCAAGTTTCTCAGAGCCACGTCCAACTTGACCTGGAATGTTTCTAGGGATGGGGCATCTCCCACCTCTCTGGGCAACCTCTTCAAGTGTTTCACTATCCTCATCATAAAAAATGTCTTTCTTATATCTAGTCTAAATCTTCCCTCTTTTAGTTTAAAACCATTACTCCTTGTCCTATAGCAACAGGCCCTGCTAAAAGTTTGTCCCCATCTTTCTTATAAGCCCCCTCTAAGTACTGAAAGGCCACAATAAGGTCTCTCCGGAACCTTCTCTTCTCAGTTATAGTTATAATGTAACTATAAACTTCATAAAACTGAATTCCAGCTGCAGTCACAGATTTGGGAATTTATTTCTTCTGATCATCTCAAAAAGCTGGACTTTTCAGGAATGGCGAAGGGCCATTTCTTTTTTCTTTGCTTTGTTTTTTAGAAGCTTGCCAGAGGCAGGTATGCTACTTACAGCAAATAGTTTGTACTGTAGAAAGTGTCATTTTAACACTGAAACCCAATATATTTATAACTTTTCCTCCATTTCTCATAGATGTATTGAATTATTACATAATCTCCAGTAATATAAACTAATATACTGTAATTTTACATAAAAATTATTTTATTTATTGTTTCATCTTCTGATGGTTTTACTTCCGTTGTCTTCTCTTCTTCACCAGGCCACCATAAGTAGTAACCACTTGCGTGCATGGACCACTTTGGACAACAGCCCAGTCTAGCTTCAGAGCTTCAGAGCTTCATGTACTGTTAGAGCAGGAATTGTACGTTGGCTGATTCTCTTATCTGTCTTTTGTGTGTGTATATATATAAATATCTATGTATACAGAGAGAGAGAATATTTATAGAGAGGGTATATTTGAGAGTATGTTTAAGACTATATTTT
Organism: Anarhynchus alexandrinus; assembly: GCA_008711295.1. NCBI lineage: Eukaryota > Metazoa > Chordata > Aves > Charadriiformes > Charadriidae > Anarhynchus > Anarhynchus alexandrinus. The sequence goes on along the minus strand of VUYV01000072.1, from coordinate 2,978,800 downwards.
AATACATACATTATTTATATAATATTAATTTACACTTAATGGACTTTTTCATGTGCCAAGGAAAAATTCCCTGCTTTAGCCCTGAGTAAACTCAGTGAAATTAGATATGGTCAAGTCAAGTTATTTAAACTTGGGGATTTCAAATACAGGATAAGTAAACAGACTTGAAGAAAATGGCAAGAACACTGGCATCATCTGACACGCTATAGAAACGCTAAAGCTCTCTCTCTAAAGCATGTGTAACAGAGCAAGAGAATGGCATGCGTACACCGGCTGATATCATAGGAATCACTTTCTTGGAGAGGCAGTAGAGATCAGATTTAGACTCAGTATGTCAGTTGAACTTCTGTCTTACTGATCAACAGCAGTACTGTATCTAGCTCAGCTGTTATTCTATGAGTAGTGTAGTATGCTTTTGCTTCAACTAAGGGGAATTTCTGATGAACGCAAAGCCCCACTTCCTCGTGCCTTCGGTTTTACCATCGCTTGAATACTTTATTTGAGCATGCTGAACTTAGAGACTTAAGCTAAAAAATAAAAATAAAAGCATTTTTCATTCTGCCAATGCAACTGAAATGCCACCGAGCAATGGTGTTGTTCAAACAAAGCCCCAGTTACTAGTGCAGTGCAAATATTGTCGGGTTAAGTAACAGTTCATTTAGTTCTGCAGGCTTAATTTTGTTCAGGCAGAGGAGGCTTCCCTGTTCACATTTACATTCTCTGGGATATACACTTGCCAGTTTTGTGAAATGAAGGGCAAGGACAAGGTTCTCACCCAGTGGATTCTGGAAGCTGTAAGAGTATCTTCTTTAATTTCTGTGGGCGCTGAACCAAAAGGCTGCAATGCAATGTACTGCAAAACTGCCACAGGGAACCTTTTTGTTACAAAATATATAATGAGACCATAGGTGTTTTAGTAGAGTTTTGAGTCTTCTAATCTTAGCATGATGTGGGTGGAAGTTGGGGGGTTCTGTGCTTTCTGTCATAATGCATAGAAAAAGTATTTGAAATTGGAATAGTTTGAACGATTTTCTGCAGTTAGTACTCAAAATAAATAATCTTTGCTAACTTGGTAGAAATGATTGATTATTCCCTAAGCACCACTTTGTAGCTGGAACATAGAGACTCGCTGGTGTGCTTGAAACAACATAAACAACCCATTGCTTTATAACTTCAGCTAAGCATTAATTACGCAAGAGTTTTACCACTAAGTGTTATGGTATTGATTAATAGGTTGGAGTCTGAAAGTTTTAAAACTCTCTCTCAATGCACACATAGTGCACATCTGAGAGCGTGGGGAATGTTCAGAGCTCAGGTTTCAGTACATCTCCCATTAATTCTCACTAAATAGCTCCCATTCTTCATCTCTTCCAGGATCTAAAGTGGTTGCAACAGATTTCATGGATTTCACATTCAAAAATAACTTTGACAGGCACGATAAAGAGGTATCTTTATTTAGCATAGGTTAGATGTGAATATAAGAGACATCCATAATTAAAAATGTGGGTTTGGGGGCTGGAGAGGAATGCCATGGATTGTTTAGGACTAAATGATGCCTATTTGCTCTGACTGATGAACTCTAGTGGTGGCAATTATCGACATTGCTCCTGAAAGATGTCTACTGTCCCTCTCCTCCACTGAGGTGGCAGAACAAGATGTGTGTCCCCATGTGTTTCTCTAGTTCCCAACCTTGTGTGTGACCTCAGACCACCAGTGCGATGTGCTTGCGCACAGATGCTGAACTGTAAACTCACCCAGCTGTGGTCCATGCAAACGCTGCCTTGTATTGACTTTCCTCTGGTCATCAGGCATGAGTCAGTTTTCCCTCCTAGAAGAGACTATGGGGGGATTAGCTTTCCAAGCATGTGGTGATGAAGAGTGTTACTGAAACTTCCTAAAAAATCTGTGATAAGGCTTGATTAGAAGGAAACAAACAAAATTGGTAGTGTCATGAACTACACTGAACTTTGTTCTTTCGTAAGGGCCAGGAGGAAAGCCCAGAAGAAGCTTGGCTGTTACACTGGGCTGATGAGGCTGAGTGCAGATATCAGGGGAAAACTCTGTGTGTGATAGAAACATATATGCAATTCCCAAGAAAGATCCACAAAAGCAGTGGATATTTAAAAACCCCAGAAGAAAAATAACTGCAGTTGTGCTTTTTCATTACAAACAGGATCCTAACATTTAAAATAAGTATCCCTGCCATAGTCTTCAACAGAGGATCAAAACGCTATCGTTTTAACATCAAAAAGCATTTTCTGATTCTTTTTCAGTGAGAAACACCCCTTGCTATGTCTTTTTTTTTTTTTCTCCTCTTTTCCCAAAGACTAAGGCATTCAGACTCTGGGGTGGAGGCTGTTTATGTCTCTTCTTTTCAAAAGATGTTTGACAGCTGATCCCAGGAGAGGGTCTCTCAGTCTTTAAAATTTTATTAAGCTGTAATATTTGGAATTTTGAGGCTAGATTTTAGCCTTTGAGGGAGAGCATTCAATGGCATGAATCTTTTAAGCTGCAGTGCTGCAAGAGATGATTTCAGCAATTTGCCACAGACCATTTGTCAAAGGGACAATAAGGCATTTGTGAGCAATATATGGTGGGAATAAGCTTCAATTTTTTCATATAGCAACGTTGGAAGAAACAGTGTTATGTCTATGTGGTTTACATGGTACTTAAAATAGCTCAGGCAGCCTTCAAGGGAGTATAAAGCCAATTTTTAAAGTATAAATCTCTTTTTCAGGTCAAGCTGGACAAGGAAAACAAAGCAATTTAGGAAAACCTCTCACAATTTTTTTTATCTGAATTTGTAAGCTTATAAGCGTAGGTGAAAGCCAGGCTCAATTTTGGGCTGCTTAAAGGAAATCCTTCTAATCTAACTGGTATACGAGTCTTGGCATTTAGTGTCTTTTCAGTGTTTCCATAAGGCCAAGTTCTGTTACTGTTGCTAAAATTAAGAGGACCTTTTAATGTAAATTTTCAGCATAAATTCTATATGAACATGAATAAGCAGAACAGGAGGGAGAAAAGAACCCAAGCTAAAATTATTGTAAACTATCTGTACGACTGTGAAATCTGCCTGCAATTTTCCATCGTGGGACAGACCAAAATATCTTTTACTAAATGGAGATTTATATATGAGCATAAGTATAGGGTAGAATGAGACTTATCCAGGTTAGGAAAGCTTGAGTGGAAGAGAGTCTAATAGATTCTTTAAAATTTGCATTTTTTTGCAGGTTTACTGACAGGTACATACTATGCAGATGCTTCGTAGCAATCCCAATGCTTAATTTATATTCCAGTGACACACATTTGTTCACTATGGTTTTCAAGATCTAAGCTATAACGAGTGTTTTAATGATGTAAATGACATCCAGATCTCTTCTATTCTATCCTATTCTATCCTGTTCTACAGTTCTGCAAATAAGGATGTTGGGATCCATGGAAAAAAGTTTAAATTGCTTTGAGTTCTCATTCTGTTCACCAGCGAAGTAAAGTACTGTACGGTGCAGCATCAGCAGAGACTGCAGATGAAACAGTGGAAAATGAAGTTAGCAGCAGTGTTTTTCCCTTCTTTGCGGAAGATCTGTAGTGGTAAATATAGTGTCAACAGAGGAAAAAAACATAACGTTAACGTATCTCGTAATAATGACTTTCTCATTTATCACTGCAGTAAGCCAACTGTTCTCCCCCTTGGTGTCACAGCAGTAGGGAAATTTCAGCTACAAGGATCCACAACATCTTTATCTACTTTCTGTCTTTGAACAGACCCAAATGACATAATGATAGTGCCTGGTGCTGGGGAGGGAAAGTTTCAGCATCCATCTGCCCTAGCTCCTTCGCCAGTAGTCTCTGTCATTACTAGGTACTCAGTTTAAAGGTATAGACTAAACAATTTCTTGTTAAGGCTCAAACGAAGTTCTGGAAAAGAAATTATTAGAGAATTAGACTAAATTTATTTCCTTTACAGATAAGTATTTAAAAACTAAGCTATTGCGAGACAGTTGGTATGATTGCTCCAGCTTCCTTTGAAGGCAGAGGAAATGCACAACCATGTCTTTACATCTTAAAGCTGCTCAGAAAGCCCAGTTATTCTCCTGCGCTGCAGAATATCATGCTGTAAGTGCTATACGTTCATCACTGCAGAGATTAGACTGTCTTGAGCTATTTTAATTCCACTATATTTTCAGCTCCCTTAAACGTTACGAACACACATACATCCTCTTGCAACCTGAATTTCCATTGCAGTTTATTTTCCAGTGCTTTTTTAATTATGCGAGTGACAATGAACATGTTCGTTATTTTATTTCAGCGTGCCCCATATGATACTTATGTGAAAAGTCTGCCGAATTCATCCTTTACTTGACAGTTTTGATTCTTTGCTATGCCTGCAGGATCTACATAGAAGGCGCATGGGCAATATCTTCTGGTTAGGAATAAGTACTTCATAGAAAGGAGGGGAAATAGCAACTCCTATCAGCTTCCAATTGGAAATGTCACTCTTGTATTTCAAGAACTAGAATGAAGCGTGTTGCCAGAGTAGACAACCAGACATTTCAGGTCATATTTCATAAATGTTCATTATGTTAATCTGTTTCAACTTTTGAATACTCAGCTTGAAGAAACTGATTTTCCGGATGTATTTAGCAGTCTCCACTCAAAGGTACTAATGAAATTGCCATTACCTTCAAAAATCTAACAGAACTCCTTCAGTGATGGACAAAGATAAATCAAAAGATTCAAGGCAAGTGCAACTTTTGATAAATTAGGCCTATAAAAAGAAATGAAATAGGTTATCTAGTTTCATTTTGAAATAAGTTTTGAGCTTTCGGTTATTATTTTGCTGCCGAATTCCTAAAAATCTGCCAGGTGTGCTGCTGACCCTGCTCCCAGGAACCTTGCTCCCAGCTGAGGAGAACGCGCATCCGTTCCCCTGAACACACTTGCCCTTTAAAATGGGCACGGTGAGCAGTAGTCACAAATTAATGGTCCAAACCCGGACTCTGAGGCCGTGCGTGCAGGACACGGGCTGACGTGTTACCGCCTGGCACCGCTCTACTTTTGCGTAGCGCTAATTGAATCCTCAGCAGGAATTCCCTGCAGTACCGGCCCTTGGGAAGCTTGTCGGGATGCCGAGCCAGTGCCAGTGCTAACATGAAACCAGAGCTCCAGCTTCACGCTGTCTGCTGCCAAGCATCGCCGTGGGAGGGCAGTGGATTTGTGCCTCGGTAGGAAAGTCAGCTTCATGACAGAAGCCAAGTAACTAAACAGAGAGGAAAGCTAGTTGAAGACTATCAAACCATATGAAAGCTCTGCGCGTGTGTGTTTGTTTTTAATAAAAAGAGATAGCAGCGGGAGACAGATGCCCTATTAATCTGTGCAAAATGAGGGGCAGTGTTTATAAAGACCTGCACCATTTGTAAATTGAGATGTAGAAGTTTTCAGTGAGCCCTGCAATCTGCTTGCGACACAGAAGTGAGAAACAGCGAAGGCTCTTTGAGGTCCTGTCAGTATGTTCATAAGGAAGGGTAAGTGGCTCTATGTCTCTTCCCCCGGATTTGTTGATAAAACTGAAATCAAAACTTGTCAGTAAGTCTTGAATTATATTTGACGTGTTCCTACTGAACTTCCCTGCTCCCATTTGTTTGAGACAGACTACTGAGACTAATAGGACTTTCAGAAACCTGGAATTTGCCCATTTAGACTCAAATGTGAGCTTTCTCCACATTTAGGAAAAGTGAGTTAGAAAATATTCCACGCACATCATGTTTTGTGCCATATCAATCCCTTGTGCCTAATTACTGAAGACATTTTATACAAGGACGGGACCTTTCACTTTTTTCGAGTTCATCTGCTTGTGCTGCTTTTCCAAGGTGTGAAATCAGTCTCTAGAAGCAAAAAATATGCCCGTTATTTTTCTCCTGTGTTCTTGAACACACTTGAATGTTGGTCCATGTCTTTAGTATCTCTACAGAATCTATATTATTTCACTTGTTTTCCCTTTGGAGTGATTGTGCCTTGTTATACCAGTTCCAGCTGGGTGCATTATTCAGTAACCGAAGTAACGAAGACTATAGAAACATCTTGATAACGTTATCCTCCCCTGTCACCTCTGTTACGTCTCATTCCCGTTAATCCACCTGTCACAATGTCAGTTCCCTGTTTGCGCCATCGCGTTTCTTCTTAAGTCCCTCATTACAGCTGCTGCTTAAACACCTTCCTTTCTACTATTTGAAGACATTTGGGCACAGCCCCATAACACAATGGTTCTTTGCTCTGCTTCTCTGAGATACAGCCTATTTAAATGGGATGTCCTTTCTGAATGGAGAGCTTTCTCTTGCACTCGCTGGACCCGGCTAACAGGAAATGTTGGCTCATCACAGCCTGTTTTCCAGACATGTGCCTCGAATTATTTCTTAGTGAAATACAGTACTTTCACGAAGTTCAAACCTTACCAAACAGAGCTGTGTCCCAGACTCCACGCTTCCAAAAGTGCTCGCGTGATGTATCAAATAATCATCTGTTATAAAGGGGCGCTCTTACAACGTACTGTAATAATATATCACTGCAGCCTCGTTGCTTAGTTGATGTAATACATCATCATAACAGTGTCAGGCAAGAAACAATATCCTTTAAGCAGCCTTCTATCATACATATTGTTAAATTGAGAATTTTTTGAGATGGTAGTGACATGATGGAGAAATATTCATGGTGAATTCTCTGTATATCATTGAAATCATTATTAATGCTGATGGTGATGGCATTTATTGTAATCTAAGAAACAATAATTCAGGTTCCAGCCCAATTTGTTGAAAGATACTCTGTTTTGCCCAGGCAATTTTGTTGGGTTTTTTTAATTTAGTTAGTGCTACTATAGTATTTTAGTTTTTCTGCCAAGTCTTACAAGCAGAATAGAAAAAAAAAAAAATATTTTTTATATTTACGACTGCAGTATTAGAGTATTTTTCTTTTCAAGCTTGAGTTGAAAACTGTATCAAAGGAATCTTTTGGCCTGGGTTGCTAAAGAAACAAGGCTTAAGTGATTATGCTGTCTTCTGTTTCTATTGTACCGCCTCCTGTCTGGTTTTCCGTGCTATTAGCTTGTTAATCTGTTGGCCAAATATGACTGGAAGCTAAAGATCAAAAAAATGTGTTAGGTACCTACGTGCTTCATGAGACTGAGAAGCCAGATAGAAGAGGAAGACACAGCTTAATGCCCTAACTGAAGGCAAAATTACCATGTGAATTCAACCCCATTACTAGAGAGCAAAGGTGATAGGAAAGCAGGTTTCATAACTCCTGCAGCGCGTGGAAATACTTTTGAAGTAGAAACATAAGAGAAGGGTTCCTCAGTTGGCATTTCCTGAGTGTACTGTCCACAGCTCTGAGTTTTATAGCTTTTAGTTTGCTGCTGAAGGTTCATTCAAAGCACTTCCTTGACAACTTGGTTCTATTATTGATTACCAAATCACCGATACATGGGGTTCATGGAACATTCTGTTTATCACAATAAATCACTAAGTGACTCTTTTGAAAATGCTTTTAATGAAGAAGTTCACGTGTAGTTGCCATCACTTATCATGCTGCCTGTTTTTAATATTTTGATCTGGATTAGCAGTTTAAAGACAATTTTTTCATCATGTACAACATCAGTTTGGGTGGTTTTGATCTTTCCAGTGGAATGGTATTTTTCTTTTGTGACAATAAATTTGGACATAGATTTCATTAGGATCTGATGTTCAAAGTTTCATAATGCAAGGAGGTTTTATTATTATTATTATTATCATCATCATCATCATCATGTTATCTTTAGTATGTTTTGCCTGAGAGATGTGGAAAAACAATTTTCAAACACTTCCAAACTAAATACTGAAGCAAGGTATAGATGCGCATTTTTCTCCCTGTTGTATAACTGTATTAAAAGTGGAGATAAATGGAAGAAAATGTTTTAGATCTAAAAGAAGGCAGATGGAAACGAAGGTACCATCTCTATACTGTGCATGCAATGACCTGGGTGGTCTAATCTCTGTGGGGTGTAGCAGGTTTTTAGAGATTGGTATTCAGCATTGTTTGGGTCGCTGTGGTAAATTACATCGTATCTGCAAGTCCAGAATTCTGTGTATTGGCTTCGTGATGTGCTCTGTTCTTAAAAAGGAATTTATTTGAGTTTTACTGGTTTGTTTTAGTTAAGGCTTTAGAAGGAACTTAAAAAAAACCAAAAACAACGATCCACAAGCCTCTTAATTGCACTCAATAAATGACTCATTCATCCAGCATTAATTCATACATAGTATATCAATCCCTAATTTCTGTTTGATTTTAGTTATAATACTCCTTGGGCTTATTTCCACATAATTTAAAAGTGACAGTTGCATTAACTTAATAACCTTTACAGAATAAATGAGAAAGTGGCAATGCCTTTAATAAATGTTGTTCATAAAACACAATTGTTACAGGATACTTAATTAGAAATATTGTGTGGTCAAAATAAGAATAGAAACAAATGAGACAGATAATGTTTCCTTGCTGGTAGCAACATCTTGAATGCTTGCATTAATTGTAATAATTCTTGTTATAACTACCCAGACATGCTGCATGCTTTGTAGCAATGTTTGCACTTCGCCTAACTTACAAATTCGGAAATTGGTGAATATGTTGAAAATATAATGTATAGTGGTTTATTGTTTGTGCTGTATTCACTGGGGGAGTCAAAGATGTAGCTATGAACCTTACAGTGCTTTACAAACATCTTGGCCATTCTATATGGACCAGAAATTTCTTTAGCAAGGCCATGAGCTGGGGATTTTTTTTATTTATTTTTATTTTTTGGAGAAATCAGTGCAGTACCCTAGTTTATTTGCCAGGTAGTATTCATGTTTCATAGTGGTTTGGGCATAAAGTATGTATTACTTTCACAAATGGCCTTCCTAGGTGAATATTTCTTAATGAGATTTAAGTAAGGCATTGAAAGAGCAATGACAAAGATGAAATAGCAAAAGCAAAAGAAATGCTGCCCAGTGAGGGACTTGATAAACAAGAACTTGGGATCGGCACAACATTTGACAAGAATTGGGAAAGAATCAAAATATAGTTTTACGAAGCTCTTGTTTAGTTGCCGAGGTGCAGCATTTTGAATGTATATTTCTGGATGCATTTTTTTTCCTCTTTATTTCTGCGTGTGTGGTTTGCTCATTCAATCAGATAAGTCTGCTTGTATATAATAAATAGTGGATAATCTCTGTGTGAATTGCTATTAGTGAACTCTGTGGGGAGACAGTACTTAATTGTAACAAATGAAATAAAACTGACATAAAAGAGAGCAATCACTTCAAAGTAAATACTCTATCCAAAGCAACTTCTTTGGCTTTTAAGTGAAGGATCATCTCTACTAGGTGTTGGGTTTAATTGGTTCTTTGGGAGATTTATTTATAAATTTGTTATAAATTATAAATGTATTCATATTTAAATGCATCCATTCACTGCTGGGTTGGCCCAGAACTTGAAGGACAGCAATATCATGTTCTCAGAAGTGTTGCTGACTGTGCAAATGATTAGAGTATTTCATGAGCCATCCTGATCTTTACTGCTTTGTAAAATTTGTAGTCCAAATATTTAGGTCCCAATGAGCACAGTAACGCTGCTGATTGGTTAATTCAACATCTCTAGTATTGCTTGACTCAAGTCTGTGGAAGAAACATAAAGAAAAATACCTCAAGTTCAGCATTTTGTTAAAGGCTAGCGTCAAAAGAAGAAAAAGATTTACATTACTGAATTGAACTGTTCCCCCAGCTTAATGACTATGCGTAAAATACGAAAAGAATAAAGAGAAGATGTAATGAAACAGTAATGAAATGTATAAATGAATGTCTAGAGAAGCTAGTCGTCACATTGTATGTCTAGCTACTGATTATATAGAAATTCTGAAAAATGAATCCTGTAAACAGATCCTGATGACTACAAATACATGAGTTGAACAGGGCAGCATTGCATCTACCTCCTTCCCTCTCTTTTTAATCTGAAGGATTTGAAAAATCAAAGGTCCTTCCCTTTTGTCGCATTATAGTCTACAGTCTGAACCAGGGAAAAGTGTACTACTGCACACAGGCAGCTCCATTCATGCTTACAGAAGGTGCGTTGTTCTCCATAGACCACAAAATAGAAATAAATTTATTTAGCTGAGAGGTTCAAATCGAAATGCCAGCCAATATTAGTAAAGTAAATCCAAGCAAAGATAGATTTTGTTCGGAAGTAGCTTATGAAAAGAAAACCAAACCACCTACAGCAAGAGATACTGAACAAAAGGAAAATATTGATGCCTCAATGTAAGAGCAAAAAGCCTTAAAAATCAAAGAAAAGACAGCCTAGTGCATTTTTAGGATCTCAGTCTTCTACTCAGGTTGAAGAGGAAGCTCTGTTACAATCTCTGTTACAGCAGCAGTCTGTGATAGCTCAGATCTGTGTGCTCTTGCACAGCAACCTCAACTGGAAAATCCGGCCATGAAGCAATGAAGCCAGTATGGACTGCAGTACTTTATGGTATTGGTTTCTCATATATGTGGTCAGAATAAACTGTGGGAAAAAGGTACTTTGATTAAAGAAAGGACTTGTAGTTAGAATTCTTTAATCAGTGGGAATGTAAATTATTCTAGGAGTTCCAACTGAAAAAAAAAATAATCTAGCTGTGGGAAAAGAGAAAATACTTTATTTGCCAAAAGAAAATGTAGTCATGACTTACGAGGACTAGTTGGTCTTCAAGGAGGATCAGTGACTCCCTTTATGTGCTCTGAGAGTACCCAGCCTCTGACAGATAGTAAAGGAGAGGGGATTTCTCCACAGAATTCCTTAGTTAATTTTTTGGAAAAAACAAATAATAATGAGCAGTGCAGAAGTTCCAATACAGAGCAGGTGCTCTGTACAGCATTATATAAATGAAGCTCCTCCACTCAAGATTTTTTAACGTTCCCTCTGTTTTCCTTTAAAAAGTGGTTAAGAGTGTACAGATGAAATATGCCACTGGTGAATAATTTGAATACATTGGGTCTCAGGCCCTAATAGTGTATTTTTACATTAGAAAGCAAAACTATATGGTAACCGTAGTGGTGAACCGTGCTAAAGCATACGGATATTACCGTACTTGGAATGTCCACCGCGTTTGCGCAGCTGACTAGTGTAGGATAAAATATCAAAATGAAAAAGTATTTGGGAAGTCATTTACCATGGTTTCCCTACATTTAATTTACAAAATATTACTACAGTATAACTTGCCAAAATTTGTGTTTATTGAAACCCCTATTTATATCCAGATATGGGACCTCATTACGCTAATAGTATACTATTATGGAAATGTATTTTCTATAAATGTCTAGTATCTGTAAGTAGTTTGGTCTCTATGTCCCTAATGTAATATATCAAACAATAACTCATTTGTCAAAGAGAGACAGTTCATTAGTATTCAGCAATCATTTGGACAGAATAAAACGGCAACAGTATAAAAATTGATGTTGCGAAACTTAACAAATGAGGGAATAAGGAAAGTGTGATTCAGGAAATTGCAGGCCTGCCCTCAAGGGCCATTTTTAGGTCACTTGTCTGCATTTTAATATTACATTTGTTTTAGAGAGCGTCTACAAGTTATTAGGTTGGGAGGGAAGCCAATTTCCAACCATGACATCAATATCCAGGGGGTTCAATAAATGGGAACATAACAACACTTGGGACAGAGTCGGGGTGAAAAGGTGTAACACCGCCAACTGTGGTACTGTAACTCAGTTTTGCAATTAAATTACTGAATGACATAAACCTTAACTTTTAACATGTTTAAATACTGGGAAATTTGCTCTTGAAATTTCTTACCTTTTCAGATGGGGAAAGTAGGTACATGTCTATATGACTTAAATTATAGTATGACTTGCGTTCACTTTAAAATTAAAGTACTATGTAGATACATAGAGATGTGTTTTGTCTACCTATGGGCAAGTTTGATAAGATGCCAGCTTCACAATTTTAGGTTAGCCACTCTGCACAGATATTATACACGTGTCATTCTCAGTTTCTTGCATTGTGTTTTGCTTCTTCTCAAACTAGCAATTTCTTTTCCTCTCACATGCATGGGTCTGTCTTACGCTGCTGTGCATTATCTGAATTGTAGAGATACTGAATTTTCACTGACTTAGTTAAAAGAGGCATTTACAGAGAGATTTCAAAATATCTGGAAGTACCTCACCTCTCATCACTGCTGTAAGGATTGCTCGAATATGGATCTCTTTTATGTGAAGAGTTTGAAGGACGTTGTGTATGGCCTTTAAATACCTTGCTAGGCAAAGATACACTTTCTTCTCTGACTCACAGAAAATGTCAGGAGCAGATTTTGTGAATCTGTACACATTTCTACATATTGTTCACCTCAGGTCAGAGAACAGCACCGGCGGAGTACTCTTGCTTTGGCTGTTCCGGTTGCCATCACTGTACGTGGAATGAAATGGGTATATTCTAAAACAATCCCTTGTTTTTGACATGCAATTTGTGCACGTTTTACTTTTAATTGGGTTTTTGACCTGAAAATAAATGAAGCAGATAGGTAGGTACCTAGGTACTGAGAAGTAGTGTTCCTGTATGCTTGATCCAGATGTCTCTTGTCAGGCTTATTCATGAGGATGTGCCTGTTCATTTGATTCAATACTCTGTTCTCCTGTTATTTTCTTCCTAAAAGCACTGTAACCTCCATTCATCAAGTCTAAGATTAGCCATCTACGGCTTTTCCAAAAATACCAAGAGCTACACAGTTGCTGTTGAATCAGAATTAGAATAAAACCTTCTTATAATGCTCTGTCTTTTATATTCAGCACCCTCATTTCCATCTTTCACAGCTAAATCGGGTTATTTAGATTACAGCAAGGTCTGAACCAACTGAGATGAACAAAATTGTCTACAGAGCCTATTTACATTTCTTTAATGAAACACTACGTTGGCTTTGTATTAAAAAGATTTTTTTTAAAAAAAACTCAAAAACCTGAATGTGATAAGCATAAAACTATTGTGAAGTAAAGATAAGCTTAAAACTGAAGCTAGCTTTTGAAGAAAAGAAAAAAAAAAAGATTATACTTTCAGAGCTTGACGTAGATGACAGTTAATTAAATGACATGTTGCAGTGGTCACTTTATATAAAATTCAGAACAGTTCCACAGTGGTATTTGAAATGCTCATTCTGAACACTGCAAATTACCTTCAGCAATTCAGCTGCAGCTGTGATAAACATTTGTAAACACCAGGCTTGTTTTAAAAAGTAACAAATATACGTGTACCTGGGATCCAATATCCAACGTGTGTTTCCATAAGGAAGCTGTGGTGCAAACCAGCCCCTTCCCATGGACCACTGGGATGGCAGGAGCCACGGAGTGACGCCAGCTCTGCCACTCGCCCGTCTCGGGTGGCCAAGAGGAGGCCATCGGGTAGGTGGCATTGTGGGAAGTGCCTGGTGATGGAGCTATCCATTTAGGATAAGTCAGATCTCTTTATTGTATTTTCACAGTGCAAAAGAAGCCAGGATCTGATCTTTTTTTTCTTTGTTTTCAATTTTACACAACCGTGGAAGTGGAGCCCGAGTCTGAATCAACAGTATTTCATTGGCTGGTAGACGGTAGCCAAAATATGGCCCTTTGATTTTGTCTTTAGTGACAATAACTTCCTTTCCATATGTGGGACACCTACAGAATGAATTTAAATGAGGCTGTCATTCTCTTTCGTAAGAAATTAATATTATCTGTCTGTGCAAGAAGAAGGAAATCCTACAGCTCAGGTTTTAAGTCTGTGTTTTACCAACTTCTCTCATGATGAAAAAGATGTACCTGCCCAGTTAATCTCTAAACCCAGGGAAAATTTGAATTTGATTTAGTCCATCCTTTTAATTATGCAGTAATTGACAGAGTAGGCGGTTTCTGATATTGCGAAAATGTGACATGAAAATATTTGATATGTGAAAAATAACCTGCCATTTACAAGGTAGTTTAAAAACCAGACAGTTCAGAACAGATGCTGTATAGTGATACTCTTTTCAAAATGTCATCTCTCTGCTGTCACGCTCACTGTGCTGCTTTGGTGAGCAAACAAGAAATGTTACAAGTGCAGCGGATGAGCAGGCAGAGATCGTGCATCCGTGAGGCTGAAGCAGTATTTATCTTTGGGTTAATACAATACTGAAAAATTAAAATCTAGCCTCATAATTAACTGTTTGAGAGGCAATGAGTCATTCATCGGCAGCCTGCTGATGACTGACTGGGCAACTATCAGGTGTGGATTTACAGAAGGCCCTAGGACAGCCATGCTAATAAGAAGTTTTTTGTTTACTATAACCTGAAATGTCTCTTGAAGGCAATGTCTGATTGAATTGTCTGTATTATCCCTTGTTACTGTCATTTTAGAACTTCTGGGGTTTTAAGGTTTGTTTTTTTCCTTTTGAAGGACCTCAATCTAAGTGTCTTACAACAATCTCAAAGATTTTTACAAACACTTATTATTAATAAATGATATGTGTATCATTTTATACCAGTAGACATCAAAATAATCCTCAGAAGAGAGCACTGTAATCCTCATCTCTTAGGTGGGAAAAATGAGGCTTGGAGCGATGCTCTGTCTCAAGCTAAGAGGAAAGGATGCAGCTGAGAAACCAAGAGAGGTTTGCCACCTGCTGCTGGAGAGATGCTTTCTATCCCAACATACTCATGCAGTGCTCTCGAATAGCTTCTTATTTCTCAGCCATATACTAGCTGAAACAATATACAGGAGGAAAACCCAAAATCAGGCCATGTGTAGGTAAGCAGGCAGCTTGCACTTGTTGCACTGGGTAGGAATTTAGCCCTAGTTTGTCTATTGATAAAAACAAGTTTCAAACTCAGGAATACTTACTGGCCTCCTCTTTAGGGTGATTTTTCTTGTATTGCAGTAAGGGGATTAGTACGTATGCCAGATTTTGTTGTTGTTGTTGTTTTGCATTGTATTGTCGAAGCTCCTTGTGTGGTCAAGTTATGTGACCGGTTCAGAGTTGCTGTAAAAGCCACAGCTGCCTTTAACCCGAGGGATTGGTGTTTAATCACGCACAGACTGAATTTGATCTGCGCAAAAATATGGTCCGTGTTTTTGTGTCTGTTGCAAAACACGGCACATGTTCACCTAGGACTGAAGTCCAAGAGGAGCAGCCAGGCTATGACGCAGGGATAAAATCACTAATTAAAACAGAACTATAAGACAGCCTGGAAATATCTCCTGTAACATTTTTGACCTTCATCTAATTGGGTCCAAACGCTGAAGTCTGCACTGGATTCTTCAGAAGAGATTTTAACAGTCCTTCTCTGAAGGCTTACCAAGCCATGAAAATAAGGCGGTAAAAAGAAGTAGCCTCACGCCAAAACTTTGGTTTGTTGACATTTTGGCATCATTACTTGTCTATATGATTATCAAAGATGTATTTTGGTGCTTTACAGATATGCAGCATCATTATGAAGGCAAGTTTTGGCAAACCACAACTCTTCAGACATTTCACATAGGAAAACTAGCAAATACCAGCCTACTTCAACCACAGAATAGTTTGCCTTTTTAAAAAAATAAAATAGCTGGTAGTAAACTGTCTGGAAACTGGATTAGCAGTCTATAACCTCCAGGGACAATGCCTTTTTGGAGCTACCTAGCTGCCTGGCAGGTGGCTTGCTGCCAGGCAGACACAGAAAGTGCCTCCACCTTGAACGACAAATGGTTCTCTTGCAGAGCCAGCGAAGTTGAACCAATTGCTGCTGTAGATTAATTTGGAGGGCTAGTAAATGGGAGCTGATGGTCATGCAGATGAAGGCAGAAGGCCCAAAATGGTGAAGTGTAGTTCTAGCACGGCAATAATTCAGTCGCCCTAACCAGGCTTTGTGGATGCAGAGCTATGCAAGTTCTGCAACATCTGCTCAGCTGAAGTCCACAGAAAGCTTTTTGATAGTGAATAGGACTTCTGAGTTTTTCATGTTTGCAGACTTTCATCTGATAGAGCTTAGTGTATTACCAACCTCCAACTTTCCAAATCTTGAATTTCCTGGCTGGTGAACTATTAAAATGCAGATTAACTAAACTTCAGACAGATTTATTGCAGATGGCTCCGCAGAATCCTTTTGGATTACCTGCCTCTGGACATAATTTCCTAGTCTGCAGGGGTTCATTAAGGACAGATTTAAATGTGTTAGCTGGGAAAAGGCCAGCAGGAAGGGTATGTTGAAAATTATTCATATTATTATGCTTGATGTAGTGATACAGGCTTACCTTTGCGGAACTCTTAAGTTTCTCGTTTGCAATACGGAATAAGACATGCGAGCATGCCTCATGTGTCGCGGCTTTGTTTAAGAGTGCATTTCATAACCTTTGAGTTATTTGTGGTAAAGAAAGTAGCCTGTGCTGAGAGCGCAAAGAGAGAAAACAATAGCCTCAGTGCGTGCCCCTCTTAGTTCTCAGCTGCAGCAGCTCTCTGTTTTCCTCTGAGGAAAGCCTTGAGATTCAAAACAGAGCCATGAAGCATTTTCCTTTGCTTCTGCCATCTAACCCGTTTCGAAATACAATTAGCCTGGGGTTAGATCTAAGGCTTATTTCATTATCCTTATAAAAGCAAAAATAGCCATGTTTAGATTTACGTGATTCACTAATTGTACTGCCACTTGGTTTTTTACAAATTGGCTCCAAAGCTCCCAAGTTTTCTTTGAGATGTATTTAATCTAAATTTATGCAAGAGCACTGTAATGACTTCTCCTTCAGACTACAAGGGGTTTTTAATCACTTTCAACATTTAGCCCCTGATTGGGCAAAGCACTTAAATGTAAGTACTTGGGTGCTCAAACTACTCGCTGAATCAGGACTGAGGACTAAATGCTAAATTCGTGGTTGCCTCGGGTTTTTAAACAAAGTGGAAGTGCAGCCCTGTGAACAGGCATCATCTTGAAGCTATTTAGCAGATACGCGATAAATTGGAGCCCTCGACGGGGCTGGCAGTACCGTTTGAGCAGCAGAAGCCAGGGTCTGTCTCGAGCTCAGCTGTCTCCCCGCCTGTGTGCCACTTAAATAGCACACTCTTGCCTCTAGATTTTACTCTGTACTTACACGGGCTAAATATAGAAGTCCTCCTAAGTTTGAAAACGCTTTCCACTTCAGGTCTCTAAATGTCTTATTCATTATTGCAAATGAGAAACTTAAGAGTATTTTGACAGTGTCAAGCATACAGTCCAAATACTCTTCATAGGATCCTGATCTAATTTACTTTGACTTCGGTGAGTACTGAAGCCAGTTTCAAAGTACACCTATTTCCAAGCTGAAGCAGCTTATTTCATTGACGAGGACTTGCCAGAAAAAGCTGCCAAGCACTGAGGAGTGTTCAGCCCTTTGGACTGTAGGCTAAGTTGTCTGCGAGCTGGCTATAGTCTAACAGACACATTTCAGATATTGAACCCTGGTCTCCACCGATGAAAATTTAGTGCATGAAAGAGTGACACCAGTTTGTTCCTCTGACTAGTGCTGACCCTCACACCTGCTTCAACAGGTTTGTATTCAGTCGCTGTGTGCTGGAAACTAAATTTTCAACCATGTTTCCTTCTAAAATGTGCTCCTCCGCTCGTGCAAGCAGATGTTTTTGCAGCTACACTTGTGCAGGTTAACAACCACGATAGTAAAGTGCATGCGGGTTTTAGAGTTTATCCCCTTGAGCTTTCATAAACGCTCTTTTCAGGCTCTAATAGCATTGCTGATGTGTGTGCAGGTGTCAGTTGTGTTGAAGTATGCTTGCAGGCATTCATGGCTGCACAGGATTGATGAACATGGCGGCCGGGGGTTGAATAGCAGGTGCTGAAAAACTGCCCTTTTTTCTTTTGGTTTTTAGTTTTCTAGAGCTCTTTAACTGACTGCAGAACCATTCAATTGTATTACAAATACAGCTGGTTTTCATAGCTTTGTAACTATCACGATTGCAGTTTTAATCTGTCAGGGATTTGATCTCTCCATCTAGCAAAAAAAAAAGAAAAGTTTTATTAGAGGCATTCTCTAATAATGTATTTTTAATCCTGAATGCCTGCAAAGAGCAGTTATTTGCCAAATTCTAACTGGTAAACAGCACGAATGCTTCATATGCTTCTGTAGCCGCTTTCAAAAGATGCTGCCAAGGTACAAAACGCATCAAAATTTGCATGGAAAAAGGAAAATCAATCAGTTCAGATACTGTTTCAACCTGAAGCTCGTTGTCACGCTTGGGTGTTTGCTTGCTTTTCGAAAAGGTTGGGAGCCGTTTCCTCTCCTGATTTGGGAAAACTTGCATGACTGAGCCCTTCTCTAATGGTTATGTGACCCCTGGAGAGTCCAAGATGTCTGTTATTTTACTTTCAGTGAATGAAAAGCAGTAGATGTATAAATGCCAATAGGAATGGACAAGAGCTACTAATCGGAGTGAAATCTGGTAACTCGGTCTGGTTACATAATGGGTTGAGTTAATTTTGTTGTCTCTGGAAATGAAAGGAGGCACGAAGGGGAGGTTTCCTAGGAGGCAGTTCATGACAGAAAATGCAAAGTTCTTCAGAAAAGCCTGACGCTTGCTTCTGAGGCCTCATTGAAATCACACCAACATCCTTCATAAAAAATGCCTTTTTCTAGAGAGCTATACAGAAGATCTGAAGCATATTGTGCACTCATATTCCAGGTTCTCTAACCTTCTGCAATAATTGGCAGCTAGCCTGCTTCAAGGATAAAATTTATAAAGCAGAGAAAGCCTCCCATATGCTGCCCTTTTAAGGAAAGTCTTCTCATTACTGGAAAGCAGGAGCACAGGGATGGTAAAATACTGTAAGGATCATTTATCAATCATGCTATCAGCAAAGCTGCAGAAACACAGAACTAAGAGGAATTAGACAGGGAAAAGCTCTATTTTTCATTTTCATCTCCCTATTTCCACCAATGCAAAACTTTTTTGGTGCTTTATGTCTCTCAGTTTTAAAAGTTCAGACGAATGAGGTATGCCATCATTTCTCTCGGGGAACTTTCCCTCATTTTTAGCAGTTCTCATAACCAAGATGTATATTTGTTTCCTGTTCTTATTTTGGTGCTGTTGTGTCTAGCGATAACCTTATGTGGCAACCTGAATAATTCATACTGTAATGTACCTGTCATCCCTAGGGTGTTTTTTGACCAAACTATATTCATTTTACCTTGTGTTGTTTACACACTTTTTAATCTTTTCCAAACGCTTCCCCCTTCAGCATCTTATCATTTTTGTTTCTCTTTTGTGAGCTTACTCCCATTTGTTTTTCCTCTGCATTCCAGATAAGAAAGACACACTGTGACACCCGGGTTGTTTAGAACCTTTCAACTGCTAAACAAGTGCTGAGCTGCATTTGCAGAAGCATCACTTTTGGCTGCTATGTGGCAATGCAAACCTGTGATGGACTTAACTGGGGTAGAAGTGGAGAAATCTCTATCACTGTTATCCTACCTTCTCCCATTTCTCCCCAGGTTTAGCAGTCTGTGTTTTTTTCTGAAGCTAATCTTTCTTCACAGTGTTTTTATACTCTCTGCCTCTGTTTTATTGCTGCTCTGTTCACAGGCCCCTTTCGTTTTTAGTGTCTTTGGTTAATTTAAACGGTCGTCTTCCTTCTTCCCGATCATTTGTCAGGGTTTTAAATGAGGTGATGCTCTCTGTACCACCAATGTGGTTCCCCAAAACAGTAGACATCAAGAGCTCAGTCCATGTGAACTTACAAAATCTTCAGGTCATGTAGGAAGACATAAGCGTCTGAAGGAAAGAAGCAGGCAATCATAGACAAGGAACAAAATTTGATAAACGGCATTCAATCATCTCAAACAAATACAACTGTCAGCTCTATCTTGAGGAATCACAGATGTACCTCTCTGTTCCCAGCTTCTTGATTTCCCCTTCCTGACTCTTGACACTAATTATTGGGAGAGTGAGAGGTTTGTTACTTTATCCTGCCAGCTTCCTTCTGGTTCTAACAAGAGCAGAAATACATTCCCAGTCTTCTAATATTTCATTCGCTTTGGAGTTTTCTTCCCAGTAAATAGTTGCGGTATTCTTTCCATTTAATGAAACAGTTTCAGCTTTCTTTCCTGTTTAATGGGTTGGAAATTAGCAGTGAACAGGAATAGACCATTGCTTTGGTCTGTAGTTTAGGAAATCTGTGAGAAGAAAAGGAAGCACTTGTGAAGGCTGTCTGCTGACTCAGGAATGGTCTTCATTTTGCTTTTGTAATTTTATTTAGAGTACAAGGCTTAGTGAATTAAAACAGATTCCGTTCAGCAGAAAGAAATGTTGTTCAAATGCTATTGCTTTTTGTTTTCCCAGACAAATATTATTTTTCGAAACTTTGTTTTTAGCATCTGTTTTATATTTTTTCCCCTCAAATTTACTTACAATTACGGTTAGCAATCTATAAAGTGTAAGAGGATTTTGTATGTTAGGTAACCACACAGACTTCTGCATTCTGATTCTTTTGTTGTTCTTATTATAGTGTGAATAAGACATTCTTAGATGGCCATTGGTGTTGTATTGTGTCATACTAATCGATTAGATTGTGGTTTTCTAAGTGATGTACAGTGGTCTCTAGAGGGTATTGCAGCGGCTCCCCAGCACCGTAAGAATTTGTATGTTTTACAGCTAAGTCCATTATACGGAGTCACGCATGTAGGCTAAACAGGCAGCACAAGTGGGCCTGATCAGCGCAGGGCCTTCAGGGGTTGTACACAGGAAAATCCAATTAGAGCCGCAGGGAGTTTTTTTCAACCTCTTAATCGGCATTGCAGCACTGCAGATGGATATTATTGCCCACTACTTAAACTTTATTACTCCATTTTTCTGTCTGTAGCCCTTCGCCTTGCCAACCCACCTTGAAGAGACAGTAGGCAGAACCATATAATACTTTTTATGACCTTGGCATCTCCACTGCTTTGTCGCATGACAGATGAGTAGGATTGTGACAAGGAAGAGGAAGCCGGCAACCCTTGAAGTTGGTTTTACAAGTGCAGCGTGCCCTGCACCCCAATCGCAGGAGCTAGCCCATCCTCCCGAGCAACGCCTCACCCACCCTTAATGCCCGTAAACAGAATTTGCGCCACTAACGTCTTTCTGAGGCTAATGCTTTTAAAAGAGGCGGCAGGATGATCTAGGGCACAGGAGCAGGTGGTGGCTGCGTTCGAGCTCCGGTTCGCGCGGAGGTACAGATTCATTGTGTGACCTTGCATTGAGTCACTTGACTTCCAGTGTTTCAGTCGCGCTATAAAATTGACTAAAAGCAGGGCTTAAATCAGACACTGCATCCTGGGTAAATAATATACTCGGAGAAAACATATAGGCAGAGGGGATTATGTTTTTGTATCTTAAAATACCTTTCCTGACAGAGAGGGTGGGTTTGCTATGGATGAATAATCTGTTAGCATAAATTACTGTTATTTTCAGTGATGGCTTACCAGGTATATGTATCAAAGAGTGATACAGTCTGCTTGATTTTATGGTACATTAACTTTGCCAGAATGCATTTATTATATTTAAAACCTGCTAGGTACCTGCAGTGGGAACAAAGATTGTATAATTATTTTTTCTTTAGCTTGTGGGAAACCAAATGCCTTGAATATAAAAGATTCTCAGGGTGAAAAGTTCATTCTGTTCACCCCTCCATGGTGAGAGTATAGGCAAAAGGTAATCTGATTACTAATTTGAAAACAGATGAAAGAAACCAATTTAGTGATGAAATAACTGCTACTTCCATTCCTGCCCTTTGTATTATTGGAAATAGTAAATAGATGCAATAGCTGAACTGTGAAGCAAATCTTTCATTATTTTATAATAACCATCTTCTCCAATCAATTAATCACTTCGGAATAAATGGCTTCAGGGTTTTGATTTTAAAACATATATGCAAGATTTTGCTGCAGCAGCAATAAACAGCAGGGAACGTACCAATGTTCAATCCCTGTTTCAAATGAGGAATGCAGAGTCTATGAAATTAATGGAAATATCTTCATTAAGTTCACTGGCTTCACTGCCTCAGAAAACAATCATCTGTTCTTGAAAGTATTGCAAAATTCCCATGAGCAGAATCATAGGCAGTGACAGATAAAGGTTTCAATTTTGGGTGGCTTTTCCATACAGGTCTCGGGTAAGTTTCATTCTTAAATCCCAAATCGGTTACTTCATTATCTGATCTCTTATCATTTATATGATAATAACTGTGCCTCCTCATTTACTCTGTTTTGTAGACTGGTCTATACCTGCTCTACCTATGTGGGGGAAAAGGTGTCTGTATGGATACTGCGATATGCAGAAAGCTGCCCAATCTTTATCTGTCAACAATGAAACTCTTTGATCCTGATATATATATATAAAAGTTAACCTCACCACTACATTTTCAAAGCGAGAACAACTTCCGAGTTCCACAACTCCTCCCATGCTTGGAACAAGGTAACGAATTAAAATTATGCATATTTAAAATGTAAACAGCCTGAAGCCCCCAAGCAGTAGCAAGCCAAAGAAGGCAATAAGTACTCTGATCTACACATGGACGTTGCCCTTTGCTCTGCGAAGTGAGGTACCACCCATAATACCTGTGAGCTTATCAGAAATAGCTTTTAAGTCACTTAGAGCACTGTGAATGCAAAAGTACCGATGAAAATAATGGCCATATAGTTACAAATAACAATGTGTTGTACTACACAGGGGTCCAAACAAACTTGCTTTTCTTATGTCTAAGTTTTTGACTGTCCAGCTGTGGCATTCTTTTACTCGATGCTTTTTTAGTACATAGCACCTTTTCTCTGTGTTTTATATCTATTTTGACACAGTTCTGGGAAGAAGGACAAAACTAGAAGGAAGCATAAGCTCTCCTACATGGCCAGTTCCCAACAGCTATCAGGAAGTGATTTACAGCATTAAAGT
The DNA here is from genome assembly GCA_008711295.1 of Anarhynchus alexandrinus. NCBI lineage: Eukaryota > Metazoa > Chordata > Aves > Charadriiformes > Charadriidae > Anarhynchus > Anarhynchus alexandrinus. The sequence continues at coordinate 2,955,864 of VUYV01000072.1, read as the reverse complement.
AAATATTTCATACATTGCACAGCATTATTTGTGTTCAGTTACTTTTAGTGGGGGATATAACACGTTGTTGACTGTGATGTATACATACTGTGAAACAATACCCGGGGCAGTGCACAGAAGTATTTAAAAACAGTTTAAAATGAAGCAGACACCAATATATGTGTTTCAGGTTTTGACACATATAACTAATGACGCAGGGAAACTTAATATAAACTATATATTTAAAGAATTGAACAATATTGAGAGTGTGGGGAAAAATCATTCGATTCAATGTTTGATCAGATCCACCCCTATACAGACTGTGATAGCTGGAGACTGACAGCAGAGAGAGGCACAGTATTCCAGCCCCTGTAATGCTCTTCACTAGTCTTCCGTAATGCTGTTAACGAGTCTTCCGAACTTACAACAATGAGTTGTAATTCTGAGGAGAAGAAAGAAGGGTACAGCAAAATTTCTAGTTTCTATCCTGGAAAGAAATATCCTGTCTTAAAATCACTGAGACTAGTTCTAAACATTTAGGGACATATTTTACTTATTTTGTAAATCGTATATGTTTTTTTCCATGAGGATTAGCAAAGCATTTTCAAAATCAATATTTTGAAATCATGATTCTTCATCATCTTTGAATTTGACTTATGGTGGATCGAAGAGCAAAAGCCATGTGGTACCTTTTGTTCTAATGGAGGAAAACAGCCATGATATACAGAATGACACCAAATGAAACTGTTCGTCACTGAGACGCTTTCTTCCTGCCCATAGTCCATGTAGTCAGTCCATCACTGCTGTTTTCAGACGTTAACAAATTAGAAGAGATGAACTTTCTTTCTTCAGTAGCAGTCTCATGAGGAAAGAGCAAGAATACAAGTACTTTAACTGTCAAGTGATGTTCTACACCATTGACTACAAATATAAAGTTATGCACATGTTACGTTAGAAGCTGGGAAATCGTATAAAGATTAATCAAGCCAGCACATCAACTCATTGTATCCCACTGATCCTCCACTGAAAACAGCTGGTATTTTGCTAGCAGTACATTGCCAGAAATGGGACATGATTCTATATTGCAGTGTCAGAGATGCCTTTGTTAACTGAAACAATCCTCAGAGTCAGCAGAATTAATGTTGAGTATAAATACATTTTCTGACAAATCTCGAGCATACCAAGAATGCAATCCGTTGCAATCTGGCAGATGCGCTTTACATTCTGCAACTTTGTCAGGATGTTGCTTGAGATGTGATGGTAATTACTGATGTGTCATTTGGGGTGTGTTGTTGAGCAAAGTCTATTAAAACTCAATTTATTTCATCAGTTAGCACCCAGCTTACATTACGCAGTATGTTGAAAGAACATTCACACTGGAATTTTAAAGGTGAGCATGTGGTTGCAAAAAATCTTCAAAATATAACGGCACAATATTTCTCTATCTATTTCACTGCTTAATTCTACCAGATCCTGTTTCTGGCCTCATAATTCAGAGGTGGGTTCAATTACCTCTTCCACCACAGCTTTCCTCTATAATCTTGGCTGTGTCACTCCCTTCTTTGTGCTCTGTCTCCTTGTTCCTATGAACTAAGTATTGCTACTACCTTATTATTCAGGGTGAGGGTAAAAACATAACATACTGTAAACCATCCTGATTCCAGAGCAATTCAGCACAATGTATAAATGTCATAGAAAGGAAAAACAGTAATAGACTGTTTATATTTTATTCCTTCAACCTGCTCCCTTAAGGACTTGTGACTGAAATCAGAGTGGACCTTGGGACTTGAGCTTGCTTAGGTGCCATATGGAAGTGCCTGACTTGGAGGAGGGAGAGATGGGATGTGTTGTGCAAGGAGGTGCAGCAGCTCCAGAAGAACAGGGTATCTTCTAACTGGCTACTGCAGGTTTTGTGAAACACTTTTTTTTTTTTAAAGATTATGATACTGCAACAGCATGGGCAGAAATCTGCTCCTCTTGGGCTACTGAGAAACTGTGATTCATGCTGGTTTAATAAATTCTCTTTTAATGTTATTTCACCTTCCCAACTTTTCCACATGTTGATTCCTTTCCCTTGCACAAAGCCTAAAAACATCCTTCATTACCTCTCTCACATAGTTAAACCCGGGTCTGTGGTGAGGTTTTAAGCCATTTACAATAATAAACACCAGCTAAAATCACCTCTTAATACCTACTGTCTGCGATTTTAATTTTCCGATGAGGCGGTCTTTAGTCCTGTGAGTTCATATCTTCTGCCTTCAAGTGATATACATGAATGAGGTTTACTGGCATAGTCCTGGCTTTATTTACGTTGCATAGGTAATGATATTTCTTGGACTAGAATGAAACATTTTCCCATTGTAAATAACACAGATACCACTCTACTGTCCATGCAAAAAATACTGGCTTTAGTGACAAGCTTTGCATACATAACATAATCCCTTGAAGGCCCAAATTCTGTGACTTTTATCACGTGGAGTGTATCTTCCTATGCAATTAAGGAGGTTGTTTTCAGTTATTTAAGAGAAATAAGTGCAAGAGAATAGAGCCCTGAGAAATGAACATTAGTTATTCCAAAAGGGACTTAGTGAGAATGGAAGCTTAAAAGTGTCTACACAGTTTAATTCATGCACCATCTGTTTTTGGGAAAATTAGCACAGATTAGATTTTCCAACTCATCTGAGGCTAAGAAAGTGCCTTCAGAACCTGTAGTAGTTGGTTAAGTCTTAAAAACAAATTAGCACCATTTTACTTACTGTGTGAATACTGTGCATATTAGCTCACTTTGCGGTAAGCTATAACAATTGTAATGGCAAAATAGAAAACTGGTGCCTCTGAGCAACCCACTCTTTTCCATAATGTTTCTCAGCTGCCTTACAGAAGTGCTTGACATTCGTGTCCTCTTCTGAGCACTGTTTTTTTTAGATGTTGACCATTTTGTATAAATTCAGTTCTTGCTCAGGGCTGAGTATTTGTTCCCTGTGACCTCTGACTCATGTTCCTTCTCTCAGTTTGGCTGCAAGTAGGTGTCGTAAGCTTCAGGACACCTAATTTCATCCAAATGTGAGTAACTGAAGAATATTATCCTCCCCATAAAAGCATCCTCCTACTCAAAGACCGCGTAATTGCATTATATCAAAGTATTACTTTATAATTGTAGAGTAGATTTCAAAAAAGTGTTAGATTTTAAAATACATGACAGAAACATGAAATAATTTAGGTTTTGTTGTTTTTATTTTCCTCACTTTGGTACTTACCAGGTTTCCATATTCTTACGGCAAAAAGGTGAAACTAGCCACGAGACTGTTATGTGATACTCTCCAATTAGGCAATATCGAATATCTGGATTCCTACTGTGGACCAAATACAGGGGCAGAAAATGCAAAGTTAGCACCTTTAACAGTATATTTACCTCAGCTGGACACTGGTTTTCTTTCACTGTATTTGTTGCAGAAATCTTTAAATGTAGAGCAATCTCAGTTATTGGGAGCTGGATGGCGTAAGTACGCACATTTTTCTTTTCAAAGATTTCCGGAATCTTACTTCAGCTTCCAGTCATCTAACATACTTCATTATCTGAAACGTCTATTATTTTCTGCTACCCATTAAATATTACTTAGTTTAGCCACTTTGTTGATGCTGTATATTTGATGCAGTACCTATGAATGCACTTACTAAAGTCATGCTTTTATATATCTCAAAAGATTAAGAGCCTGAAATCACACCCTTGCTTGGTTTGAACTGGCCAATTTTCCTGACTTGACTAGAATTAGTTAGATTTAGAATAGCAATGAGCCTGGTCTATCTGTAGATGGGTTTATGCATATTTTTAGAGGATGTGGTTGTAATGAATATGATACTCATTGCGGAGCAACATCTTATGAAAAAGTTGCTGCTGCAGTAGGAAATCTTTCTAATTTTAACAAAACAGAGTAAAAAAGTTGCCTTTCAGCAACTGAATAAACATTTGAGATCATTATTGGAAACAGTACAGACATTTTTGTGTTGGTACTTTATTGGTGAATGAAACTTTATTTAGTGAAGCCTGAAGATAAACATGCTGATGCCATGTGTCTGCGTGTGCCCACGCGTATAAAGTATTTCTTACTAATATCTTTAAATAAAGGGATTTCAGCTTTGCTTTTGTGGTATCAAGGTGCTAACTGAAAAACGAAACTTGGAGTACTACAACATTTGTTCCTCTGGTACTCCACAAGGCTACTTTGAGTTAATCGGCGATTTTTCACAGACGACATCTAATCTATACGTATAAATGACTTCGCACTCTTATTATGCCTTAATTGAAGTGCACCAATGTGAAATTGCAATGGATGGAGCTGCAGTGATTGTAGCCTCAATTAACTTTGGGTGGATTTGAGGCTTTTTTCCTTCCTTTTCCTTGGACTGTTGAAGATTCTTTGACATCTTGTATTTATTTAAATAGTTGCCAGAAAAGTTAGGGGATATACATAGGACCAGATATTTTATAAGACTGCTCTGAAGAGATAAAAAGGAGTTGTGTGTATGATTTATCTATTAATACATATCTTTTATGTCCTGCTGTTTTGTGTAACAACTGTACAGTCAGCAGTGTCCATATCCCTCAGGATTCTGCTGTGGAGGAATAGTTTAATAGCAACCATTTTTTTTTTGGTAAACGGCAGTTACAGTCGTCGGAACGACTGCCCTCATCCCATTCTTGACTTTTCTTCAGCTCCCTGCCTTTAAGACACAAAATGTGTGTTGCAGTGCAGTAAAACCATTGTGAAGAGATAAAGCATCTTGCCCTATGGAACAGGAAATTCAGACACAGCAGAAAGCAAAAATGATACCAAGAGAGGCAGGATGCCCTGTAAGAAAGGAGCAGGCGTATGGTGATCCAGTTAATTCTTAGTTACTTCACATTTCACCAGAACTGATAGACATTTACCAGAAAATTAGATTTGATGCCTCTGTCGAGGCATATATGCTCTTACAACTGTTTCTGGTGTTCAGTTAATAGCAATGAAAACAGTATCAGGATCTCGCCAGCACAAGTCCCTGTATGAAGATGGTTGTTTGCAACGTAATTTTGTTACAGACCTCTCAAAGTTTTCCCTAAGGCTCAGGCAGTCATAAAGTACGTTTGTGTTTGCTCTTAATTGGTTTGCTTTTCTTAGCGATCTTTGGCCCCTGAGAAGGAGTCCACAGACTTTTAGAGGCCCACAGGTGTAAGTCAAAAACCTGCTGCGTTTCTCAGCTTTCTCGCTGTTGGACAAGTCCTTTTCTTGGGGTAAGGATAGATTCAGCATCTCGGCCATCACGCACGCAAATGGCAGCTGCAATAACAAGCCATATAACCTTATATATAAGATATATAACCTGATGTGCTATATTTATGCTGGTTTTGCAGTGTGCTCCAACATGCCTCACTTTACCATTCAAACTGAAGCTGGGTTCCTGCTTTTTCTACTTACTTTTTCTTATCGGAAGTTCTTCTTACATGCAGGCTAAGACAGATGCAAATACAGTGTCTTCAGTAAGACAAATACGCCTCTGGGTGTTTAAAGGGACAGAGCAGAATGTCACGTTTCTGCTCACTGTGCTACCGCCGCGTACTGTATTGCAGCAAGGAAAGAGATGTGGATGCGATGCCACAGGCAGGTCAAGGAGTTGGTCAACCACACAGCATCTGTAGAGAGCATGGCGGGTCGTTATCAGAGGGGTAAAAATATTGCCAGGTATTCCTGAGGATTTTTCAAGCGATAAATCGATTGTGTGCCCCCACGTATATTTGAAAGAGCATAGTGGACACATATATAAATCCACATGAATAACAGAACTCCAAGAATAATGTTGATATTGAGTAAATAAGATTAAGCTTTGCAGAAAGAGAAAGGAAGAGAAGAGGAAAGGGAGAGGAAGAGAGAAGGAAGGAAGACAGAAAAGCTTTATTTCTCGGCCTTTCTCAAAACTTATTTAAATTCCCAGTACATTTTAAAGGGTTTGTCTTTACTGATCAGGCTAAAGAAGTCAGATCTTGATTATTTGAGTCTCATATGGTGTTTAACTCACACATTGAAAAGCGAGAAGACATTGTTGTGATGATGTGGTATGACCTTTACCTGTAATATACTGTTCATAAAACTTCCCTGATTCAAATCTTATCTGAACAGTGACATATTTTTAGAAAACCTCCAGTTCTGATTTAAAAATGCAAGTGATGACATACTGAATGCAGTTCTTGGTAAACTGGTCCAATGGTTAATCTTTTCTATTTATTTTCAAATAAGGAGATTTGAGTTCACAGTAAATTAGCACCATAATTTCTGTGTTCTGATTGAAAGATTGCACTTTCAAATAGCTGCTAGGCTTCTAACTAGTGATTTGCATATACAGTTTTACACGAAGATTTCTGACTTCCCTTTCATCAGCTCATAGAATATATATAAGCATTGATTGGACCCTCACTGCAAATCTCAACACTGTGAAGAAGTATAAAAAATTATGGTGCTGTCCCTCTCAATGGAACGCATAATTACGATTTTTTTATTTCTAAAATATGATTTTTCCCTTCTAGTGAAATTAAACACATCCTTTTTCTCATCCACATACGTATTCAAATTTCTGAAAAACTGTGTGAGTATTACTGAAAACATATGCTAACATACGGCCAGAGTGACCATTATAAAGCAAAGATGATTTCCAGGCCTAAGTCAGAAAAAGTGTTCTCTGGCATGTAACAATCAATTAAAATGTACTACCTAAAAGATGCTTCTGAAAGCTGAATCTGAACTCCATGTAGTTCTAAGTAGCTGCACATATTACACAGTGCATTATATAGCAAAAATTTCTCAAATGTATTGGGTAGAAAGATCTTCTCATACCATATGGGCTATCTTGAGATAATGAACTCAAATGGAAAGCAGACTTCTTTATGGGGTCAATTTTGATTTTTAAAGCCTTACACATTAAGAACATTGATATTTGTTAACTCTCCACTATAACACGTTTTCCGGGTTTGTAGCTGCTGCCTTTTATTGTATCATCTAAAGTTAAAAGTTATGGCATATTGCATGAAAGACTAGCATATGCCTTGTTTCTGATCTTGCTACTGAAAAAGGGGATGCTGAAAGACCACAGTAAAGGACAGAGATTTGATGCAATGTGCTGCCGGCTACTTAATTTTGCATATTGCACTACTTGAAGTAAGTAGGACTGGAACAGCTGTGCACTCAGTCCTGGTGAAGACAAGAATCTCTCCCTCGGGGCATCGCTTTCTTCTGCCAAGTAGGAAAGTCAAGTGATAGCTTTGCCTATATGGCCTTTTCTGTTCTCTCATGTAGTCTTTCCTTATCATTTGGGCTTCGGCTGAGTATATTTGAAAGGATCAGTATGTGTTTGATTTTTATTATGCCACACTCTGTCCTATAATAGGATTTGGTTTTGCCTGTGCTGTCTTTTAGAGACTATTGATTTTATTTATATTTTTGTTAAAGTTCTCAAAGGCAGTCGTTCAGAAGAGCTATTGTATTACTTAGTAATACAGCTTTGTTCATGTCCTGTGAAAAGTTTGTACACAACTTAAAAATATTTTAAACTAAAAGTTGTGTCGCCCTAGAGCGTGACTCAGCCATGTACTAACAACTATTATTTTTACCTTGTGGAAGGCATTTAAACAGATGCTCTCTGCTGGCAGCAGAATTGCTTATTTTTTCAAAGATAAAAATATTCATCGATATCTGCTCTTTTCTATAGCAAACCCCATCATTTTTCTGTATTTTTAAAGAAGAAGAGGAGACAATCAAATCAAATGTACTCCAGCTGCTGCCTTTTGCGTCCACCTATGCCAAATGTCATTCATCAGTTCTTAAGGATTACTTCTACTTTCCGATATGTGTCAGCACATATCAGTTAAAATCCTGTAAAATTAGTTTCCGCAGAGGTATTTCTGAGGCTGGACTTGCCTCCTCCTTTTCTTTTTTCCTTTTACAGCGTATCCAGAAATCGGTATTAAAGATCACTTCTAGTGGACTAACCCTATTGCTTCTATAACTCTTTCAAAGCATCTCTGAGATGGTTATCAGACTTTCATTTGACTCTTCAGCAAAGATCATCTGTAATAAGCTCCTACAAAGCTGATCTCTCGGGTGATCATTTGGGACCGGCTATGCTGTACTTGGAGTAGAGGTCTGGCAAGCAGAAGGCAGCTGAAGCCCCTTTTATCAGCGCTCCCTGCGCTGAAGCCAAAGCGTTGGCTGCAAGAACTGCCTGTGGAGCACAGGGGCAGTTTACACTTCCCACCCCGATACCCACTCTACCGCACGGGCTTAGAGAATGGCTTATGTGAAACTCGTCTCCGCAGTTGACAGTACCATAACAAACATCTGACTTTTTGTATTCTCACCATTGCCCCGCGCCTGACGAGCCCGCCACGCGCTGTGGGAGCTGTGACCCACTTGCTGTGGTCACGCTTGCCGTGTGGGCTGAGAGAGCTGGAGAGAAACACCACCGCCTTGTGCTGTGCTGGAGGCAGAGAAACCGGCCAGATCGGGACTTTACAAACGTTGACCGGCTTCATTGTGTGGGCCTGCCCCATACCACGACCCCATGTGCAAGCACGGAATTGTCGCAGGGACCGGGACATGAATGTCTGACACATAGACAATACCCAGAATTAGAGAGACTGCCCACAACTGTCCTGACATGACAGATTAAACATTGGAATAGGCTGCCCAGAGAGGTGGTGGATTCACCATCCCTGGAGGTGTTTAAGAAAAGGGTAGATGAGGTGCTTAGGGACATGGTTTAGAAGTGGGTGGNAAATTTGAAGGTCACTTTGAGAAACTGGCCATTTAACTTGTTCCTGTTCCTGTGTTGGTGGTTGATTTCTGATTTTGGGGTGTTTTGTTTTGGGTTTTTTTTTCTTTTTTTTTTTCTTCAGGGTGGGTTAACGGTTGGACTTGATGATCTTAAAGGTCCCTTCCAACCTCACTAATTCTATGATTCCATGATTCTATGACAGAGAAGGCAGAATGGAAAATAACCGTTGACCACAAGAAGAAAAAGGCAGCTAAAGCTTTTGAAAGCACTCTCAGACTTTTATCATCTCTTCACTGAAACTTTAAAGGCAGAGAGAGCCACCTTCCTCTCACAGCCTTCAGAGAATGCTAGAAATTATAATCTCAGACTGTTCCAACATCTACGGCATACTTGCCAAGAATATCACTGTAAATTTAAGCATCTTCCTTCCTTCTGTAATGGTTGAGGATAACTTCCCAGGATGGGAAAAAATCTGGCTTCATCCAGACTTTTTTTTGACATTTAAAGGACTTCGATACAGCCTGTGAAAGAGAACCTGTGTTTCGGGAGAAGCCTGAGGGTTAGCCAGCTTTGGGCCGCATCGCCCCCAGTGAAGTCACGCCGATACATCTTTGACAATGGAGTGAAGTGCTCTGGTGTGAGACACTTCACTCTTTCGCAATCTGTCTCTATACTGGAAGTTTGCTGTAACGTATCAGCAGCGGCAAGTGACAGATGCCAGACTGAAACAGCTGTAAGGGACTTGTGTAACTTGCAGCGTTCGGCTCGTTTAGCCTCTCACGGGAGAAGAAATTAAGTAAAATGCAAAGAAGTGAAAACTTCTGTTGTTTCAAACAGCCACAAGGAAAGCCCAGCCTTTTAGTAGGCTCTGGCCACTTCACTAATATGCATTTGAAGGATTTGGTACTCTAGGAGGAGCGTTAAAAACTCCAGCAGTAAAATAGCAATGCACACCCAAGTTTATACATCATCACGCACTTTTCTCCATGTATACTTTCCAAATGCCAAAGGACATGGGATATAGTTACAAATTCTTAGATTTGCCAATTCAATTCTGTAAATTGTTTACCTTGGTGAAATGAATGGGAATTTCCAAAGGCAACCTACTGGGGCAATAGCACTGGCCAGTGAAGTTGGTACTCTTGGTATTTTTAAGCAATTCTACCTCACAGATGCAGCACTTTAGTTTGGTAAGTTAATGAATCACCGCAGCTGTTTTGCACTGCTCACAGTACGGTTCATTGTTCATACGCTTAACCTTGAGGTACTGTTCTTAGAGTAACACAGCTTAATTAAAACAGTTAAAATAGTTGAGCTGTTTCCTAGTTTTTTACCAAGTGACTGAGGTTATGTGAATAGTGGGAAAAACTACTCACAAAAAACTTTTCAGTTTCTGAGCTGTTCTTTTTAAGTCAGCCATGTAGTTCAGCCATATTGAATGGATGGATTTTCATTCTATAAAAGAGTCTTAGTTAAGAAAGAAAAAATTAAAATTCCACAGCTCTAAAACATTTGTAATTAAACTGGCCTCATATCAAAACTTTTCCTTTCCCCCCCATCATTTTGATCAGTGTTATATAGCACATTCAGCTCTTCTGGTAGTTGCAACTCGATCACCGCAGAAATGCAAGCTTAACACATCCCAAAAGAGAGTTGTGGGCTGAAAAAAAAATCAGTGCAGGCTATTTGTATAGAAGGTACTTGTCTTTTGTTTGTTTTTTTTGTTATTTGTATGGAAGATACTTAATTTATAAAGTTTATGTTATGATGTCAGAAAATATAATTAAGTTTTCAAACAATTTGTGTGACCAGTCATGTAACCTTACTATGCGAAAAGCGAATAGTTTGCAAATATATGCATATAATAATAGAATCATAGAACGGTTTGGGTTGGAAGGGACCTTTAAAGGCCATATAGTCCAACCCCCCTGCCACGAGCAGGGACCTCTTCAACTAGACCAGGTTGCTCACAGCCCCGTCCAACCTGACAATGTACATCTGTTAACAAGTATTTTGCAACAGAACATTTGTCTTCTTATTGTTTAAAAGCACAGTGTGTCCACCTGCAAAGAACCTGACATTCATGTATCTTCGACACATAAAATTAAAATAAAATCTGTATATTAATGCAGTGTATCACGTATCTTAAGCAGCCAGGAAAGAGTGCATAATGATGTAGTATGATACTTTGCACCTCTTATGGAGTTAAGCTAAAATCTTGTACTTCTGAAATCATTAATCTTTTTACTAACATGTATGTGGCAGAAAGCTACCGAAACAGATGAGTACTTTGCTAATGTTGCAATTACTTTTTTGTATATTAAATGAAATTGATACAAAACTCCTGATTGAGCAGCATTTTCAGAAGACTCCCTTATCTGATTCTGGAGCAGGGGTATATTGCAGATGTCTACAGAGGAACATTTTTCTTGCACTGAATAGTTTATGTTCTCCTACATCTTCCTTATGGGAGTTCCTAGTCCTTTTAGTCACCTTACCCCTTATCCATTACTAAAATATGCTATTAATATTAGGATGTGCTGGTCAGCAAAGCGAGGAGCAGTATTCTCTGCTTCATGAATATCACATATACATTAATGTTCACAGCACTGCTGCCCACGTAATTCATTCAGATTAGTTAGCTGATGCGAATACAAGAGAGATGTCTAAGATGAAAACAAATGTGCTCTTTAAGTTTAACCATATTGCTTAAAATTTGCTTATCTTGCTCACATTTCTGACTGAGTAGGTATAGTTTAAAGGGCAACTGAAATTTTCTGTAGATGGCAATTACTATTCAATATTAATAGAGGGTGTCAAACTAAAGTCCTAACCAAGGAACTTGCAATCCAGAGGGAATATAAATTCTCCCCTCAAAATATGTCCTGTATTCTTCTACTATGCATTGATGCATTTATACCTGTACAATTTAACACTTGCTTTTAACAAAATAAAAGATGACATTTGACTGCATAGGGAATTGTAACTGGAAACATAGCTAAATTATTATAACACATGCCTGAACAGGTGGGTAATGTTAAAGTCTCAAGTGTTTCTGCTTCCAGTAGCAGCGCTCTTTGAAAACACCCTTTAAGCATGTCAGACCAGTTTTTATAAGCTCTTTTATTTTATTTTTAGAGTAGCATTTGTTGCTGTGTATTTTCTCGCAGGCAGATCTTTTTTTGTCCAGCAAGACATTCTTCCTCTTACTTTAATCCAGTCACGAAGGTTGCTGGGTTATGAAACGCTTATATGGACAGAACTCATCAGGGGGAAGGTTTGATTCTTTCTTACGTACCCATCAGCCTGCGCCTAGTCTTCTCCTGCATCATCGGGTTGTAGCAGTCCCTTACAATAGGAAAAATTCTGTTTTGGCCTTCCCCTCTGCATTAATTTGAATGTTCAAATTAGGCCAGAGCTTAAAATAATTCAATCTACTAAGGTTTTCGACAAAATATTTTAACTTTCCCAACTCTGTTATTTTATTTACTCTTCAAAAATTCTGGAATCATATTAGAAAAAAGATTTATCTGAATGGCAAGCAGAAATCATTACCCAGGCAGATAAGCTTATAAAGCACTAAAATTTATCTTAACACAAAATACAGAGCCTGGTTGTGGCACACTCTGCCTATTTGTCTAACGGACATGTAACAGAGAAATAGTCCAAATGAGCTTAATAAATCTCTTTCTTAAACTCACAAAAGACCACGTCCTCACTTCCATAATTCTATTAGAGTCTGCTCCTTTGGAGGAGATAAAAGAGGAGATAACCTCTCCATTCAGAATATAAAACAGCAATTGTTCAGCTGATGATTGGAATATTTCCAGTAGAAGGACTTAATTACGGAACAAAATTAGCTCAATCTGACCTTTTTAGAGTATAATGCAAAAATAAGTTTTTTTGCAAATGTCTTCCTGGAATAACTAAAATAAGGAATAATTTACTTCATTTTTTTTTACAAGAGCAAAAGGTGGTAGCATACGATAGCAGCGTTCTCGGTGAGATGACAATCCAAGGATAATAAGACAGCATGTGCAGAAAGGGATAATATATTTTAATAGACTAGCTGATACAGTTTAAAAACAGACAAGCTTTCAGACACACAAGCCCTTTTCAGCACGAACAGGTTCCCCTCTGTGACTCAAAATTGCTAGGTTAATATCTAGATAGTGTAATGATCAGGTCATAGAATGCATAGAAATGTATGGTATCTGTATTAATTACATACTGAAAGCTCCTCTTGGAATAAAGACAAAACATACTGTTGCAATCTCTCTTTTATCTAAGTGCTAAATAGCAATAAGTACTTGCACCCACAGACCTACCGACTGGGTACGATGCTGTGTGTTAAAGCATTTCTCTCCGGGTGTTTGGTTAGATGAGTTTGTCTGTATTGAGGCACTCCTCTCTAGAAAAAAAACCAAACACAAACTGGAAAGAAAAACCTCATCTGTTTTATCAGTCCTATCTCTGATTTCATGACGTTCTGAATGCTTCTAAGCCATGCTGATACTACTGCATACAAGAAAAAAAGGCATGAACAGGTGGTGATATTAACAGGCTTCTTATGGTTCTGAAAAATGAGATAGAAATGTTTCATGTCATGAAAGTCAACATCAATAACCATCCATCTTGTGTAGATATGGAAGTCAGCCAATGTGGTTCTTGCTGAGGAGGCGTGAGATATTTCTTTTGCATCAGAGCTGTTGCTCTGGACACAAGTCATAATTTGTCTAATATAGATGAATGAGATGAATATTACTAATACTTCCTTCTTTTTTCTTTTTTCCTTTTTTTTTTTTTTTTTCTTCTTTTTTTTCCTTTTTAAATAAACTGAAAGCTCCCCCTTCTGGCATATTTCCTGAACTGAACACAAGGTTCCTGATGTCTACTTTTAGCAACAGGAGACATTTCCTCTTTTGCTCTATTTTGAAGATCCTTTTCGCAAAGATTCTTTAAAAGTAGTATACTTACAGTTTCCCAAGGATTTCCCATTTCCCTATCAAGCTTCGGGGCTTGATGTGAACTCATTTAACAGCAGAGGATTGCCCTAAGTCTTTCCCTGTAATGTTAATCTGTTGCTTTTCCAGTCAAAGACCTACTTGCTTCTCACTTTGCTGCATATTATCGAGAGTATAGACAACAAGTTTCTCAGAAAGTTTGAGTATTACCATTTGTTTTCTTTCTGTATCTCACCTATAACCCTACCATTTATTTCCCTAATAAATGCTTTGGAATCACTTGGAGAAATCTACAGGATCTTTTCAAACCAACGCTGCAGCTCTGCTGAGAGCAGGTCCTGTCCAGGCTCAGGGACTCTGCAAGCCCGGGAAAGGGAAAAAAGCAAAGAGGAACTTGTTTAGGGCACAATTTTGGTAACTGTTGTAACTGCTCTCACCTCATTGCTGCCTGTGTTTCAAGGACTGCCAGTGTCAATTGTTCCTCTAATCCCTTACAGCAGTGCAGTCACTTATGTGCTTAATATGATGAACTGATTTGTCACTGATTTTCCACACTCGTAGCCATATGCAAAGCAAGGGGAGGACTTTCCCAGCGTGTGCAGCCATGGGATCCTGTAGTTCCCATAGATTCCTACGTATTTATTTTGTTACAGTCACTGGTACCATGCCTCAAGTCCAAGCAGGCTGACAAAGGCAGTGAGACTGGTTAGGAGGCTTTCATTAGATTTGCTCTCATAGATTCAAAGACATCATCTCTCTGTGTCCTTAAAAATGATTTATGGGGGACAACATTTTACTGGAGCATGAAGCCAGGAATCTTTCTGTGCAGGAAAGATTATACTGGGGCCATCCTTTCACATCGGCACGCACAGCAGCCCCTCTGGCTACACAGAAGGAAACAACAGAGAGTGAAGCAGAGTAAAATAACATCATATTCACTTCAGCTCAGTGCTGAGCTGTAACAGTAAGATGAGAATGAATTAATTATAGTTATGACTTCCTTTCCGGGCTTTCCCTGAATATCAAGGTGGTATTTTCTTCTATGTTAGTGATGCTACTTTGCTTTTTTATGCATTTAAGTAGTAAATGTGGCAGGTTTTAGTTGTAGAATAGCGGTTATTTTAAAGTCTAGTATCAGAGTAACAATTTACTACGGCTGTAGTGAATGAAGTATGCCCATTAGACTTGGTACATTAGGTCTGGAAGTGGGAGAATTGCTGGCCTGGCACCTCACGCCACTTTCCTCTTCCCTCTCCATGGTAACAAAAATCAGGATTGACCTACACAAACAAAGCTGCTCGCCCTAAACAGAGCATAGCTCAACTACGGAGGCAGCCGGGGCAATTAGCTTTCAGCGCCGTTTACAGCAAAAAAGGTCTGTTATTATAAATGTCTACACATAACGACCGAATACCAAATGTAAGCCTGCTATTTGAAGTCAAATCAGAATAATAATAAAGGAACAAATGACATGTTCATTCTATACATGAATGGTATACAATATATTCAATACACACATGAGTGTACATGCGTGTACCTATCTGTATTCTTGTTAAGTCCTTACTTTATATATGTCTATGCACACGTGTCTTCTTAGAACAGTCTCAAAAGCTGCTTTTATTGTCATAATGAAACAGTAGGACGCCTTTGAGAGCCATTTGTCTGAAAAACTACTGTAAACTTCTTTTGAGTAGGCTGTCAGCACTCAAGAGAGTTGAATTAGTAGAACTTTGACGAGACTAGAAGACCCACTAATATCTAATTAATGTGGAAATAATTGTTGTAATGGTTGTATTTCTCTACAAAGCATGTACGGAAAAACAGTTACACTGCCGATTTAGTGAGCGTTAAATCAGTTTGATATGCAAATGGAGGTGCTGGGCTACTTCATAATGCTGGTATTATTTACACATTTTTTTATTAAGCTGAGAAAATTGGAAATGTCAACAAATGGGATCCAAAAGCCAAGCAATGTCTTTTCTCAACAGAGACTTTCTTCAAAGTTTTTATCGTCCACCTTTTAGAGTCGGTAGGCTCTAATGACAAGAGTAACAGCGACACTAAATACGAGGGTACTGCTGGGAGTAAAGAGTAAAGCAGAGTTCCTGCACCTGACACATTCTGCTGTTTTTCTTCCAGTATGAATAAAAGGGAGAAGTTCTTGTGCTCTCCGGGTTACCCCTGAGCTCTTATCTTTTTGCAGTTAAGGGGTCACGGAAACAGCTTAAATTGTCTTTAGCCATTTAATGTAGATTCAATTAGCTCAGGTTAATGGCTATGGGGCGTAGCTCAGGGAGTTGAGAGCTGCTCACATTGCTGCACCCAGCTTGTCCTGTGACATAAGTCGCAATTTTGGGGGGAGAAAAAAGGAAGAGAGAGTGTGTTGCTGGGACATAAGCAAACACACTCTACAGAGAAGTGGAACTGTTGCCTCTCAGGCATGTGCAAAGCTCATGGCTGCATCCACGTACAGAAGTGCAATGCACAGTTTACCAAACAACGTACGAAATGACTGCAGCATATGTGCTCGCTAAACCTTTACTCTTCAACTTTGTGCAATCAACACGAAGTCTTTGGGAGTAATACATTGTGACCTGTGAAGAGTTAGATGAGGATTTTGCCTGGGATGTAATCTTCGTCTTCCCTACATTAATATATCAGGGTCGAAAGAATGAATACAAAATAATTTGGTTCAGGAAGAGTGCAAAATTGCAAATTGTTGTCCAGTGCATATGGAAAATTATGTAGTTGCGTAATATTTAATGGCATAGACTTTTGAAATCTTACTTAGAAGATTGTAACAGGATTACTCAGAAGAGCGCTCGCTAACCCTTTCTTTTTTCATTTACATTCACAGGATTTTTGAGCACTGGGGACCAAGCAGCAAAAGGAAACTATGGCCTCCTTGATCTAATTCAAGCTTTGCGATGGACTAGTGAAAATATTGGGTTCTTTGGTGGTGACCCATTAAGAATAACTGTTTTTGGATCTGGTGCAGGCGGTTCATGCGTCAATCTGTTGACTTTATCCCATTATTCTGAAGGTAACCGTTGGAGCAATTCAACCAAAGGTATTATGCAGGTTGCAAATTTTGACAATTTTGGTGTCTGCATGCCACCGCCATTAGTACTATGTGATGCTCTGTATATTCTCTTTGTTCCTATGAACTGTTGAGTTCAGCTCAATATTAAGCAAACTTTTTAAAGGCTGTACGAGCCACCTTCTCCCTCAGCTCTTCTGTGCATGTTTAAATTTTGGGTCACTTTCTTCTTTTTCCTATGGAGCTTTGTAGAAACACTTTCTAGCAGACTTGTGAACAGCATTTTCTCGGTGCATCATTTTTGTCTCTTTTCTTTCCTACCTAAGGGTGTCCTTTTTGGAAAACCAGCCAGTCATGCTCACAGTAGATGAGGTTGTCTATATTCAGACAGTCATGAAAGGCATGTTGAGTTTCTCATGAGGAGCAGAATTTAAAGAAAACTAAAATGACACAGTTTCTCTTTTCAGGCTAACAGATGAAATGCTTAAAACTATTATTTTGTGTGAAGGAAACAAATACCTAGTTCAGAAATCTTTTGTCTGAGACTGCATGAACTTCACTTGCTGTCATCTAATAAAAGAATGGTTGAATGTTTTGCATGCATGATCCAAAATTGTCAAAGCATCCAAGTTGCAAATGGATTTTCTTCTATATGTTTTTTCCTATTCCATAACTAACACCTTTTCTCTCTAGTTGAGGCAGACAGCAGGAAATTAAAAACATGCTGTTTGAGGCACCCAATTTTTTTTCCTATGATTTTTGCACCACAGTTCCACACAGTTTCTCTCATTTGCATGGCTATTGCTTATTGATCGCATTGCTTTTGTCTCACTGTTTTCACACATTTTTATCTGTATTGTTTAGTTTTACCAGGGACATCACACTGTGCCCTGTGCATACAATCCTCCACTAATTTATATTGCTGTATCTCCATGGGGTTCTAATTGGCCAGTCATAAAAAAATAATTCCACTGATATTAAAAGAGCTGCATTTACCCAAAGTCATGATGCAGAGACCACTGAGGTCAACAGAAGTGACAGATTCTTTAGATCAGGCCTTTGCACTGTTTAAAATGAGAGAAAATTATAGCTTTTACAAGAAAAGTCTAGTGGAAAACAGACTGTGGTTTAAATCTTAGTCTATTTCCACAATTTGATTTTTAATGTTATCTTTTTTTTCCATAACGACCTGCAGTTAAATAGGACTTATTTATAAACTGGGTTATAAGAACAATATGTAAGCATTACCTCATTACACTCTGATCTGAGGGTTGCACTGCACCATCTTTTTTCATCAGAACTCACAAAAAGACTTGTGCCATACAGGATTTAACTTAAGGTTGAATGTAGAGATCTGGTTTATCCTCCTCTATCTGTTACTTAATCTTAACATTGATCTTCTTGATGTAACATGACATGAATGCAAAATGCCACATTTACAATATCTGGACAGTCATGCATTGCCTCTTATCAGTAAATTTTACCCTGCTATATTCTAACCCACGGCCAGAATTCGGCCAGGAGCGGAATTTGTTTGGGGAAACTGATGCAGTAATTTGCCGACATAGCAGATCAAAGGGGACTGGAGAGGGTTTATGGATGTATACTTAAAATCCAATTGTGAAAGTAAATTTTTGAGGATTTCTTTTATAAGAAAGCAAAACCATGCTTTATTGAAATTTGGCTTAAACAGAACAATGTGCCACACACTCACGCACGTAAGTTACATTAAAAAAAACATATTAAAATAAAAATTGGTTAGCTTCAAATAAGAAAAATTATTTCAAGCTTTCAAACATTTTCAAAGATCTTAACATTTTCAAAAAAACCTTTTTGGTTCAGATTATTAACCAGGCTCTTTCATAAGCTGTAAATTCGGGTGCTCTCTTTGCTTCCTTGATTTCCCTTTGAAAGGATCCCTTGGTAGTCGAGAGGAAGCATTCAGCCTGTTTCAAGATGGTGCTGTTCATAGCTGCCCATCTGCAAGTGGGCAGAACAGCACCCATCTTTAGAAAGTGCTCTGAAAATGTAGATGAATATATGCAAATTATTATTATTTACTTTGGTGAGACTTTGAATAGGAGTCACAAAGCAATATGGTCCATTGAACGTTTAAATCTTCTTTCCATCAGTCTGGAGCCCATAAGCTATAATAATCATACACATTATCAGATAAAAATGTAGTTCTCCATCCTGTGTGGTACCAATTTCTGCCAGGAACTATGTGGCAGAATGAAAATAATTTTTCATGCTGTTGTTCATTTTTCACCAAATGGTTTGAGAGGAGGAACATTTCCTTAGGCATTCTTCAGCAGAAGGAGGGATGTTTAGTTTCATTTCCTAAGATAACTTTATGGCCAGAGGACTTGACCACTTTTACCTAATCCAACATTTAATGTTTATGTAGCACTTAGCAAGCCATAGTGTTTATATCAGCATTTTCTTAATACGTAGCTTACACTTTCTGTCCTTGTTCAGAGATATTTAATAAAGCAATAAAAATAGATTTACACAATATGCAAAAAAGAAACATTATGAAGTATCGTGAAATACATCTTTGTGAAAATTCAGTTTTGTCGTTTTGTTACATTCATTACAATGCCTGGATCCTCTGCGGTAATTTCACTGACTTTGAGCTGATTTATACTAGCTCAATAGCTGACCTTGTAAACATGCAAATATATTTTTACCTGCTTTATAGCTCAAGTTCCTTCTTGTTTTTTTACTCATATCTTGCAAGGAAATAATATCTTGGACATGGCTTCTCATAAATTTAAGGAGAGGCTTCAGTTTACATATTTCAGTCCCTACACCTATCTGATTTTAAGACTTTTGGATTTGGACCTAATGCAGTCTAGAATGATTTTAAAATTCCTCAGGAGCTTGTAAAATGTTTCCTGCCAGCAACTGATTCCAACTGACTTCTGAGTGTATGGAGTCTGGTACTGCAACAGAGGCTGCAAAGGTACGTCTCTGACTTGATTTAGAGGTTATGGAAGTTTTTTATCAATAGAAATACGCTACTTATCAAAGTAAAAGCCATTTTTTCAATTATTAGAATAAAATTCTGAGGTAAGCTGAACACCTTAACTCCAGTTCCTTTTGTGGGAGTATCCAGCTGTTCATCAAGCATTGGACCAAAGCTACATTCTTAGTAAAACTGAGTGAGGCCAGATGTCACTTCCAGTCCCTAAGAAACTCTACCAAAGTCAGTGGAATTACTCCAGGTGTCTATCAGCATAAGTAAAGCATAAGTAAAACCAAATTTTGACCCATATGTCTTAAATCAACATGATTTACACATGGTACAGGCCATTTTGTATTGCCTACAGTGAGCTATAGGAGGTACGGTCCAGTATACAGTATTTTCCAGTAATTAGTGCAAAAAGTGTGCTACTGAAATGAACTGGGCGTACTCCCATGAAAATGCAAAAAACCAGAAAGGCTACAGTTACCTACATGTAATCTAAGTTTCTCATGTTAGAGATGAGCATTATAAGAGAGCAATTTTTCTCGTGTTTTTTTTACACAAGGTTCAGACTCAAAATCTTTCCCTCCACAAAGGGAGCGGGAAAAAGCAAAGGCCCAACACAAAGGGAGCACAAGAAGTATGGGAACAAGGGTGGAGTTTTAATTGCATTAAATTCAGTTGCAAAAACTTTTGATTGATTCACTGACTACAAGGCTGTGAGGCTTTCATCCATTATGTGCTCAAAACTGCTTACAGAAGGGAGAGGAAAACATCAATTTAAACACATTTTGTTATTTCTATGAGAATAATTTCTGATCCAGAATCAGCACAAATTCAAATTAATTGCACGGAAGTCTTTGGGATTTGCTACAAGTTATATGCAGAGCCAGATCATAGTCTCTCTCTCCCCCCCCTAAATCAATACCTGAACATATGTTTATATCTCTGAATTACAAAGCTAAATATTGTAAAATATATCATTTCCATTTTAATGTAAGCACTATAAGCCTTCATTTGAAAAACTTCTTACAAGAAAGGATCTTGACTCTTAGACACTTACAAATTTAATAGCTGTGTAGTGCCTACTCATCTGTTACTCCAGAATATAAACTTTTGCTATGATATACAATTCAAAAGCACTGCACCTCTCCAACCAAATTTAATCCCAAACAAAACATAAAAAAGCAGTATATTAGGTTTATTTAACACCTAGTTGTATGTACGCATGCTGCTGATGGCTTGAACAATATCAGAAATTCAGTCCATTTCAGAGACTTGTTGGCTTTTCCTCCAACCTATAAATTGTTTTAACTTTAGGAATTTATTTCAAGCTAATAGTGTTGTCCTACATAAGGTAATGCCACTTCTTTTTCTTCCTGAGTTTCTTTTGAAAATCTGTCCCTCAGCTGGACTACATTGAGGTAGAATCATTTGCTTCAATTTCTGCGCATATTGCATTTATTTTGTATACATTTCCTGTAGGTACGATGACAGACAGATCTCACCATCTTGTGTATTTAAGTATTATTAAGATACAAATATCTCTTCTGTTAAAGTTTTCTATTGTTTCAGAGAATTCCTTTGAATCTTTCAAGTGTGTAGCTGTTTCAAGGTCACTTCAGTAGTTTTTAAATATTTCTCCCCACAGGACTTTTTCAAAGAGCAATAGCTCAAAGCGGAACAGCTCTCTCCAGCTGGGCAGTCAGTTTTCAGCCTGCAAAATACGCCAGGATGTTGGCTACAAAAGTCGGTTGCAACATGTCAGACACTGTAGAATTGGTAGAATGTCTACAGAAGAAGCCTTATAGAGAACTTGTCGACCAGGACATTCAACCAGCAAGATACCATATAGCCTTTGGACCAGTAATTGATGGCGATGTGATACCTGATGATCCTCAGATACTGATGGAACAAGGAGAATTCCTCAATTACGACATCATGTTGGGAGTCAACCAAGGGGAAGGGTTAAAATTTGTTGAAAATATTGTGGATAGCGAAGATGGTATATCAGCCAGTGATTTTGACTTTGCAGTTTCTAATTTTGTCGATAACTTATACGGATACCCTGAAGGCAAAGATATATTGAGGGAAACTATTAAATTTATGTACACGGACTGGGCAGATCGACATAATCCTGAGACCAGAAGGAAAACACTGCTGGCTTTGTTTACTGATCACCAGTGGGTTGCACCGGCAGTGGCTACAGCAGATCTTCACTCAAATTTTGGATCGCCTACATATTTCTATGCCTTCTACCATCATTGCCAGACAGATCAGGTACCTGCATGGGCAGATGCAGCCCATGGAGATGAGGTTCCTTACGTACTAGGAATCCCCATGATTGGTCCTACTGAATTATTTCCTTGTAATTTCTCCAAAAATGATGTCATGCTAAGTGCAGTGGTGATGACATACTGGACAAACTTTGCAAAAACTGGGTGAGTACCAAATGATGAATAATCTTGTATACAAACTCAGGATATAATGATGCAGTGCTTTTCCTTGGTTATCTCCCTTGGGAATGCCTCTGTGCTTGCAGGATGAATAAGAGATTAAGAATTGGGTTGGATATTTATGTTTATTGTAATGTCCCTCAGCTCACTTACACATTCTAGCAAAAAGAGGGAAAAAATAGCTTCATGAACATTCTGAGTGAAGAAATTAAAAAAGTACTTTGTACACAAAAATAATTACAGGATCCCCAGAAAAGTGCAAAGCTAAGCATTTAACATATGTGTATAGCTAAAAATGGTTACATTAGTAACTGACTTTACCCCAGCACTGATAATATTTTCATCCCGTGAGACAGGAAATTACATAAATATTGCCTCAAATATAATACAGCTTATTTTAATATTTTTTTTTTAAATTGACCCTTCTGATCATAAAATATGTGACTTCAAACTCAAAAAAAATTGTCATTTTCATTAATTCCGCTTTCACGGGTAGTTCAAAACACTCCTCTACCTTTGGCCATTGGACTCTAAGACATTATGCGTTATACTGAGTTATGGCCTGCGATGGTCTTTCACCTCTGGAAGGCCACAGATACTGCAGATGAACTGAAATGCTGAGCTTTACGAGCTTTATGTTGCTAAAAAAGAAAAGCAAAGCTTAATGTCTTCTCACGCGGGTCTCTCCTTGACGTTTGTCCACATTACTGCATTGCTGGCAATCTGTCCTCAGCAGCAGAAGATCTCAGAGTGAGAGACACCAGCATTTTGGGGAACGAGGGAAGTCGCTGAAGTCTATGTAAAAGAAGGGTTCGTTTGCATAATGCTGTTTCTAATCAAGATTATTAAGGCCTCTAATTTTAGGAAATAGCATTCTGCTCTGTCCAAAGGCAGAGTTAAACATTGAGTATAAAATGTTAATTATGTTAATTTCATAATTCCTTTTGAAACACTTTGTAACATTGGAGATTTTTTTTTTTAGTGACCCAAATCAACCGGTGCCGCAAGATACAAAATTCATCCATACAAAACCAAATCGTTTTGAAGAAGTAGCATGGACCAGATATTCTCAGAAAGACCAACTGTATCTTCACATTGGATTAAAACCACGAGTTAAAGAACATTATAGGGCCAATAAAGTGAACCTTTGGTTGGAACTGGTACCTCATCTGCACAATCTTAACGACATTTCACAGTATACCTCTACCACAACTAAAGTGCCATCAACTGATAATACTTTCAGACCAACAAGGAAAAATTCCGTTTCTGTTACTTCAGCCTTTCCTACAGCCAAACAAGATGATCCCAAACAACAGCCAAGCCCATTTTCAGTGGATCAAAGAGACTATTCAACAGAATTGAGTGTTACTATTGCAGTTGGTGCATCTTTGCTGTTCCTGAACATTTTGGCCTTTGCAGCATTGTACTACAAAAAAGACAAGCGGAGACATGATGTTCATAGGAGATGTAGCCCACAACGTACTACTACCAATGATCTTACCCATGCACAAGAAGAGGAGATAATGTCCCTCCAAATGAAGCACACTGACTTGGATCATGAATGTGAGTCCATCCATCCACATGAGGTGGTTCTTAGGACCGCCTGTCCCCCAGACTACACGCTAGCTATGAGAAGGTCTCCTGATGATATTCCCTTAATGACACCCAACACCATCACAATGATCCCCAACACTATACCAGGGATTCAACCCCTACACACATTCAATACATTTACCGGAGGACAGAACAATACTCTGCCCCATCCTCATCCCCACCCCCATTCACACTCAACAACCAGGGTATAGCCAGACAAGACGAAACAAACTTTATTTTTTGACGGATTACAGTAGGTGATATTACTGAAGATTACTTGGCTTTCAACCTACAAGACTCTTACTATTTAAATATGGAGGAATATTATGTGAATATACATATCAAGAACTTTTGGGGTTTTGAAAAAAAATGAATTGTACATATATCAAATGAACTTAAGAAACAAACAAACAAAACAAACAAAAGAAAAAAAACAAAAAAATCCAACTGTTTGCAATTGCTTGAAGCAGTTGTCCTGAATGATACTTTTTCATTCACATTCAAGCATTAATTTTTTGAAGATTTAAGTTACATAATGGAATTAGGCATGTGCAACACAAACAGGAAAGAACTATGACTGAAAATTTTAAAAACCTATAAATATGCACAAGGGACACACTAATGGAATGTCAGATAATTTTCACCAATTTTTATTTGGACCTGTTTTCTTGTGTAGACCATATTTACATATTTGAATAAGTACACAAAGCACCAATGCTGTTAAGGCCTTAGAAAGGGGCTCATGCTGAAATCTGCCAGTCCAAGAAGTTTTACAGCCTGGCAGGTACAACATTCTCACATAAGTGCTGTCAGTATAAAAGTTGTGGGATTAAAGGAAACTGGATATTTTTAGCACGATGTGCATGATAATTTATATGCTTGGTGGCTGTGCTGCTGATTAAGCCGTAATTAAAATTCTTCTCATCCCATTGGAGTTTTTAATAGAAGCTTTCTCCATCAATTGGCACAACCTAAAGAAGTTTTTAAAAGGGGCAAAAGTAATTACAGTAAAATATTTCACGGTAGCTTCAGAAATAGAAGGAATTGCAACAGTTCTTAAAGGTATTTATGGCATTCTAGGTATACAGTGGTGAACCCTCGCTGATATGAATCCCAGACAAAAAATCTGTATTATTATGTTCTTTTTCCTTTCCACCTTAATAATTTCTAACTGTAGTATAACTATAATTTTAATGGAATCTCCTTTGATGAAGGATTTCTAATTTGCTGTGACTTAGTTACGATCTATTTAGTGCAAATTGGGAAGGTAAAGTGTGTCCAAAAATTGCAATGTTATTTTGCAATATAAAAATGCCCCAATATTACTGCTCTGATTACACCTTTCAGTTTATTGTTTAAACTCACGTTGCATGTTACAAAGTTTACTTATAATACTTTAATATAAAGTTAATTACCTTTTTGCTATACATTAGCTTTGCCAATGAAATGAATTCTCTAGACCAGATGGCAACAGCGTAGAAAAAGAGGGTATGTAAGAACGGAGAGAGAGCCAATAACTGGAAATTTTAAAATCTGAATACTACATATGTTTGTGTGATTTGAAATGAACGTTCTAAAATCACAAGAAATTTTTCATTCCCCTGTTGCTTTCCAGTAATTATATACCATGGTCCTTTCAAAATGTTTGTATATGTAATCAGATGTACATTTATATAAAAGAAATAATTGAGATGGACTTAAGAGCACATCCCTGATAAATACTTTCTCTCTTACCTGTACTATATTTCTATTAGACTAAAGTTATGTGATTTTTTTTTACATTTTTTCAAATTACTAGCAATTTTGATAGTTTGTAAGATAATGCGAAGAACTTTCTCTGACAAACTAACTGCAGTAACAGAAACATTTCTTTTCAGTTACTCTTTTTCAAGAATGAAAGCTTATTACACACAAAAATTGTATACTACTTGATGGAAAATTACTTTGTACTTCTTGGCCATATTACTGGTCACTGAGTGAAATAAAGATAATCTGGATAACGAATATTATTCCAATGCTAAGAGACCTGATCTTTGCTCATTAAAGAGCTAAAATGTTTATTGCTGTTTTGTCATTTTTTAATGAAGTAATGGTAACTGTCTCAAATAAAGAGTAATATCTTAAGACCAGTCTGGTTTTTGAAGACATGAACATGCCTTCTACAGTTAATACAACTGCATATTCATGGGCCAGTCCCACCTACAGCCATTTCTTACAGAAAAACTGACGTTTTGACTGCATGATGTCATAGTATTAGATGCAAACCTCCCCTAGTTTTCAGGAATAAGTTAATGCAAAAATCGACACACACACAAAAAAAAAAAAAAAAAGGCAAGGAACAGGCCTAATTGAAATAAATCTGCAGTATTCTGTGACGGGAAAAAGAATCACCTGGGTTTTATTTGGGTGATTGAACTTTTACAGACGACCGCTAGGAAGTTCAAAGCGTGTTTGCTAACATCAAGCACAAATGTTAAAAGTGAAGCTGAAAGCAAAATAAAGTACTGCAATTTCAGTCATTTTATTTAGCTATTAAGAAAAAAAAAAGAAATCCATGTATTTAATTAGTGCGTGTTACAGTCCCCAGTTTTAAATTAAGCTCTTTTGGTAGAAGCATAAAAAATAGTCTTCAAAATCCAGGGCGGTCTGTGTGCAATTTCTGCCTGATGTGGTTGTGCTTTTAGACTGTGACCTGCCAATGTAAACCAATAAAAAGAATTGTCTGCCATCTGATAATTATTGTTTAATAGGAAGATTGTATTTTGCTATGTTGATGAAACAAAACAAAAAAATACAAAAATATTGATGGCCATAAAACAAGATATTCATGAAATATGATTTTATGTGCTTTTCTTAACTTTATCAAAACCAAAATAACTTTCTACTATAGTTTATTTGTGGCCATATATCTATATATCTCTATATATACAGTATCTGGTAATTGTTTACTTTTATTAGTTACAAAATAAATGATTTAGGTAAACCAAGCATGACACTACACTTTCTTTCTGTCAGCCAACAGTATTTAAAATGTGAAAGATGAAGGCAACAACACAAATTTTATCACTCCCGTTCGGAAAAAAAAAAGTCCATTCCTGTGATGCAGCTACTGCGAATGATATTTTAGTGGCTACTTTAGAATTACATTACAGCAGCTGGCTTTCCAAAAGTAAGATGGTGTCCCACGTTTTAACACAACATTAAGCAAGACCAAGAGATGTTTTAAAGCTGAAACAAAATAAAAGTATAGGAAACGGTTTTGGAATATCTTCATTATGCTTCATGGAGTATAAGTTTGTTCTTTTAAAGATATTTATCTGTTTGATTTGTTTTTCATGGTAGCCTACAAGAAAGCAAAATTGAGTGTGATATTTAATTTCTTGTATCATCCTTGGACCAGATTTCCAATAAAATTAGGATCTCAGTCAGTCTTTGGAAGTTCAGTAAAAATATAAAAAGCCTGCATTTATTGCTTTCACACTTTTGTAAATATGTTTGCAGACCTTTTTAAGAAAATGTATTCTACCATTTTGAGAAAAAAAATAACAATGGAATCATTGTCTCGTTTATCTATTAAAATTACAGGCAATATAATGTGCTGTGCTGACATTTCTAGGAGAAATAAAGCAGATAAAAACACATTTTGCTCAATGGTATCTCAGTTGGTTATACATGGTGTTCTCCACCCACTGAAGGCTTGCGAGGCATGGATGAACCACCTGAATGTCCTGTTCCATAGAAAAATGTTCTTGTTGTTTTCATTGTCTGTACAAAAAACGGATTCCTATGTCACAAGACTTTAATTATTGGCTATTTTGGTTTTTGAAACACCCTGAAAATTGGAGGAATAGATGTCTAACAAATAAACATGTTACAGCTTTAAAGACACCACTGCACCAGAAAATGCTGGAATTTCTGTTGCCAACTTCACTAAGAGATGAAACAGCTGAATTATAGGGAACTGTCAAACATCATGGCATTCCTTTGGTGTTTGTAAGTTGTTGCTTTTTTTCCTGTGGTGTTAGTTTAAAATATTGGCCTTTTTTTCTCCCTTTTTTCTATTAATGAACTGTTACAGATGATCGCTTTTTAATGTAAGCGAACATTAGATAATTTAATTATTATTGTGAAAATGTGCTCCCAAATAAATTAGATTAATGGGAAATTCCCTGCAGAGGTTTTGTTATTTTTCATTCAAAGCTCTTGTCAAAATATCTGTTGCAGCAGTTCTGCTTTTTTTTTTTTTTCAGTCTGTAAGCTAAGGGACTTTCTCCAAATAACATTAAAAATCTCTTTTTCCATTTGAAATAATAACACTATAAGATTAAGATGTCCTTCTGAGGCCTTGAAATAAATATGAACAATTTGAAACATGGCGAACGGGCTTTTACTCTAAACATTCTAATTTGATTTAATTCTAGCACATCAATACATTTGTCTGCAGACTAGAAATTAGCGCCATTTGATAAAGCGTTCAAGAGAACTACGCAGCAGAATCAGAGTTTACCACTGGTCCCTTTTTTCTTAGTTCTGTTAATGCTATTGTATAATTGATTTCTTATTTACAGATTCAGTAAAAACTTAACTTTGTGAAATGGGAAATGGTTAGAACAAGGTAATGAACTTTATCTGGTGGAAAATGTTTACAAAAAAAAATGTTGAGAATCACCTCGGGAATGCAGATTTTTATGTGCAACCTGGCTTCATTCCTTTTTCCTGATATTATAATTCTCGGTAATTCATACACATGGGAAACTATCATTTCTGTAATAAGCTTTTGTTTCTAAAAGGAATTTAAGCGTTGTATGTAAATTGTGTATTAAAGCCTATTCTGAGTTTAGTTTCCCTTGCTATTGGGACGAATGAAAAACCTCCTAGAAGTGCAACAAATTTGTACAAGCAATTTTCATACAGTATCTTGAAATGTGGGGTTTTTTTTTATATTTGAAGATAAAAGTACCATCACAGCAGTAAAAGCCGTGTAAGTATTTGTTTGTCAGAGAAAATGACTTCTTGTATATATATGCATCTTTCTCTCCACGTGCACACCCACATGCACTACTCCAGTCAATAGAGGAGATGTCAAAAAAACGTGAATAAACAGGGATTTTTACCTTTTTGGTTGCAGAGTCAACTCAAAGGTAGAGGCAAGTGCTCAGTGTGGAGGTAACACCGATACCTCATTCTGCATTCTCCGCTGTTATTGACCAGATGCTCAGCTGATGACATTTTTTTTAACACCAGCTGAATTAGTATTTATCATAGGACCACTGAAATCAATGAAGCCCTGACAATTTACACCAGTTATCGATCTGCTTCCGGACCTTTAATGTTCATCATGGCTCATCTCACCGTCCAATTTTGCGTGTCTTCTCACACACACGAACACCCACTCACAGAAATTATTACAAGTGTAACTACTTGATTTATGAGCACTATTGGGCACTAAAATGTGCCTTAAAATATGCTTATAGTTATTTGTATGTAAGTCCAAAATTCAGAAAAAAAGTGTCTTCTATTAAAAGAAAATAAATCCCTGGAAATTATGCTGATGCAAAGAAAAGGTTTGTACCGCAGTTTGTAGCCTTAATGTGCTGTAGCAGGTTTTGTGGTAAAATCTTTTTTTAAAATGGAACATTCACTTCTGTCTGATCCTCAAATCTGTATGTTGAGCTATACGTCAAAGACACAGTGAGACTTTGCAGCTGCTGTAAGCCTGCTCTGCTATGCCCCAGTCTGCAAGGGAAGAGACATACAACTGAGCCACACGCTTCCTCTAAATTCGGGACAGAAATACCTGGATTTTCTCTGTCACCTGAGTTTTCCCCTCTCAGGGTCAGCAACACCAGGCACTCAGCGTTTATGAGCTTAGCTTTAGAACCATGCCATTTAAAAAAGAAAGAAAGAAATGTGCGAGTTAAGTGTACAGGGTTGGGCAGTTAGTATTCAGCTTTTCTGCTTTACAGTTGTAAGAGCCAGTAACTTTTTTTTTCAAACAGAAGCTGATAATACTGGCAACCAGAGGTGATAATACCAGAGCTCAATTAACAAAACGTTCGTGAAAGACTGCGTGAGCTGATAACACTTTAACTGCATTATTAAAAAAAAAAAGAGAAAAAAAGGCAAATTTTGCAGGTAGTGATTTGGTTCAGTTGCTGTGGGAGTTAATGAGAATTTTGCTGTTGACTTTACTGAAAGAAGGATCAGTTCAGAAATCTGTTTGAACTCCTGTGAGGTCCATATAAAAGTGAAACAGCTACAACCATGGCTTCTAAGAGCCTTCGGATGTTTCCAGACCTCCCTGACTTATTTATCCATTTATATTTCTGCAAAGAGTATGTTCAGGTATTCCCTCTCGGTGGCCAAATACAGATGGGTTCTTCCCAAACAGACACATTACTGTTATACTGCCCAATCAGCTAATATACCTTATTTTTCAGCAGGTCTTGTGAGATTGGTCTCAGCACCGGGTCAGTGTGGCCGCATGATCGAATCTCATGGGCGTGAAGGACGGAAAAAGAAAACTTGGGACTGCAAAGCAGTCATGGGCCAGACCCAGTACAACGTACTTGATATAAATTTTCCACAGAATAAACTGCGGTGGGGGGGATGGGGGCAGAACCTTCTGGCAGGAGGCAGTTTGGGAGAGTGAGGTGTACAACGTAGCTATTTCATCCATTAATTTGTAGAAACTACGTCAGCAGTAATTTAAAGCAATTAAGACTATATGAAAGGTTCTAAAAATAATATATGGTTCATTTGTCACTAAATACATTTTCAGAAGGAGTCACGCAATATTCTACTGATTGATGATAAAGACATGGTTGTACAGTGTTGTTTTTCTACTTTTCATAAGGTTACTCCTATGTAGTGGTGAAATTTGGCCTAAGCAGATGAATAAATTTTGCTCTCATTTGCGTACAGGTAAGTCTAAAGCAATTTCATGAAAGTGAAAACATAGACCTTCATTAAAAAGGTAAGTAACATCCAAAACCAATTACTCTTGGCCAGCGAGTAGAGATTCCCATGTTAAACTATGTGATGATTTTTTCTTTAACATTCATCAATTTGCCATAAATATATTTTTCTCTCCCCAGTCAGTAACTGGAGTAAGCATACCACGCTCTTCGTAGAAGATGAAGATAATAGGAACCATTGGTTTCTTCTCATGAACCATGACTTCGGTGTCCAAGATCAGAAAATGTAATAGAAGAAGAAAAATAGCAAGCCAGGTTTTGGGGGTTGGGTTTCTTTTTTTCCTTTTTTATTTTTTTTTTCTATAGGCACATTTGGGTATCTCGATTCTCTGAAGGCTCACCAGAACCCAGGAAAGGATACAACTTTAATTGCTGCAGCCAGGAGCTTTGTTGGGAATTTGCCTCTTTCCTTGTCCAGGAGGAAAGGGCAGGGTTAAGTTCAGGAAAGGAGACTTCTCCAGAAAAACACTCTCAACTGTAGCTCTAAGACACACCAAGGAAGTGTGAAAAACTCACAAAATCTGCTATGTTTGACAGAAGAAGGAACATATATTGTCAAATTTAATAAAACATTGGTAATGTTTGTATATTTGAGATTCTATTAACTGTGTTTTAAAAAAAAACTAATCCTTTTTTCAACAATACAGTTTGTCTTAAACCTAAAAGGGCTACTTGGTTACTAGAATTTGGACTGTGTTGTAATGCTGCATGTGAATTCGCCTTTGTCCCATGCTTCTCCTGGTTTCATTCTACAATTCAACTCAGAGATTTTATTTTAAAACTCTCTGTTTTTATTGAGTTGCTTCAGTATGGACTACTGCTATGTGCAGTTTGTTCTCTTGAATTCATTCACCATTTACTCAAAAGGTATATTATCCCAATCCTTTTATTTACTATTTATTTTCTTATTTTTTCTTCCTTTAAGTTTTGGAGGTTTTTTTTTAAACTGCTTCTGAGATAAGTGCAATTTTAATCTTCTTCATGCCCTCTCACTTTGTTACTACTGTCTCACACAAATGCAAATATCTGAAATAGTTCAAATCTCTGTTTTCTTCATCTCTTTTTATCAGTCTTCTTATTCCTTCTGATTGGAATTTTGCTTTATCTTGTTTTTCTTGTGGTTGCATATCCAGAGCTATTCACAGATGGTCTCTTTTTCTATGAAAGTAGTGTTTGGGTTCAGAACAGCTCTGAAGACTAAACTCCTCTATTAACTTATGAGCTCCCAACCACAGAGGAATTGCTATTGGGGTGGGAATGGAAATCCATCTACTCTAGGAACTCTAGGGTTTAGCATGGCCAAGACCAGTTGCTTGTGGGTAGATACAAGAATCCCTACAGTCAATGTGGCAGGCATGTGCCAGGAAATTCACAGCCATCACCGAATTAGCCTCACACACCTGCCAGATGGTAATTTTTCCCTTTGAAAGATGCTGGAGGTGCAATTCCACAGACAAAAGCCAACCTCGAGCTAAAGCAAACGTGTGCCTCCAGAAACAAGCAGCAGTAAACTCTGCTGCTTGCTAGATTAAAAACCTTAAAGAGGCTATGAATAGTTTCTAGCTCATGGGCACACTTCAGACAAGTGTTGATGTATTTTTCCTGGCTGCACAGACACTAAGACCTTTGTTCTGAAGTGGGCTTTGTCACAGTGCCTGTATCTACACTGCGCTGTTCCACAGAGCTGAGCTCCTGCTGACCCCACTGCAGTAAACAGCAAAATTTCTATTGACTGCACCTGAGAAAGATGAGCACCTTCCATAGAAGAAGGGAATGAATTACAGATGTGAAGCTCCACACCCAATTTCTACTCTTTTATAACTTGAAACAGCCTTTTGCCTCCCTTCCTAAAGAGCAAAAGGAGAGCTTGAGAGTTTGGATGCAACTGTGATCGGTATTTTTACTGTAGATTTCGGGCTGGATGTAGAAGGTGATTGTGATGAATTTCTTCCTCCCTAAATTTAGCTACCAATATCAGGTGCCTAGCATAAGGAAGCTGACTAGACCTTATCTGAAGTTAGTAAAAAGGGAAACTTCAGTCCTGGATAAATCATAGTCTACCGGTACCTGGTCTTCCATGTTGACTAAGAGGTAACCAAAGGTAGGTGAAAAAAATTGCTGTCCTTCCTGTCCTTCAGACACACTTAACTAACTATGAGAGCCTGAAACCTTTTTATGAGATAAAGCATTTATTTTTATATATGTCTGCTATTGATAATTTTTATTTTTTAGTTGCACAGATGAGAATGATAGCTTTTCACACCCATTGTTTATTTTATTGCTATAGTGCCTATGGCTAAGGGAATAAGACCAGCAGTGATAAGAATTAAATAGCAAAGACTTGGAGGCAGCATGAAGTAATGAACAATTCTCACTTCAAAAACTTTATAGCGTAGAAGATTTCCAGTGGTAAGCATAGTTAAGACTGGAATAGGTTGCATATGGCTTCTATAGCACAGAATGGATTCTGCCTTGGGATGGCTTGATGGGCTGGAGATCTTCTTATTTCTTCCATCTCTCTAAATAACCCCAAGATTCTTAATAGATAAGGCACAGTTATGTGGTTTACGTGAATTGCTACTTCCACAACTTCATTTTATTCCATGGGATATTGCTTTGTGAGGGGTAAGCTTTGTTAGGAGTGAGTTAGCTAAGTGGAAATGCGGGACAGAGAACCGCCATAGGGGAGAGAAGGCAGGGAAGAAGAGCTGGAGGAAAACAATCGGTCCAGAGGAGTGAATTTCAGGGATGAAACCGTTACCGAGCAGTCTGGCACACCAGCAGAAACAGAAGCTTCTTGTAGCACTTGGTGAGACTGCTGTGTTTTGCCAGTTTGAGCTTCTTTGATCAAGGAGGCTGAGTCTTCTCAGAGGTTAGTATGGGTTTAGATGCATTTGACACACAATAGCTATACTTGACAAAAAAGACCAGCTGCCTGTTCTGGTGCAGTGGGGTACTTTTCTTACGTAGCCAGACATTCCTCTGTCTCCTTCTAGTTTTGAGTGTGTTTGTAGGCTTCAAACCTTTGTCTAAGGACTGTAAGAGATGGTAGGAACAGTGAGAGTTCACATGTGAAAAGGATGAGAGTTGTATTTTCAAAAACTGCCCAAAAGCAAAAGGGGTTTTATTAGTTGTAAGCAGCATAACAAATGATTTCTGTCAGCTTAGCAGCCTCTAGTTACAATGTCACAGTGAGCTGCACTATTTTAACCTGTGTTGAGCATGAAGATGTACAATAGAGGGATCGATGTCAAGTGCTTGAAGAAGGGTTTACATGAGTATTTTTAGACTTCTGCGTAGCCTCTGACATCTATTTGACAAGCACTTAAGACCACAAGATTTACAAAAACACGCTTTAGAGCTATGCTTCATTTAAATCACTGTAAACTTACTTTACTGGTGAGACAACTGATTGTTGTCCTGTAAATCATTAGTATTATTAACAGAACTATGCAAAATGTGATCACGCATGCCTTAGAGAGGAGTTACATGGATGCCTTGGCTGCATTCGCTCAAACCTCTGAACCTCACGCTGTATGTTGCAATCAGATTAACTGAAAAGCTAAAAACAAACAGAACACAACAGATAAAACTGATAGCAATATTTGCCACATGCTGAGGTCAAAGAGGTGTAAAAACTGACGATATTGATGGCTTCATTGCCTATGAAACTACTAAACATTATCCATTTATGGGAGAGATCAATATGAAAAGCATCAGCTGATGGGGACCACCTGTGGTGCAATCACCATCAAGTGCACGTCCATCCTGTTGATCTATAAGGCTTTTCTAAAACTGGTTTCTCAGATCAGAGGTCAAAGCTAGAAAACTCTGGATTTCAGAGAACAGCTGTGAGTATTGATGAGACTCATTGACTCTAATATCGTCTAGGAACTCTTTAATTTGAAGAATTTGCCAAGAAGTTGTCATCTAGTTAACCCAGATACCAGACACAGCAGACTTTGGTTTACAGCAGAATTGCTTGGATTAAGGGTTGGTATGATTACATGTGGTTCACATCTGCTCAGCCAAAAAGAAGCTTTTTTGATACTGTGACTGTTAACTACATGTCCCTAGCTTCAGCCTTGCATTATGCATGGCATTTTCTGAGCGGGAGAGGTAAGGAGCTTGTACAGCATCCTTACCTGCATCTTAGCTGTGTTTGGCTTTCACAAAGTAAATGAAGATCACATCTAGGAAATGGGAGATATCTTGTCTTTCATCCTTGATGACAGGAATTGCTGTGCTGGCATTNTATCTTGTCTTTCATTCATCCTTGCAGGAATTGCTGTGCTGGCATTCAGACAGTTTCTGCAGTTAGATTTGCTCATTAATATCTACTCTCTTTTCTTTCTTCATTCTTACAGGTACATGCTAGTGAAATAAGAAATCTTGAATGTTCTTGTTTCACTTTTGAGTTTAAAAATGTCTTCGCCTTGTTGATGTTAGTGACACACAACCTGAGGATGTTATGCAGCTGTTAAACATGTGCACTTTAAGTTGGTCATTGCAAGTCACACTTGCAACAGTACTGTACAAGCATTATGACACTGTACAACAATCTTTCCTCTTTAGACCACAAACACTGCAGCTTTCATAGCTCCACTGGCAGTCTTGGCAGTGTGAAAGTCTCACCCTTCCACGGGGCATCTGCAGCCATCAGACTGACATGCAGCAGTAGGAAGCAATCAAAGAGCTTACTTCAGGTTTTTATCACTGTCATGATGGTAACGGACCCAGGTCGATGGTCTTGTGCGCTAAGGAAACGGAAACAGCAAATTAAATCTTGGTAAAATCCTAAGAAAAACCAAGTAAACGTTTTCTGAGGTTAAAATTTTAATCTGAACTGTTGGCTTGCTGACCACCTTAACTCGCAGATGCTATGGCAGACCCGCTGTGGTTTTGCTGCACACCGGGTGACAGCGGCCATAGTCAGGTACTTGTTTCCAAACTAGAGCACATCTGTAGCTGCTTCTTCTGCCTTATCATTTCTGCAGTTTGTGGTCCGTCCATAACCCCTCAGGTAGGTGCTGAGCTTGCATTTTCTGAATGTTCATCCTGGGTCTACGCTGCTATGATCAGAGCCTGGTCATGGGTAGAGAAAACTGATCATACTATAAGGAGCTGAACTTGGAATTAGCAGACTGGAAATCTTTGGCATCCTATATAGCAAACTGTGCAGGATAGGCTGCATTTCTCCCATAATGTTAAAATACTTTTAGGATGAGATCAAATAGAGATAGTTGCATAGAAAAAAAAAAAGTCTCATCAAAACTCAGAAAGAAATGCTATAACAGCTTCACCAGTCATTTGTTTCTTGGTTTAAAGAAAAAAAAAATTCTTATTTCCATTGGTCAAATTTAGTAATATCTTTAAGTAATATATAGAAAGATAGCTTATATTTTTCACAATTATTGCAAAGTTATATTGCAGTTATTGTTCTGAATGAACCAGTTTTATTTCACGTCTTCAACACCAAAAAGAAACATGAGCAATAAAACATCATGACGGTAATCTCCCCATTTACCATAGGCAAGCCTGAGATGCCGACCCACAAGATATATCCTCCAACATCTACAAGGTCATTCAACTGCAACATGAACAAGTAGCAGCCTCAGAGTTGCTTTGAATTAAACTGGCAGTCCTACGAGGCACCCTGTTGCAAGAGCTGGAGTCTCTGCAACATGATGGTGTGTGCGAACGGGCAGGGGTAGTGAGGGGACAGTGCTACCTGACCTTTTTCATCACCATTCAACGATCTATGGAAGATGGACAGGACCAGAATGGCACAAACCCATTTTATTACTGCCAGCCGCTGTAGCTCCTTTACATGCGGTCCCTCTTTCATGCTGTGGAGAGGTCCGTAACAGCGTGAGCTTGAGCCGGATTAGGCAAGAGTTAAAAACAGCAATTAAAAATACTAACATTTCATTTTAGAAAGTGGAGGCAGCCTGAAATAATCCAGAGCAGACAGCAGGGTCAACAGCAGGCATGGTCTGCAAATTGACTCTGTCTGGTGTGAGCAAACTAGGTAACTGCTGATTAGGCAGGTCTTGTGATGTGCCTTTTGTGAAAACAAATTCAAGCTGCAGCCTTCCCTACACAGTGCAGCTGATGATGGGTTGTTACTTAAAGGTCTGGGAAAGCAGCTTTCAGATCCCAAGCTTGTCAGAAAAAACAGCAGGAGGGGGCACAAATAATGAAAACAAATGTACACGGAGAACTGGATGGGTAACACCGGTGCAGGAGTCAACCGTGTGATGTGCCCTGAAACGTATTGCGGGAAACTGTGCAAAGTCAAAGCTGACCCAGGACACCGAAATAGCTTCTGTGTATTTATTACTTGCTGTGCTTGGGTCCTGATGGGGCAAACAGTATCAGTTATGCTTTTCTTCCCCTACGCAGGGTGTCACAGTTCTAAGACGCCTCCTATCCTTGGAGAAAGAGACTGTAAAATTGCCCTGACAGGTAGAGCTGGTTGCAGGGGGCAGAGAAAGCAGCAGGCAGCGGCCACGCTGGGGGAGGCTGACGTGCATTGACAAGTGTCATCGCCAGCTGGAGCAGTGCTGATGTGCAAAGTGCAGGTCAGAAAAAGAGGTGGTGGCGGGTGTCCAAGCTACTCCCTCAAGCCCTAGTGACCAGAGAACATTTTCCTTTAATGCAGTACGAAGATGGTTTTCAGACAGAGCTTAATGAATCACTTCCCTTACAAAAGAGTAGCAGAAAACATCCTTTAATCAACAGAACCCTCATATTGCTGTTGATAACAGGTTTTTTTCACAGGTGTTTAAAAAAAAAGTCTAATTTCCAGCTGTCGCATATGCACAGTTCTCAAAACAGCTGAGAATCTGGAAGCTATTTTATGGATTTTTAGGTTTTAAGGAAGTTTCTGACTGGGAGATGGGACTGAATAGGAACAGTTAATAAGAGGGGGGCACTAGGTTGATTTACTTCTTGTGAGTGTGAGACCTCAATCTAGAATTAGGAATAATTCTTACTGTTGTTACTTAACTCCTGGTAGTAGGTACTAATTTTACAAAAAAACCCCAAGAACTGTATGAAAGTCTACTATAATTATTACTTGACCTACTCTGCAAAAGGCAGCTGCTGTAATTTTACATGCAGTTCCAGCAGCAGCTGTTTATCTAATGAGCTTTGGAAGACCAGCTCTCCCAGCCTGACAGCTCCAAGAAACACAGAAGCATGGCAAAAAGTGGCATTGATGTTTCAATAAGTGACATTCTTTCCTCTAAGTCAGCACGAATAAAATGCCATGGAAGAGTCTTGGAGGTGCTGGGAGGCAATCCCTTTAAATAAGGCTTAAAGACAGCACCCAGCTTCTCATTAAGAATGAAAAGCTCTCCAGTGCACAGAAGATAAATATGTGTATGTGGTCATAGACTTCAAGGAATCTATGAAAGACAGAGACATTTTGGGGAAAGAGAGACACATTTTCGTTCTTTGCAATATGTGTGAGCTCAATAAATGCTATCAACTATTTCTGCATTGCATAAGCTAGCTCTAGACAAGGTAATTCAGATCTCTTAAACAGGAGTCCTGTCTCAGCGCTGGACCTTCATTCAGAATAAGTTCTCTGCAGGTCCATCTGAAGCTGCTGCTCCAATACAGTGCAGGGTAAGGCTCGTATCTTTTTAGGATTGTGCCAAAAGTCATGCTGTTGTCACCTTTGTGGTTAAGCCTCTAGCCAAGCTGTCACTTCTGGTGGTCTCGGTGTCCTGCTGCCAAGAGCTGAACCCTAGAAAAATGTTTGTATTCAGGTTTAGACATGGAGGAATCATAAGTTGGAATTAAAGCTGTGTTTCCCATTTGCCTTTGTTCTGATCCACAATTGTTCTCACAGTACAGTTAAAAATAAAATGACCTCTTTCTTTTTCTAGCTGCTGTCACAATTGTCATTCCCCACCAGATGCCCTAACTTCCCACTGCGCCCCGCTGGTTCTGCTGCCCCTGTTGTCTCTCAGTCCAAAGAGTTTCTGAACAAGAGACATGCTTTTATGGAGCCTGGCAAAGCTTCAGAAGGGAAAAGGAAAAATCAATACTGCTTCAAAGCAAAGTCTTTGCTTCAGTGAATATGACATTTGCCCTTTCTTCACTAGTGGGAAAAACAACAAGGACACTTACACCGGCAATGGAAATAGAATGAACAACAACAGAGAGACCTTCCAGGTTTGACTTGTAAAGGGAAATAACTTTATAGTCATTGTCCCTATTTGGTGACATCAAAAGCAGGTGTAGAGTGTTAGGCGGTACAGTCTGGGAATGAAGTGGAAAGTAACACAAAGTCAAAGAGAAGAGCTGAAGGAATTTGGAACAAGTGATAATGGACTCTGCTGAAGAAACAGGGACGGAAAGACACGACACAAAGGTCAGGTCCATTGCTGCACAATCGAATCAAGTATAAAATGTCACCTGCAAAGGTGGGCCATAATATTAAAAGGACTTTCCAGTAAGTTTTACACCATTTTGACAGCTTCACAGCAATTGAAAATGGTGACAGGACCTCACCCTTTGCTAACAAACAGCTTCTCAGGAAGGCCGAAGCAAGTCAGAAATTTTCCAACAGAAAGCTGAAAATGCCAATTAAGGAAATTAATGTTTCTGCAAAATCAAAACAACTTTGAAAGACTCTTGCTGATGTTTTCGGAGGGTTTACAAATATATAAACTAAGTGTAAACCTTACAAGTCTGCTTCAATTATTTTTCATACTCAAGTTTTCATTAGTTTCATTTTAATTTATTTTTGATTGGATTTTTGTTTCCAGTTCCTTTTGTTTCAAATCCAGATACTTGTTCCAAGTTCGTAATTTCATTCTGTTTTAACTATGCCACTTCCTAGCTAGTTTTCCAAGTTGTTTTGTTTTGATGTTTCTACTTCCGTGTCATTCTTCACGTGCAACTTTGCGGACCTCTTTCTTTTGGAATAACGTGTATTGTTTCAATAGGCTCTGTGTAATTGTTTGAAAGTAGTCTGTGGTAAAGAGAGTATTTTCCTTCTGTGAAGCTGTGCCTTCAGCTGCAGCCGCCACTAGCTCTGTTGTAGTTTCTGGCCTGTGCAGTGGGTAATTTGCAGCACCTAACTTCCCCCGCTGAGAGGGGATCCTGGGTCAGCTGCTGTTGTTGCAGTCATGTAATGGAGCAGACTTCATCCTTGGTGTATCAAATAGCACAGTTTCTGAGGAGCACACTCGTAGCGTAGCAGGACAGTCATGTACTCATACTCTGACCCCTGTACTTGTGCTGGGTGAGAGTTCTGCAGCTACACGAATCAATAAAAATGTATTGATTTCTCCACACCGCCATAAAGCTTGTCTGCTCTTATCTCCAGCTTGCAAGCTGAAAAAGGAGACTGTAAAACTACAATTGTCTTAGACTTTCTCTCCTTTTTCCTCCCCCATTCCATGCTTCTCACACAGGAGACGAAGATCTGTTTCTGACAGAGCCACCTGGCCAGGGAGCCATAGCCCCGCTCGCTGTATCACAGCATCCTACTCTTTTAACACTTGGTGGTGTGAAAATAATTGCTTTTGAAGCTTTCTAAGTAAGAATTGCAGGGGGGATTGCCCCAAAGGCTAAACTTGAGTGACTTCTCTGGGGCTTAACTCACCCCTCTACATGCAAGCAACAGTAGTCGAGGAAATGTAATGTGAGAGAAGAGCTCAGTGCATCTCTGGATATTCCAGATTCACACAAAGTTGCTTTTTTGGGGTTGTGTCAGCTCTCTTTGCAACTGTTTGATGTGTTCTGTTCTAGGAAGAAGGTAGGTAGCCATCATTCATCTGAAGAACATGTGGATGTCCTCCCATGTTAAAAACTGTCTCAGTGGTAAAAATGAAGCAGGTGAAGGGTAAAGCAGTATTTTCAATAATATTTCATTTCACTGAAACTGTCACCTAAAGCCATACCTGTCAAAAGGCAAGTGGGCAGATGTCTGCTTCTGGTACTCACATAGACTACTTGGGAAGCTTGGCTTCAAACTTCTGGTGATGGATGCAGCTGTTTTTCAGCTGTGTAGTCAGTCAGTTAAATCCCAAAGTCCTGATAAAACACCTGGAATGCTGTCATACAGCAATCAGATTGGAAAAGATTTACCCAGAAGACAAAAACACAAGCCCCCTTCAAACTGCAGAATACACTTCGATGATTTCCGTGATTTCATTCGCTAGGTCAGCATTAGTAGTAAGCAATCGTGTTAGAGTGCTACAGAAGAAAAAACGTGACCAGAAACATCTTGCAGCATTTGAAGGCATCTGTCATGGATGCCTTTGTTTCTATGGAGAACAAGGCCTTTAACACAGAATCACACAATGGTAGGGGTTGGAAGGGACCTCTGGAGATCATCCAGTCCAACCCCCCTGCCAGAGCAGGGTCACCTACAGCAGGTAGGACAGGAACGCATCCAGGTGGGTTTTGAATGTCTCCAGAGGAGACTCCACAACCTCTCTGGGCAGCGTGTGCCAGTGCTCTGCCACCCTCAAAGTAAAGTTGTTTTTCCTCATGTTGAGATGGAATTTTCTGTGTTCCAGCTTGTGCCCGTTGCCCCTTGTCCCATTGCTGGGCACCACTGAAAAGAGTCTGGCCCCATCTTCTTGACAACCACCCTTTAGATATTTATAAGCATTGATGAGATTCCCCTCTCAGTCTTCTCTTCTCCAGGCTGAACAGCCCCAGGGCTCTCAGCCTTTGCTCATAACANACTCCAGTCCCTTGATAATCTTTGTAGCCCTCTGCTGGACTCTCTCCAGTAGTTCCCTGTCTTTCTTGAACTGGGAAGCCCAGAACTGGACACAGTATTCCAGATGTGGCCTCACCAGGGCAGAGTAGAGGGGGAAGATAATCTCCTTCGACCTGCTGGCCATGCTCTTTTAAATGCACCCCAGGATACAATTGACCTTCTTGGCCACAAGGGCATATTTTGGCTCATGGTCAACTTGTTGTCCACCAGGACTCCCAGGTCCTTCTCTGCAGAGCTGCTTTCCAGCAGGTCAACCCCTAACCTGTACTGGTGCATGGGGTTATTTCCCCCCAGGTGCAGGACCCTACACTTGCCATTGTAGAACTTCATTAGGTTCCTCTCTGCCTAACTCTCCAGCCTGCCCAGGTCTCGCTGAATGGCAGCACAGCCTTCTGGTGTGTCAGCTGCTCTTCCCAGCTTTGTGTCATCAGCAAACATGCTTAGGGTACACTCTGTCCCCTCATCCAGATTGTTGATGAATATGTTGAACAAGGCCAGACTCAATACTGACCTCTGGAGAACACCACTAGTTACAGGACTCTGTGCCTCTGATCACAACCCTCTGAGCCAGTTCTCAATCCACCTCACTGTCCACTCATCTAACCCACACTTCCTAAGCTTACCTATGAGGATGTTATGGGAGACAGTGTCAAAAGCCCTGCTGAAGTCAAGGTAGATGACATGCACTGCTCTCCCCTTATCCACCCAGACAGTCATGCCATCATAGAGGGCTATCAGATTGGTCAAGCATGACTTCCCCTTGGTGAATCCACGCTGATCACTCCCAATAACCTTCTTTTTCCTTTACATGCTTAGAGATGACATCCAGGATGAGATGTTACATCACCTTTCCAGGGATGGAGGTGAGGCTGACTGGCCTGTAGTTTCCCAGGTCCTCCTTCTTGCCCTTTTTGAAGACTGGTGTGATGTTAGCTTTCCTCCAGTCCTCAGGCACCTCTCCTGTTCTCCATGACCTTCCAAAGATGATGGAGAGTGGCTTTGCAATAACATCTGCTGGCTCCCTCAACACTCGTGCACACATCCCATCAGGGCCCATGGATTTGTGGGTGTCAAGTTTGCCTAAATGATCTCTAATTTGATCCGCCTCAATCAAGGGAGAGTCTTCCTTTCTCCAGGCTCTCTCCCTTACATCCGGGGTCTGGGATTCCTGAGGGCCAGCCTTAGCAGTAAAGACTGAAGCAAAGGCAGCATTCCGTAACTCCACCTTCTCTGCATCCTCTGTCACCAGGGCACCTACCTCATTCATCCCCCATTTTCCCTAGTTTTCCTTTTACTACTGATGTACTTGAAGAAGCCCTTCTTATTGTCCTTGACACTCAGCTGTTCCCATTGAGAAGATTCCCCAGCTGCAACAATTTTCATAAAAATATGTGCAGTATGGCAGGCAGGTAAAACTGTTATGGCTGGTGGACATGTGTGACCACTGGTCAAATGACCAACGGTGAATCTGTCACATCTATATTTAAATTGTATGTTATTTAAAGCAACATATTTGTGGCATAAAATACGAGTAGCCACTGCTTTCTGCTCTACCAGCTGAAGGGTGGGGCAGACCCGCTGACAAACCCCAAAATGCTGTGTGGTTTATCTGCCATACTACCATGCGGGGCTTTCCCTGCCTTCATGATTTCAAGTACATAATTCATGGATTAACACTGTTGGGGCTGTTGCATGCAGCACATTAAGACAAGCTCTCACGCACAGTGTATTATCAGCAGAGTCTGCAGCTGAGAACACACAGAAGGAAAAGGGAAAACTCCTCTGGGAAGAGCAGTGGTGGAGTCCCCGGATATGTGTCCTCTGGGGGCTGTCTCCAGTGCAGCAATGGTGAGGATGAAAAGGAAGATGATGGTGTTTTTTGGCATGCATTTCCACTATTTATTATATGAGGTTTTTTTCAGTGGGATCAATTCAAACTCCCTCTTGGATGTTCCTCTTTGTGGCATGATTACAACTGAGTAGGGTAATTAGATAGACGTGTTACACATTGGTGGTTAACCCTCTCTGCACATGTATTATTGGATAATATTTTAGTATTCAAAATACTAATAGTGTTTAGTACACAAATACTGCTTTGTTGTGGGCTATGTTTTAGTTGTCTCCAATATAAACCAACCTCTACAAAATGAGGTATGAAAAGGTTGGGGGAAAGGGCTGATTTTCACACCAGTGGTAACGGCTTCCCATGAGAACCTGCCATATAACATTATTGGGGTTTGCAGGTGCAAGACCATGGGAACAGTAAACAAAGATGTGAGAACAGCAACAGGAAAACACTGCCTCAGCAGCTGATGTGAAAGATGAGAGAGCTGCAA
This sequence comes from Anarhynchus alexandrinus, assembly GCA_008711295.1. Classification (NCBI taxonomy): domain Eukaryota; kingdom Metazoa; phylum Chordata; class Aves; order Charadriiformes; family Charadriidae; genus Anarhynchus; species Anarhynchus alexandrinus. Next base: position 2,911,996 of record VUYV01000072.1, on the reverse strand, counting down.
ACAGCAGCCCCTTCGCACTGCTGCGGCTGAGGCACTAAGGCACCTCAGGCACCGCGCAACAGGCCAAATTCCGTTTTAGCATAAACAAATGTGATGTCATGGTGCTCAGTGTCTCACCTTGGCCTCAGACTTGAGCCATAGTCTTGCAATAAGGTATAAGAACTTAGCCTTTACATAAAGATACATGTATGAGCCAATATATACTTTGGGTTTCACTCTAGACTTTTTAAACATCATGTTTACTCAAAGGAAAAAGAATATAATCCTTCCTGAATAAACAAACATAAACTCTCATCTCTTCCCTCCCTGCCGCATGGAAATCAGGCTTCTGTAGCCCACAGATCACAAAGTGAGTGATGCTGAAGCACAGAAAATATAGCCCAATCAAGGTGGTAAAACAACCCAGGTTTTAGAGATGAAGGTCTCTAAATTAAGAGTTTTCTGCTGCTGACCCCCAGGCTGTTAAAGCTCATGACTGTTTGCTCCAGCACCACAGTTGCTATGGCAATTCATATAGACAAAAGCAGTAACCTTTCAGGATCCAACCAGGTAAAAAACTAGGACTTAAATTATACTCGGAAACAAACAGGAAGCTGATATAGACGCCAAAGAATCGATATACTGTATTCTCTGTGTCTAATACCATTTCACAGGCAGCGGCTGCATTCTGTACAAGCTGCACATTCCCAACGCCTTTGAACACTTGCACCACATAGAGCACATCATCACAGCAACTCTGACTTGGGAAAAAAAAAAACAACAAAACAATCAAAAAAACTCTTGTAAAGAAACTGGGAAAAGGCAGCAAATATCTAAGCAGACCCAGAAAATGCCTGCTTGGATGCTACTCTAAAAAACAACTCAGATGGTGGCTTATTAGAAGATAGATGAGATATTTTTCAGATTCTTTGATGTGATGCTAAGATGGAACCCAAGCACCTGCAGATGACAAATCTCTTCAACAGCAGGGAGACAAGCATGTGGATACGATGGGATCTGTTGTATTTCAGAGATAGCAGGCTGGACCTTGTTTCCATTTAATCAGCGAATCCATCTTGTTCACACTCCTGGGTCTATAGCACCTTCAACTGCATTAAAATATGCTTCTCAGTAGAAATTGAACTGGAAAACAGAACAGAATTGTCAGCAGCTACTTTTATACAGTTGCATAATCTTAGTTTTGTCATCTCCGGTAATGAAGTCAGTGAGATAAATAAGAGGTTTATCAGACGAAGACCATAGATTCAGTGCACTAAAACTCTTACGTCCCTCACAAACATCATTATAAAGCGCAAAATATCACCCGAAACAACAGGTGTATCTGAATTTGCACTTCTAAGAAGGATTTTCAGTCCCTGACTTCTTTTTCCTCACACAGAGGTGCAAATGACCCAAAATAGGTGACAGACAGGTACTCCCATCCTTCCCCCGTGAGGCAGTCAGCAGAGCTTCTAGATGAGCCAAACCAGAAATGCTGTGACTCTGCCATGACTGTGGCCTGAGAGCGCTTCCTTATGGGGCACTACATAGAATCAGAGAATCGTCTAGGTTGGAAGGGACCTTTAAGATCATTGAGTCCAACCATCAACCTAACACTGCCAAAACCACCACTAAACCATGTCCCTCAGCACCACATCTACCCATCTTTTAAATACCTCCAGGGGTGGTGACTCCACCACTTCCCTGGGCAGCCTGTTCCAATGTTTGATAACCCTTTCGGTGAAGACATTTTTCCTAATAGCCATCCTAAACCTCCCCTGGGGCAACTTGAGGCCATTTCCTCTTGTCCTATCACAGAAACAGTCGCCCACAGCAAAGTTGCAAGCATGAAAGTCTGTCAGCTCCCATCGACTGCCATAACAGGACTCACCTTGGTTGTACCAAGAATTTGACTGAGCCAGTATAACTGTTAACGCTGACGAGCATCATTGCAGGGAAGAAGCGACTGTGTCTCCTGTCAGGTACAGCTCCTCCTTGCAAAGCGATGCGCTGGCACAACGTGGTACCGTAACATATCATTCTTTGCCCTGCCCGCACATCTTCCTTCCTGGAGAGCTGCAGATACACCAAGTAAATCAAAGGTATAAGAATTTATGAAACCCAAAGCAGCACTGGATTTTTGGAATGACATCATGATTGTATATGGGTACTAATAAAAGGCAAAGGTTCCCTGAAGCCGCAGGCTATAAAGTGTAGTAGAGCAATATGATTAAGACAGAGTTAAGCTGTATTAAACTTTGAAGAAAAGGCATTCCATGGTGACATGTTAATAGATCCCAGGAAAGATTTGTTAATGGACTAAAAATTGAGAAGCTCTTTGTAGGCAGCATTAAGGAAAAAGAAAATCACTATTTCTCTATGGGTGAGATTCACTTAAAAAGAAGCCGGACAAGGCGAGAGCGCCGGGTCCACCCAGGGCTGCCCGGCTGGGGCTCGGGGGCAGGGACGCCCAGCCACCCCTCGTTTAGGTCTTTCTTCCCATCACACCGAGTGTATGACTGAATAAAATCTTATGATTTGGGTCTACGAAGGTGGTCTGGGATGCGGTGATTTCCTGAAGACTTCTTCCGGAGTGCGAACCGCGCAGCGTGTCAAAAGATATATCTAAATAATGACTGTATTTCAATTAAAAGACACTGCAGTTGGGCAATAGCTAAAAATGAAATGTGATGTCGTCAAAGTCTGAACCTTGTAGGGACACTGAGCCCACTAAAAAACTTCATCTGGCTGGTATGAGATACTAAAATTTACACTGATAGCCACTTGAAAGCAATTGTAATAAGGGGGAAAAAAGGGCAGTAACATTTTTGCCTCAGCCTGATCTCACTTCTGTGATCTCCTTTCCAAGCTGACATATTGGAAGCAACAAAAGTGACAATATTTCGGAGCACACTCGCCTCTGAAAGGCAGAGAGCACCAGAACGAGTAATACTGTCTCCTCTCCATCATGAAAGGCTGATTTATTCTTGCCGCATTATTATAAAAGATACCATATATTTTGTAACATGCTGAAAGCAGTGGGGGACCTTTACTTGGCCCATCTTATATCTTTGGCTCAACTTTATTTTTCTAATCAGATACTTCTAGGTTCCCACAATATTAAACAAAGAGCAAAGGCAAATAAATCAAGCGCCTTTCTTCAAATTAGTTCATAATCTCCCCTGCGAGTGGGCAGTTTTGCATTAGCTATCAAGCATTTTTAAAACCAACTTTTATCCCATGGCGCTGAATTCCATGAATAAAATTGCTGTGATGATATTCAGGTCTAAGAAATTAAAACCTCTTGGTTGATTTCTAGCTTCCACGGCCACAATCTTAACTCTAGGCTATTCCTTTTCACCGCTGTCCTTGTGCGGATGCACCTACGCTTCTCAGATTTCCTAACAGAAACTCTAACCTGCATTTCATACACAATGAGAAAGTGGCATCAGGAGCTTTAGATGTGGCTTCAGAGAGGACTGGACGTTACCGGGGGTAACAGCTGCTGTTGTACCATCAAACATAGAGCCCTTTCCTGCAAAAGAGGTTATCCTACATGTTTGATGAAGGTGAGCGGTGTGTATCAGTGGTGACAAGAATTTATAAACCAGCTGCCTAAAACCCAGCAGCGGTGCTGCTGCAGTCCAGCCTTGCTGTGCTTCTGCTGGGATTTCTGCAAACGTTTCCTCGTTTTTTTTTCTTCTGAGCTGAGGCTGTGAGGCACCGTGGCCCAGCAGGGTGCTAAGGAGTACGGCAGCCAGCTGATGCTTCCCTCAAGCTCAAACGTGCTCAAACCACAAGTCCATCCCGGCAATGGGGTTCTTCTCCCACCCCTGTGGTCGAGTGTTTTGCATTTGGGAGCCCAAAACCAGGCTGAGTCCAGGTAACGCAGGCTCCCGCATCACCTAACCAGGTAATCACAGCCAGATGTGCATTTGGGAGCTCAGCTAGGGGCTCATGAACTAGGCATAGATGCCAAGGTGCGAATGGTTTGGTTTAGTCCCATGATGATCCGAGGGCTGGAGCACCTCTCCTATGAGGAGAGGCTGAAGGAGTTGGGGCTGTTCAGCCTGGAGAAGAGAAGGCTCCGCGGAGATCTTATTGCGGCCTTTCAGTATCTAAAGGGGGCCTACAGGAGAGCTGGGGAAGGACTTTTTACTAGGGCATGTAGTGACAGGACAAGGGGGAATGGCTTCAAACTGGAAGAGGGCAGGTTTAGATTGAACATTAGGAAGAAGTTTTTCACTTTGAGGGTGGTGAGGCACTGGCACAGGTTGCCCAGAGAGGTTGTTGAGGCCCCATCCCTGGAGGTGTTCAAGGCCAGGCTGGACGTGGCCTTGGGCAACCTGGTCTAGTGGGAGGTGTCCCTGCCTATGGCAGGGGGGTTGGAACTCGATGATCTTCAAGGTCCTTTCCAACCTAAACCATTCTATGATTCTATGATTCTATGAGCAGCAGTGGCAGCTGGGTCATGCCAACCCCCTCCCCCTGTGTGTCTCTGCTGGAAAGAAACTTCCAGAAAGAGAGGGCAAAACCAGAAATGTGGGGTGGGAAGGGAAGAGGTGGACAGGTGGTGGAGGGGCTGCAGCTCTGGGGCTCTGATCTTCTACAGCTGCAAAGCAGGTTTGGAGGAAAGGCTTAAAAGAGTGAGCCAGGTGGAATACCTTCAGTTAGGGAAGAGGATCCCTCTCCAGAGCAGAGGTGGGTGTTTGGCCATCTGTAAGAGGAAGGTAGGAAGCATTTATGTGGTTATTTTACAGTTGCTCCTCCTGAATGGATGTGTTTTGAGGTGGGGGTAAACCAGGGGAGTAAGTGGAAGTGCAGCCAAGGAGCCAAACTCGCTCACCTTGCTTTTCATGCTGCAAAGCAATATAACAACTCCAAAAAAATGAACTCAGTATTGGGAGTGGGGGGGGTGAAGGGTCCTTTGTTTAAAAAAAAAAAAACAAAACCAAAACCATATATGTTTCTATCAAAGTCCTACACAGTAGGAAAATGTCTATGTGTTGACTTACTTGGGATACTTAAGATCTTAATTACTTTATTGATTCAAGATTTGTGCTATATATATTTTGCTCTATTGTTTTTAACCTCATGTTTTTGCTACGGTTAGCACTAAAATTTAAACTATGTGAGATGGAACTGACCTAGGGCTTTGTTTGTTACACGTCACAGGTGGGGTTTTTTAGATGATTTCCATATTAATAACTACTTAGTTTTTCTTCTGGCTCTTGTTTTCCCTGAGGAAATTATATCCCTTCTCCCCTTGTGGAAGGGGGGAGTGACACAGGGAGTTTTTATCGTTATTATTTTTATATCAGTATATATTTCTTAAGTGAGAACAGCACTCCTTCCTAAAATATCTAGCTTCCGTTGAGCACAGTAAATCATGAAATTATGTATTTATCATTCCTTTTTATTTTTTTAAAGGCACAATAGAGAGGAAAGCCATTTAGCAAATCAGGTACAAAACTAAGATCTATGTTTTAAGAGCTGCAGGGGAGTTGGAAGAAAATTGGCTCTTGTGATGAAGCGTTATTCAGTCCATCACACATGTGAAGTCCAATTTTGCCCCTGAGGTGAAGAAACTGGTATTTTTTTTTCCTTCTATATAACCTTGGAATTTGGAGGTTTTTCCTTGTGTGCGTTACTGTACCACTTGGCAGTGCCTCTGACACATGCAATGATTTGGGATATGTTAAGAATGTCGGGGGCAAATACGTACCTATTTGCAGAGCTAGGCAGGTAAGGGTAGTAGGACCGGGACAGGACTGTTATCCAGTCCTGCTTCCCCCACGTAGCTGCACTCCACAGTGGGAGAACGGGGATTTTATTGTTTGGTTTTGTTCTGGGCCTCTTTCAGTTTTCATTGCTCTTGGTGATAAATATTAATAAAAATCAGTGGTGTTTGAATTAACTTGTCTGTGTGCACAGGACCAGCCCAGAGGCCCTGAGCATAGCGCACGACTTGTTTAAAGTATTAGGGAGTCATCAACACTTCTATATCACCCCAGCATCGCCTGTGCTTTAGGGCTCTGTCTGTGGTTAGGACTGCCTTGTGCTCCTTAGCAGTGTTTTGCAGGTAGCCATTAAATTAAAAATTGAGAGACCAAGTCAGCTCTAGTTATTTTTTGTGATAAATCATTAATAAACATATCCCAAGAGACAGGAATGGGTGCATGGTGGATCCCCTCCGGGGCAGAGCTTCAGCAAATGATATTTTCAGTATCCTGGAAGCAATGTGCAGTTTTGGAGGGCACAGAGAGCAAGAGGAAAGGGGGATGTGCAGTAACAACACCTCTTCAGTATTTCCCTTCTTTCACGTACAGCTTATTACCTTTAGTGTCACCGTGATGCATGAGAGTGACTGTGAGTGATGTTGATTGTGTGCTGTGGGGAGGATGGAGCTTGAATTCTCCTCTTTGACTTTCCAGCACTTCTTTCTGGTACAGAGTAAGATTATTTTCTCGCCTTTTCCTGTTCCTCTTCAGAGCACTCTAAGAATACTAACAGCGTTCTTGTTCCACTGTGCTTTGCTGAGCACCGGGCTGCGAAATCCAGCTGGCACTTGCACAGAGATTCATATGGAAAACTGTCCTGGCTTCCTCCTCTTAACCCTCTATAAGGCCAGCCATTCTATGTTTCAAAATACAAATTTAAAAAAAAAATAAAAATGCAAGAATATAATGTAGAAACTATGCTTTTTTACAGCTCCATAGTTGAGACTTCATGTGTTAAGACCGTACCTTGAAGAAAAAGGGTGAATCTTGTGAAAATGTTAGTACTTTGCCCTGTAAAAGATGAGCGGAAAGAAAGAATAAGGTTTGGATAGAAGGAAAAATAATTTGAACAATATTCTAAGCGAAAGAGCCAGAAGGACGTCGTACATATTTCAGAGAGAGAGATTGAGCGAAGAAGCCTGGCAAAGAAAATCCTCATGGCAAAGCTGTTAAAATGGAATTGTCTTAGAGCAGTGAAACAATTCTGCTTTCTCGCATTTCTCTGCATGAGTTAACTTGACCCCAAGCCATTGTTTCCTGTGGAAGTGGAATAACTTGATAGGCAGTGTGAGGCAAAATTATTTCAAGTCTTTCGGCATTGCTTCCTGTAACCAAAAAAGTAAACACGGACATCAGCAAGTAAAAAGGATGCTCAGCTGTAAATCAGAGCAAGATGTAGCTTGTTCTACATTCAGCTTTTCCAAAAATAATTCTGCTTTAGTAAATAAGACTTTCTGTATGTGTATCCTACTTTAACACATTACAGATTGCTGTCAACAAACTGTAGGATTTAAGTAGAAGGTGTTTGCTAAATAACAAGTAAAGCAAAGTGGATTTACTAAATCAGACCTTCTCTGTTTTTGTTGCTAAACTTTTGTATGGAATATGCCTTTTCCGTATTTGGATAAATGCTACTCAAGATTTACTGTTCTATTTGTGAATCTGGCTGTTCTTATAGAGCAGTCTTATGGTTGAGATACTGGGATAAACAGGAGGTGGGTGTTCCAGTTCTAGCATTGCTTTACTGGGGTTTTTGTTTTTTTTTAAATGCATTTTGGCAAGTAGGGCTGGTCTTTTTTTGAATCTGATTTTTTTTTTTTTTCATTTTGCTACCGGCAAAATATGAGCTCTTTGGTTTCTAGATAAAACTGCTGCAGTTTCTCTTGGAAATCATAATTTGGACATATAGAGCTGCATCTCATAAAATAAACCATAGTTCCTACAGTATACTGCAGTGACTGAGTACAGGGAAACTGTGCCACGCTTGGCTCTATGGGGACATGACAGCAGCCTTCCAGTGCCTTTGAGGAGGTTACTGAGAAGACAGATCCAGGCTCTTCACAGCAGTGCAAGGCAGGAGGCTGAGAGGCAATGGATGCAAGCTGGAATTACGAGGTTTATGTTGCATTTAAGGGAAAAAAATTCTCATCATTAGGCTAGTTGAGCAGATTTTGGCCAGAGAGATTGCGTAGTCTCCATCTGTGGAGATTTTTTACAACCTGATTGGATAAAGCTCTGAGCAACTACAGCAGACAGACAGTAGTTTTGGATCATAATCTAATATATATTTTTTTTTTGTCAAAATCTAGTGCACCTGTATAAACTTCCTTTTGATGTATGTGGGTAGAGCAGCAGGCAAAGCAAATCATAGCTTGGATGCCTGGGGGACTTTTTTTTTCTCTTGGCTTTCCAGTGAAGATGATGTTCGAAACATTAGACATCTAGCAGGAATGTAGTAGGTACAGAGCAGCGTGGTGCCTTCCTGACTCCTTAAATCTCAGACCCAGCTTACACAAACTACACTTGAGAGAATTTCCAAAAGACTGTTCTTATTAGGCCATTGAAAGGTAAGTCAGGTAACAACTTCTTGACAATAAAGGTTAGGAATAGGGCAAATAAACCACCTTTTTTTTTTTCCCCTATCAAGATACAGCATATTTTGTAACGCGCATCACAACTGCTGCAGAGGCACGGTGGTTGGTCTCAGCAGTGAGTGGTGTTCGGAGGGTGAATTCAAAGTGTTGAAGGCAATTGTAAGTATAAGGGAAAGTTTTAATGGAAAAAGAGCAGTTGCTTGTGTCTTGAACTGTTTCTCCCTCCGTGCATACACACATTGTGTTATACTACAGCTATAAAACAGTCATCTTACTGTATCTGTCTGCCTCCTGACTACCCTTTAGCTTCGGGTAGAGAAGTGTGAGGAGGCAAAATCAATGGGCTACGAAGACTTGTTTCTTTCCTTTTCAGATGTGTGTGCATATCACTGCTAACACAATATACTTAAGAGCTTGTAAGTGGTCAGTCTCAGCACAGCTAGTTACAGTGAGACCAGATGAACAGGCTTGTTGATATTGATTTACCTTGATTGGCATCTTGGTGTAATTTGCACCTTGTCTGCACCAATAAGTCCAGATACACCAGAGGCATAGGTGATTTTCCATTTCTGGAAATGTAAGTGCTGCACTTGCCCCTGTAGCAGAGACTTTGTGGATTTAAATATCCAGGTGGTGATACTTGGTGAAAGTCATATCTTAACAGGTTTAATTCATGCTACAGTTGTTCATTTTGATGCTGGAATTGACTTTGGAGTAAGGAACCTCTCAAAATGAAAATGTTTGTCCAAGGACTTTGCTCTTTCAAATTTATGAAGAAAAAGTGGAGGGGGACCCAAAGGAGCAGCTAATACCTGTTAATGGTGGTCTGCTGATGTGAGTCTATTTGAAGTGATAGACCATTGAGAACAATGATGCTTTCAGCCCAGAATATACTCTTTTGAGCAGTCAGGCAGTCTGTAGAATGGCTTTGGCCACAAGCCATCTTCATCTTAACAAACATACTCCGGGCTACTAAAGAATATTACACCAGTAGCTAAAAACTGGGTGTTGTGCATGTCAAATGTCTCATCTTTTGGTGCTGAACTGTCCACTGCATGCTACAGAAAACACTCATTTTTCTGGCTATATTCTTAAATGCAGTTCTGACTTAGCAAAAAATGGCAAGGAGACCCCCAAAACGAGCGATATGAGGCTGTCCAGTAACAGGCAAGGACCAGAAAACCCTCTGTTATCTGTACCCAGTTTATAAATGTAATTCACTTCTTGCTTTAATCTTAACATTCTAGGAACATTGTTCCTTAGCTGGGTGGAGCTCTGGCCATGTCTGCTTACCATGTACTCGGAGATGATATTATGGACCCTTCAGTATGGCAGTTGGCACGTAGCTCGCAGCTTAAAATAAAGACAGACTTGACATTCCAATTCCTGGTTTAAGGGTGCTCTGATCACTCAATAGCTTTTAATTAGATGGAGAGCATCTAGTTAGCAGTTTACTGTTCAAGAATAGTGCTGCTTTTTTATCAGTAGTTTTTTTTTTTCCTCCAGAGTGCAGGAAAAAATGAAAATGTAGTACTACAGGGGAAGCCAGTGACACTGCGTGTTCTGTCAGGGATGTAGGTGGGGGAAGAGGCTAAAGGACAGCATAAAAACTCAATTTGAGTTAATTAGCATAACTATCTGTTTGCAACACTTAGCACTAATGCTCCGTTAGAGGATATCCTTACAAGCAAGTAAGCTGCAATGAAGACTGTTATCCACATCCCAAACTTTGCTGGTTACAGTCGCAGCAGCTCTGTGTGAAAGACAAGGAAGGTCAGACTGCATGGATCTTATCATGTCATCTGAATTCTAGGTACTCTTTGAAAAGGAATGAAGATGTCTGGAGGTAAAGAGTGTATTGCTCTTAAACGTTTAAAGTGCTAAAGAAAATGGGTTTTACTCCGCCATTCTTAAAACATAAGAGGTAAAAAATATAAATATAGGATGTATTTTATTTGTATTTTTATGGGCAACAGTGCAATTCTTAGTCTGCTGCACAGTCAGCCTTTTAGCATACCACTAAGTCAGAATAATTGCTAAAATCATAAACATCCACAGCTTCAAGCTGGTTGCTAAAGTTATTCTGCTAAACATTTATAAAAAATTAAAATTAAAAAAAAAAAGCTTCCTCTTCCCAAATTCTCCTCTAACAATGCTGTTCTAATAAAGTGATTAGACCTCCTTATCCCAGTTAGGGATGCTGCTAAACGAAGTTGAAATACCCACCTTGCTGGGATTATCCTTCAGGCACAATTTAAATGACCCACCAGCAAATACATCTGCTTTAACTTGACATTTGTTGTCCTTGCTGCTTTCTCCTACTAGTTCTGTAAGAGACTAATATTTCCCTTGGAGTCGTGAGTAGTGTGTTGGGTTGGTTTTTTTTTTTTAAAAAAAAAAAATCTGTCTTTATTCTTAGAAACGACATTCTTGTTGATGAGCCCTCCACTTTCTTTCACTTATGAACCTTAAATTGTATGCTGCTTTGACAGCATTTTTATCCTTTTATTTTATCCAGCCACACCATCACACTTCAAAAAAACTGACCGTTCAGAGCCAAATTGTTGTCTTGCTCCATGCACTGGTGCCCAGTATGAAAGTGAACCAGACCAATGAAAAGCTATTATACGATGGCATCTTCAGGCCTGTGTTAGTTTGAAAAGGTCTTTTATTCTACTTCGGTTCCCACCTTAGCAGTCTGCACGTTGTGTTTTGCTTAAAAGCTAATTCAATCACCCTTAGTTTTAAAAGCTTTGGCCGTGGGGAGTAAAACTGTTAATATCCCAAGATGATACCAACTGAAATGAGGATCAATGAAAATACTAAAGCACCCCTTCTGCTCTCTGATAAGAGGAACTGAAGCAGTGCTACCTCTCATGTGGTCTCTTCTAGATTCCTTCTGCTTCCTTGTACTTCAGCTCTTTTTCTCATTTTATTCAGGCCAGCGTTTCCATTTACTGCTCAATACTTCTCCCTTTGCCCAGCATATAACAAAAAAGTAAGATTTTCCTATAAAATTGGCATGAATTTCTCTTTACCAGTCTCAGCTATGGATTTGTTTATCCTGATTAGAATTAAAGCCCATGCACTGCCAGAACTAGTGCGAAGAGATCAAGTGGGATTCAGAGTCATGTGTTTTCATTTAAATTGCAATCACAGGAGTGTGTTTGAAATTAAAAGGTTTAATAACATATTCTTTACACTGGTCTGCATTAGGACAAGTAAATCGGGTACAAGCTGTGCTTTAAAGAAAACCTAAGCCCCAAACAAACAACCCCCCCAATTTATCCACTTTAATCTGGGTTGGGTTATTCTATTGGCATGACTTTACTTTTGCTATGTGCAGCAAATGGATAGCCATGATAGAAGCAGATATGATTTTGATGAAAATCTGGTGCCCTATTAGGTTTGTGATTATCTTTTAGTGTTTGTGCTATTTGACTGCCTTTATAGTTTGCTTGGGTATGTAAGTGGAAAACAATGAAGAATTAAGCTACCAAATTACAGAACAAACTTTACTGCATGGATTTCATACCAGCTCATGTAAATGTTTTTCCTGTAAAGCCATATTGTGACAGGGTATTAGCAGACATACTGTGGTCCATGCCAACCACCAGAAGTTACCTTTGAAACTGCTTGGGCCGTTCACTGCTGTCTTCCATTCTTGTGCCTTGTGTAGTCTTTTATGTCAATGCAAAGGAAATAAGATACATTCAAACACTGGGTTTCATCTTTTTTTTTTTTTTTTTAAGCTAGCAGAAGGTTCACTTTAATCCCAAGACTAGGTACAGATTTAAAGGGAGGCTTCATGAATGCTCTTATGTAGAGGACTTCTATATAGAATCATAGAATGGTTTAGGTTGGAAGGGACCTTGAAGATCATGCAGTTCCACCCCCCTGCCATGGGCAGGGACACCTCCCAGCAGCCCAGGTTGCTCCAAGCCCTGTCCAACCTGGCCTTGAACACCTCCAGGGATGGGGCAGCCACAGCTTCTCTGGGCAACCTGGGCCAGGGGCTCACCACCCTCAGAGAACAGAACCTGCTCTGCTGTGGGTATAGCACTTATGACAGGGCAGAAAATACCATGGAAACAGCAAAGTAAGTACAACATTTGGGTATTCTCCAGGCTTTTTAGATACTTAGGTCTGATGGCAGGCATAGTCCTCCTGACAGCAACAGAATAAGGAATGTGCAAAGTCTTGCAAGAATAACTCAGAGCAGGTGCAAGGAAACAGTCCTAGCATGGTGTGATGGGCTCGCCGTGCTGCGGATAATGCTTCTCTGTGAATGTGTAAAAGCTATGAGGTCCTGGAATGGAAATAGGTGTTGATCCATTATCTTCACCTGGCTTATAGTGAAAGCAAACTGTACCAAAGCCTGGCAATGGAAGCCATAAGCCCGATTACCCCGCCTGCGCTCAGCACAGTGTTGATGGGTTCTGTTGCATCAATGGGATGCAAATAATGACTTGAGTTGCAGCTTCCCAACAGGTACACAGGGGCCTGAGTCTAACTCTGTCACTACTCCTAGAGTGCAGTTTTGCTATAATTATGTTTTTTAAATTATATTTAATTTTTTCCACACCAGTCCCCTGGTGAGTTAAAATTGAAATGTCCTTGCTTCTGTTGATTTATGTTAAAACTGTAACACCATTTTATCAGGTTTTGATTTAATTAGCCTGCTTCAGGGAGAGGATTAGCATAGCAAGTATAGCCCCTATTTAAGTGTACCCAGTATTGTATAATAGGGGAGTTTGTGCCAAACAAACAGCCAGGCCCTGCCCAGAAGAGCTTATATTCTGGTGGCACAAACAAAAATACACAATAAATACACACACAGAACAGCATGTGGCCATTGCAGTTGGTATTACATAGAAATTAAATTCCTGTTTGTTACTTGTTTCTGTAAAGTGCTGGAATTATGGTAAGTTGTTACTGTTTCTTTTATATGGACTATCTCTTGATACCGCCCCCTTCAAAACATAGTTCCTGTTCCAATATTCTGAATATTCAGCAGATACCTTCTTATAACTTGCACCTTCTTTCCTTGTCTTAGAATCTCTTGTGATAACTTTACTTTCAAGTTATAGTATCTCTCCACCACTGATTTTTCCATATGATCACTTCATTCATAGAGTTAATTTAATTAGGTTCTTCTGTAGCAAAGCACTGCCCTGGGCATAGGCTCTAGTGACTCTCCTGATAGATCACTGGGCAAAGCTTCCATTCATTAGGACTTCAACTGGAATGCGGCTTTAATTATTTAAATAGGTACGAAAAATAATCACAAACTACATTAAGAAAGCAGTGTTGGGTATCTTCTTGAAAACCTTAAAAAAGGCAAGTATAAAGAGGTGCCTAGAAGCTAGTTAGGCTTACTTCTGATTTAGAAAAAAAGCAACAGTAAAAACATTTGGACAACACTTATTCATTATTTTCTTACTCTTCTGACAGCAAACTTGTTGGAATGAATCCTTCCCACAACATGTAGGTTGTTTGGGGGTTTTTTTGTGCCTTGTCAGAGATAAGGTGATTGTGTGGAAAAACAATGATGATAGGGATCTGTAATTACTTGTGACTGATGAGCATATCTGACATTGTTTCCTGGTATCCACTGATACGTCTAGGAGGTAACAGCAAAACAGACAATTTCCTCTGCTGGCACAGTATATATCTTATGTTCAAGATGCTGCTTGCCGTGAGTTTTTGGGCAGGATTGCTACAGCACAGTGTGAAAATATTAGTAAAAACAATGCATGTCTGGGGGCTACTCTGTTAAATGTTTCTATCTTTCAAGTTGGTACAGTACGAGTAAAGAGAATGAGTCCTGTGAGATGGAGAGCTTTCAGATGTCAGTCCTCCAATTAACTCTGCGAGGGCAAATCAGGGCATCTTTGAGTAAAGGCCATCATCTGTCCCTTCCTCCTAATATGGGTGGTGGCAATATACTTATTTTGAGTGGTGAAAGAACAAGATTTTCTGGGAGAAGTTTGTTGTCTTGATTCAAAAGCACTGCGAAATGAGAACCGGGCCCTGTAGCAGGTTTAGTTATTTTAAGCTGAGCTTTCAAAATACATATGAGATTTTAAAGTTCCTGAGAAGTTTGAAAAATGGTTTGAAAATAAGGCTGAGGTCTTAGAGCTCAAGTAACTATAAACAACCTTTCAAATCTACCACTAACCCTCAAAACTACCTCTATCCAAATGGCTTAAATGAAATACTGTTCTCTGGAAGAGTAAGAGGATAATATTTAGTTTAACTGCACTTTATTTGGTACTTCACAAAACGATCAGTTGTAGGACAATCATTAAAATCATAGGCTATAAGTTACTGTCCTTTGAAGTAAATTATATGTTGCAAGATATGTGGGTCTTTGTCTTTTATCACATCAGATGGAATGTGTCTAAGCCACTGGGGTTTTTTAGGCTGTCCCTTACTTTGCTAGGCCTGCTGCTTTTAAATAAAATGTTTTGATTTCATAAAGAGTCAAAACTCCTATGTTTGTGTTTAAGAATTGCTGTTTTGTTTAAGTATCTTTTCTTTCTAAGCACTGACTATAATGCAGCTCCCGATGAAATCAACCATTTAAGTAACTGGGGGTTGTATCCTTCCTCTTCTCCCCACAATCTCCTTCAGCAGTTGCCTCTTTTCTTCAAAAACAACTGGAGGTCAGGTTATGTGAAGAAACCCCATGATGAGTTAAATGATCAAGACCCAGAAAAGTCTGTAGCGTGCCTCCTCCATTTGGAACAAATTACCTATCCCAGCTTCACACCTCAATGGGGGTGAACACAAATTGTTCTTTATTTCGTCTTAATGTTGTGTTTGCCACCCTACCTGTGCTGTGAGTATTTGCTGTAAGTGTGAGCCCTGCAGGATGCCAAATGACCACTTGCAATGCTCCATCTTCTGTTCCCATTCTAGTTTTATTGTGTTAGCCATCCTAGATTAGAAGCCGAATGCTATGTTGAACATGAGGTGGAGAAACCTGGAGCGGGGGGAGGGAAGTCTGTCTGGAAAATAGCAATGCATGTTGTATCTCACGGTAAAAAGGCATAAGAGGATCTGAAACTGCCAGGCTTTGGTGAAAAATTGGATAGTTAAAAAAGAGGTTATATCCTATAAGCAAGATTAAAGGAAATTAAATTGGAGGATTAAGGCTCAGGTTCTGCACTCTCATTTTCTGTTTCAATTCACAAACACCTTCTAAAACCCACCACTGAAGTGATTATTCTTTAAATAATTAAAAAAACTAGGAGGCGGGTTTTCTTCTCCATAATCTGTGGTTCTAAGCTTTGTCATAGGAACTGTTTCTCTTGTGAAACAACTTTGACTGTTGTGGAGACCTGCTTATTAGATGTGTTGATTATATTCACTCATTTACACCTCTTTATGGAGTTGGTCTATGAACATCTTGAAATGTACACCCTGAACTGTTTTCATAAACTAAAATTACCTGTTAGGAACCCCAAATCTGGATCTTACAGACTTAGTGACAAAACAATTTGCTTCTGGTAATGCATGAAAATGTCCACAACAACTTCAAGGACTTTAGGGCAATGGATGGTACTTCCCCTGTTTCTCAGTAGTTCTAAAGTGGCAAATTTTTTGATTAACAGTAACATTATGGAGATTGTTTATTAGTAAATAATTTTTTGAAAGACTATGTTTGGGGCCAGTGTGGGCATGGGAGTGATTCTTCAGTAAACCATCCTGTTGTCTTTCATATTCTTTTAATCTGAAAGAAGAATGGAGGAGGACACAGTTGGAAGGGGAGGGGGGAGGAGGAGGAGACTATTTTTGTTTTCAATTATTGATTTGCAATTGATTTTTTTTTTTAAATTGGAATTCACTTAATTTTTTCCCGGCAAAAGCTGTGTACTAGACGTATTTCCTTGTACTCGTAACTCCTGTCTATCCTGGGCAGCTATCGGAAGCCAAAAACTTCCACTGTGGGTCCTGTGGTCCACAAAAACTGTAAGATTTGGATACTTTTAAAAAAAAAAAAATTACAAATAAACTATGCACAGACTCTGAGGAATTATGATTTGCAGCTTAGGATATGGTTTTCCTGTGTCGAAGGGAAAAGGCTGAGAAGGTCCACTGCAGGAATGTGTTGATAAGAAATGGTGAATATCCATTTCATTTCAGTATGATAGATTTCAAAGTTAAAAGAAAATGTGATACGTCTGTTAAGTAGGGAGTCATCTCCTTTACAGAAAATTCCTGCTCTAGTTTAAGCTTGCACAAAAATCAGAATTGCCTGCTTTTGCTAGTTACTCTACTCTGTAAGGCACAGACCGAGGCATTAAAAAAAAAATTCCAGGCTAACTGCAGAACTACACAACTTCTTCTGCATCACTATGCACTACTTGAACAGTAGTTCAACACAAATTACATGTTCTTCCAATTGTGTAAACCATGTGTGCTAAAATGCCTCTTTTAGGAGGTGTTTTACTGCTTGTGGGTTAATAAATAATGGAATTGTCTAAATATGTCGCATTACTCTTGATTAGTTATCCTTTTCTAAGTACTTGGGGAAGCCATGCTAGCCTTCCAGACCTAATTTTGTAATCTTCTCACTTTCATAATGCTATACAGCTCTGCACTCCTACTGGCTTCAGAGGACCAGAGTATTTCATTGTATAGTGGGCAGAGAAATATACTGAGGAAACTGGAGTTACAGTAGGGGGTGCATTGAGGCAGGTACGTTCGACGCTTGGGATGCTTGATACACAAACGGCAGCTCTATCAAGTTTATACGATCCATTTAATGTTTTCATTCTTTAGAAGCTATTGCTATTAGCAGACTTTATAGGTAGATAGAGCTCATTTTTTGTTGGTTTACAGTGTACTTTTCCAAACTCATTATTTAAAAGGTCATTTTCCAAGGTTGCTAGGTCTAAAATGACCACTCTTGGCAGCAGTTCCAACTGTCTGTTCATTTCATTAATTTTCTTGCTGAATCATGGATTAGTTCTGTAAAATACATACATCCAATTAATTCTTCAGAATAAAAAGCAAAGACTGCTCATAAAAAGGAATTTTAGACCTTCAAACTACATTTGGCAGATGCTTTTAATAGTATTTAATTTCTTTTTTCCCCAAGTGGGGTTTCTATTATTTAAATGTGTGGTGTCTTTAGCCTATGTAAGGAAGCAAGACTTGACATTCCAGGCATTGCCTACAAGTCATCTTGGTCTCAGTAGCTTCCTTGATTAAATATCGCGGGAGTGGATGATAAGGGATATGACTGTAGGTCCCTTTCAGACCTTTAAAATGACAGTTGGAATGCCCTCCTCCTCCTGCAGTGGAATAAACACTCCCGCCAACCACAGTGATCCATGTCCTCAAGCAAGGACTTCAGAACATCACCTTTCATAGTGTCAGTCCATAAACGTGTGAACTAGGTTTTTTTTTTTATTGTTCATAGGCTGAACTCTTTTAAAAATGAGATTTTTATATTAGTACCTCCAATATGACCCAAAAAGGCAGCGTCTTAACCAGCAAGTACTAACAGAGCCACGAGATGGCACTTTTGCTTCACGTAACGACTAAAGCTCAATCACTTAGCAGGCTGGTAAAAAAACAAAAAACCAAACAAACCCGACTTTAACCTACAGAAGAAAAGCAAGCTTATTCTTGTGAACAGCAATTTAAAGTCAGCAGTTAAAACCATCAAATGGATTTCTTTCAGCCTAGCCTCTTCTGTAAAACAGAAATTCTTTTTCTTTCTGCCTTATACAGTATCTCAAGACTGACTTAATGTCAGTAAAGTCTCTTTAAGGTTAACACTCAACTTTTTCATGTTTTCATGAACGTTTCCAAATTTTCTGAGACATTTTTGATATGGCAAGATGCACACGAACACTCAGGTGTTCTATGGATGTGCTATTTTTAAGCATTATTTCCTCTTGGAGAAGGTTTATGTTTACATTTGACTGTTTTGCACGTTCTTTTCTAGTCGAGTCCCATTAAGTTTTTGCAAAATGTAATTGCTTGGACTTTACTTCTTCATAGTGTAAATCTATTTCAGTTTTCCTGGATGTTGGGGCATCACGTGTTTTTCTGTGACTCACTTCTGGAGTGTGTGGTCCTGATTCACTATTTAAAAAAAAAAAAAAGTCAGTCATTTCTTTGGCAGCTGACTCAAGCTTCTCCCTTTGGCTACACCTCTGTACTGTAGAAAGCGAAGGCTTGCTTCTCCCGCTGCCTGCGATCAGGCCAATCCCTGGCAAAAATGTTGGGGGAAGGGAAGAACTATTAGAACGGCAGGAGGAAGATGAGGGTTTGGGAAGCAAAGTCAACCTGGTTTTAGCAAAAGGGTAATGAAATTTTAGATTTGAGTGACTTTTTGCTGTTGCTCAGAGTAATTAAAAGGCCTGTCCAGGAATATTTGATGAAGATGCAGCAGAGGCACGAGACTCCAAGCGGTCGGTTTTCTGGTTACCTAATACATTTGGACCGTTGTGTGAAATCATGAGGAGTTGTGGCTGGCGCACTGATTTGCTGTTGGAGACAGTTTCTCTGGCGCAGTGCTAGCTCATGCTTCTGCCATATTCTGGACTATCTAAAAGCAGTTCACAGCTGAAGTAAGGAAATGCAGAACTCTGGTGGTGGAAAAATCTGTGTTGAACTTCAGTCTCGGCCTTTCATGTGAAATGGGCATGACTGGCTTAAGCTATGCCGCACAAAAAACTCAAGTCTGTACTTACGATGTGACTAACAAAACCAGTACATAGCCATGGCTCCAACCCGCAGGTGGTTTAGAAAAGAGAAGAATGTAGGAAGGAGCAGAGTCGTAACATGTTCTTGCAGAAGAGAAAATTGTGAATAAAAACTGATGAATCATGCTTTGAGTGAACTTATTTGCACGCCTAAATGCCTGATGGGTTTCTGTTTCATAGGGCAAGAAAAGTATGCTTCTAGTTGCAGTTGTTTTGCTTCTGCTTAATGTTGGAAAAACTGCTTTATTAATGAGGATTGTAGATTAGTTCACCTGCTCTTCAGTGATTGCATTGCTCTGTGCTTTCTGAAATTGCTTTCAGAGCTACAGCAGTCCAACCAGACTTTCCCATTAATACTTTATTAGCAGAAGCTACTTCTGTTATAAATGCCTGAAATTTGCTTTGCTGCCTGATAGTATGTGTACCATATGCGTGGAAGACTTTTGAAAGACTTTGTTTTCTGCCCTTTCTGCAGTAGCTGTTAAGATGCCTCTTTTTTTTTTTAATAGTAGTTCTTATCATCCAGTAGGGAAAACATCTTAATTGTTCTAATTTTTCTGGTTTTTTTCTTCCCCTCCCATGGGGAGGGATGTGTCATGAATGTCCTCCTGGGAAATACTTCTTGACATGTTTCCCCTTTTTGAAACGAACATTTCTATCGCTAATTCTCTTAGGGTAGACAATACTAACCCTGACTTCAGGCAGTGAAATTTAACAGGCTGTTACTTCTCCTGCCTTTGTTGAAGACAGCTCTGTAGTTGTCTGGCTGTAGCTTGCGTGGTAGCATCCAGGATTACAGGACAAATTGTAGATTTAGGACAGAATGAACAGCAAAATGCTTCCAAGCAGAACTAAGTCATTAATCTGTATTGAGGATATTCCTTTTTATAAGGAGACAGTATTGTAATGGGACTGCATTCCAGATCAAAGTTTACCTATGGACACTAAGAGGCTTTGTGAAAGCAATGTCATTACAGCGCTTCAGACACCTATGAGACGCCGTGCACTTGTGTTGTTCGATCCTGCTGGTATTTGTCACATGGGTGACCACGGTGCTGAGATGTTCGCTCCCGCAGAGCTGTGCTGGGCAACCTGTGGCTCCTGGATGGCTCTGGGTGCGCTTGGCAGCTCTCATCCCCTCCCCACGGGCGGCTCTGCGGGTATCAGGTGCGGCACCATGCAACTTGTATATGCACGAACCTCTGTGTATCCCAAACTATCACCGAAAAGCCTTCAAACAAGGTTCGAACACCACTCTACCTGTCAAATGTTACCAATCCAGACCCTGAGGCAGGGAAACTCCTCTCACCCCGCAGCAGCTGCAGCTGCGGGTTCAGCAGCTCGACCGCAGGTAAAGGCCTCTCCCGTAACCTGCTGTCACACCGTGTGAAAAGCTTTCCACGGTTTTCCGCTCCCCGGGGCCTGGGTCCTGCTCGCCTCTTCTGCTTCGAGGTGGGGACACAGGACGGACACCTCGGGCAGGCCCGGCCCGGCGGCGGGCGCAGGTCGGGACCCCCCGAGGTGGGGCGAGCCCCGTTGCTCCGAGGATGGAGCCGAGGCGGGGAGAGGGCATGGCGCCCACAGCCCCCGGCCTGCCCCGCAGCGGGGGGGGAAAAGCCCGCAGCCTCCGCCCGGAGGGCCCCTTAGCCGGGGTGGCCCCTGCCCGGCCGCCGGCGCCGCGCCGCTCCCCGCTTTACGGCTGCTGAAAACCTCCCTCGGCGAGCGCGGGGCAGCCGTACGGCGCCGGGGCACCCGGGGCGGGCAGGTAACGGCGCGGCGGCTGCGGCGGCGCGGGGAGGAGGCGGGCGGGCGGGCAGCGCGGCGCCGGGGCGGCCGAGCCCCCGCTGTTGGGGGCGCCGGGTTTTCCCCTGGTAGCGCCATCTCCCCTCAGCACCCCCGGGCGGGAAAAGCTGGTCCGTCGGTCGGCTGTCAGCCGGGGCTCGCCCTCACGCCAGCGCCGCGGGCAGGGAGGGAGGGAAAACTTTGCCAAAGCCAAGGCAGTTTTGTGGGGCGTTTTTCTAAAAGTAACTCTGAACTGGGTAAAATAAATAAGCGAAAGGTGGCTGCGAGGCAGCCCGGAGCGCTGGGAGGGTGCTGGTCCCCCCCGCCCGCCGCGCTGAGGGGAGCCGCGTCCCGCCGCCCGGCACGCGCCGCCGCTAATTGCTCCGGCGCT
>VUYV01000072.1:2848162-2890707 GCA_008711295.1 Anarhynchus alexandrinus | reverse complement strand
GGGGGGGGGGGGGGGGGGGGGAGGTTGGCGCCGCGCGGGATCGCGGTATCTTTGAAATGGGCGCGATTTGTGTCTCCCGGGCCGGTTGGGAGCTCCGGCGGTGGGTACGGCGCGGGTTAGCCGTGTAACAGGTCGGTGTGCGCGGCGAGCGGGGTCCGGGCAGCCGCGTCCTCCCGCGCCTCTCCCGCTCCGGCTCCTCAGCCGCCGCCTTCAATCGCTCACGGTATTTCGTTAGTTGTTCACTTACCCGCTCTGAGAAAGCGGGCGTAAGCGTTTCCTCGGCTAGGTTTAGAAACTGCGGTATCGGTTGATCTATGTGTTAGGTCCTTAAAGCTTTTAAACAGTCAAACCCCAAAACGTAGTTGAAAACTTCCTGCACTTCATCGCAACAACGAACTGGGTGAAAATGTGCTTTCCCCTCCTTCACTTTGTGTATGGTCGGACTATCTGAAACACAAATGAGTGATTTCACAGGTTTCAGTATAGGATGAGCGGAAAGGGGGCTGTGGAGAGGTGGGGGTCGGTCTCTTCTCCCAAGGAACAAGTGATAGGACAAGAGGGAACGGCCGCAAGTTACGCCGGGGAGGGGTTAGGATGGATATTAGGAAAAATTTCTTCACTGAAAGGGTGATCAAACATTGGAATAGGCTGCCCAGGGAAGTGGTGGAATCACCATCCCGAGAGGTATTTAAAAGACGGTGGTGCTGAGGGAGATGGTTTAGTGGTGGCTTTGGCAGTGTTAGGTTGATGGTTGGACTTGATGATCTTAAAGGTCCCTTCCAACCTAGAGAATTCTACGATTACTAAAACATTGTAGTCCTGCTGCATGATCCGCGCTGTCTTGGTTTCTCCATCCATGTGGAGCTTCAGTAGGTTTCTGTACAGTAGGTCTCCTTTAATGGAGATGCCCTCAAAATTGTGATTAAAACTGTAAAAGCTATGGAGTTGACACTTGCAAACAGTGCTGAGGCATCTTGCTGATTTCAGCTGAAATTTGCAACGTTGTTGCTGAGTCATCTGGACAGAAACATTCAGGGAAGAAATAAAGAATTTAGATTTTACCCTAATATGAACAGCCTGTTTCATGTTGGTTTATTTACTACTTGGTTCATATTTCTTGCATTTACAGGCGAATTTATTTGTTCAGTGGTTAGCATATGGAAAGCATTGTATGACTGAAACTGTAATGATGCCAGAGTCCTGTATACCAAGCAATACTATATATATATTTAGAATCTTAATCTAAAGAGTCCCAGTGCATCTGTAATCCAGCATTTATCTCCAGTATCAACAAAATGAAGACTAAAGAGTATCTTCTAAATTTTGGTCTTGGATCACGTTCCTAGAAGGTGTCTTTAAGTGTGTGATAATCTACTATAAAGTTAATCACCAAGTTAAACAAGCCAAAGAATGATCTGTTGCCGCAGACCTTTTGCAGTTTTCTACAGCTGTAATTTTTTAATTAAAAGCTGTAGAGCTATACCCAAAATATTTTCCTAAAAAGGAAAAAAAAAAAATCCTGCAGAAAACTGCTTTTCTCCAAGTTTCATCAGGTTTTTCTTGTTTGAAGTGTCTATCTAAATTTTACAATTTTTTTTTTCCTTAAAGTAAAAATATTATGGAAGATTTTTACATTGTTAAAGATGTTAGCTGAGACATTATTAACAGGCCAAATTGCTCGCTAATGAAGGAGTACTTCTGTTTGTGCCAATGGGAGGCTATTTTGTTTGCTTTGAAGGGTTTGGTCCAGGTTATCTAAAGCAGAGAAAAAAGGATTAAGTGGTAAAAGTGTCAGAATTGTGTAAGTCTATAAAAAGATGCTCATGGTTCATATGAGTGTCACAAGGTGCAGATTTTTTGTGGTAGCAGCTCCCAATAGTCATGCTGAATCATATGACTTCCCGCTCTGTTAATCTTCATAGCGTAAGTCTTAGCTTGTCACTTACTGTGGTACGTACCTGCATTATTTTTTGCCCTTCTTAAATAACCTCAGGGTACGAACACAAACTAGACAAAAATAAACCTTTAAAGTGCTTTTTCTCCCTCTTAATAAACAGATTTATTTCAGAAGAGTAGTTCTTAGTGATGCACACGTAACCCTCCGGGGAATGTGTGTTGTAGATCTTCATTATGGTTAATCTGTCAAGTAGACATCTTCTAGATCCTCAAACTTTTTCACTGGCGCTGGAGCTTCTACTCTAAATGTACTCTTGACTGCCAAGGTAGCATTCCTGCAGTACAATGTCTTTCTTCTGTAGAGAATCAGTGCTTAAGCTGTTGTGCATTTGGGTGGGTTTTTTTCTTTCTCCCCCCCCCCCCGACATTTGTTTTAGCGTTTAAGTGCATGCCTCTATAAATATACATATATTTATAAATGAGTTTATTAAGGGTATGCAATGTAATGTGAGGAAATCATTGATAGATGGCTTTGAATTAGTGATAAAACTTGGAACTGGGATCCTGTCAGTTGCCTTCCTGTTCAGAGATTGCGCTTTGGTTTGCTGATTTGTAAAACAAGAGTCATAACGCTTTCCTGAAGATAGCTGTAATTAATCCAGCTATGAAATATAGGCATTATCTTCAGTTGTGAGATACAGAACAGATACTGAATGTCTATTTTTTTTGGAGGGGCAAGGTTGTTTCTTTTTCCTGCCATGTGGAGATAAGAGTGTTGCCATTCTTGTTTTCACTGAGGTTTAACTTTTGATGTGCGTTTGATCTATTGGAAGAAGTAGCTTTCTGGGACGGTTTTTGCTTGATTCCTTGACTGATGCATCTCAGCCTAAACTGGTAACGGGTGTGAGGAATGTCAGTCATATTTGTTCTAATACTATGTGCCAGAACCTTCTATTAGGTGGCTGTGTACAGAGGGGACCAACTCTGTATCTTCTCTATAGATTGTTGGCAATCCAGCAACCACTGGGGCTGTGTATGGACTGCTGATAGCAGGAACTGCAGAACAGTTTTGTGTTGGTGTGAGGAAATGGACTTCTATGAGTATAAAACTTTGCACTAGCACTTCAATGGAATGTACACCGCAGTTTAGTTCACAAGACTGCTAAATTGGCTGCCAGTTTCTGCAGCAAACTGCTTGGTTGATATTTATATGTTTGTTTGGAGTTTCTGTATTGTAAATTTCTGAAATTTACGTATGTGTTCTTTTGTTTGCAAACCAAAGTTCTCTGAATCCAAAGCTCCTAAGCATGATGGCTCTCCTCTCCCTCTGTCCGCTTCTATTCCACTTTCAAAAGCTTGGGTAAGATTGCTACAGCTGTAAAGTAGTACTTGTTTTTGTTCCAGAATTCTGTGGTTGCGTGTCTTTTGTGTGTGTGTAGTGTTTTGTGTTTTTTGATTTTTGTGGTTTTTTGGTCTTTTTTAAGTCATTACTGGTTTTAGATTCGGAAGTTTTAGATTTCCAGAGCATGTCAGCATAAAAACCTCACATCAACACAGGTATACTATCGAGCAGCCAAGAAACCCTAATTCTCCTCACTCCTACTGTGCACTTAAATCGTAAAGTCAAGTGAGGAGAAGAAAAATTTTCCTCTCCTGTTTTTCCCTCGAATTTTCTTTAAGGTTTTCATGTTCCTTAACTGCATTGCTGAAGTGGTTGAGAGTTGAAATTTGACGTGGAAATTGCCTCCATTGAGAAGTAACTCAGTGTTCTGACCGAGTTGTGATCAGTTGAAAACAATGCACTCTATTCTCGGAGCCTTAGCAACATGTGCATTAAAGCACTTTGTTTCTTCTCAAATATGCATCTACTGGTTCTGTCAGTTGTGTATGCTTGGTTAACATCACTGTGCAGGAAAGTAGGAAAGGTCATCGTTCGTTCTACAGTAACTATATGGTTCCTACAAAGCAAAAATAAAGTACAGCTCTTACAGCCCAGGGTGAGTGCAGAAGAGCAGTTATTTTGTG
Organism: Anarhynchus alexandrinus; assembly: GCA_008711295.1. NCBI lineage: Eukaryota > Metazoa > Chordata > Aves > Charadriiformes > Charadriidae > Anarhynchus > Anarhynchus alexandrinus. The sequence continues at coordinate 2,886,786 of VUYV01000072.1, read as the reverse complement.
TCAGCCATCTACTAGCCATGGGATCTGTTGGTCAGTTGGAATCTAGCAGGGGGAAAAAAAAACCCCTGAATATGTCGTCAAGAAGTAATCAAATAAAGGTTCGTAAACATTGTTTGTTCTGATTTCTTGTACAAACGTGCTTGCAGTTCTGTGTGAATATCTGAGAAGCACATACTACGTACAGGAGCTGAACAAAAGTGACACTATGCTATTATTTATTATTGATCCATTACTTGTATTGAAGATCGATATCCTGACTTGATTGGCATTTGTTGTTGACTTCTGCAAGCCTTGACTTTTAACTCAGACTGGTTAACGCTAAACTCTCTATACTAATAAGTGCAGCATTCCTCCTTTATACAGAGCCAAAGGATTCGGCCATCATACAGTTCTGTGGTTTTTGCTTGAAAATCAGAGGGAGATGCCACCCAAGCACATGCGTGTAGGGAGGGATGTAAGAGTCATGGGAGGTTAAATTGGTAGGATCGTTGGGTTTGTTCCTTTGTTCTCTCTTTGTTGTTGTTTTTGAGCTTCTCAGTTAACTATTTTCCATGTAAATACAGATTAATTTATGGGTGATCTTGAAGAAAAGGTTCAATATGATCCAGTCTATCTATGACTGAGCAGAAATGTACAGCATCTTTGTATTTGACGTCAGTGAGATCAGTCCAAGAATCCTGTCAAGTGTAGGTGTTCATACTTCAAGGATAATATTAAAGTCAAAGAGAATTCAGAGAAGAACTGTAAGAATGAATAAGGGTTGAAAATAGCTCCTGAGGGAGAAATTTCAAGAGCTCAATATGTTAAATTTTTTCACAGAAAGGCAAGGAGGGACTTGATTGCAGTGTTTAAGTGTGTGCATTGTGAACAGAAATTCTATGATGAAGCAGAAAATGATGGTATAACAAGATCCACTGGCTAAAACATGAGCCAGACACATTTGCAGTAGAAATGAGAATCTACAGCAATGAGGGTAATTTATTGCAGGTTATGGTAGGATATTCATCAAAGCAAAACTTTAATTTAAATGTGATATTTTTCCTTTAAGATGTACCTAAATAAAAATTAATTGAGGGCCTATGTCCATGTTCTAGAGAAGTCAGAGTAGACGATAATAATATTCTTTCTGTGTCTAAATACATTAATCAACATAAAAAGAAAATATAGTTCTTTAACCCAGGGTACTATTGAAATTAGAACAGAGCTGATAGATAACTCAAGGCTTTTAAAGTGTCTAAAATGCTTGGAAATAATGGACTTTTTTTTTAGACGTTTGGTACTGAAGATTGCTAAATCACATTAGCGACAAAACTCTTCAGCAATGGAAAGATGTCATTACATTCAATTTCTGTATTAGTAGGGCTTGGCCATTGTCTGTAAATACTAGATTAGCGTACCAGTTGCTAAGATTCCTTACAAGTTTTCATGAAAGTACTGTGGAGGTAAAGATGGTTGAAGTCCAGAATCTGAAAGAAAGGTGAAATTAAAAAAAAAAAAAATAATAATCCTGCTGTCATTGAGTAACTTTTATAGAAGAGAGCACTCGGGCTGCTTCAGAAAACTGCTGAGTACAAGAGGCTGGTTAACAGAAGAGCCTACTCTGTGTGGGGGAATTATTGGAGGGTTTGCAAGGAGGGATTTGTAGATCCTGCGGAGATTTAGGGGAAATCTGTGTTATAACGCATTATCTCTTGCAGTGAAGAGCCAGCAGGAATGTTCCGAGGTTTTTGGTGCGCTCAGTTTTACATGCCTTCAGCAAGCAATGCTTTCAGGTCTTAGGCTTAGTGGAATTGTAGGCAGCAAAAGAAGAAATAAAAGAATTGTAAATCAGAATAGTGAAACCTCCTTTTCACACTTAAGTTTGACAGAAGGAGCAGAAATCAAGTTGAAGTGCCAGGGAGATAAGATATGACTGTCTTGTATAATCTCTTCAGCTTTTTGGAAAAGATATTGGGAATCAGCCTTCAACATGATGAGAGGGTCATCAAAATAAATGAAAAGAGCCTAAGCAAACCACATCACTCAGTAAAACCAGTCTTTTTGCTTAAATCTCTGAAGATACTGAAGCAATGACCAGAGGATGGCTTAAAGAGCATAGTTTGGCGAACCAAATCGTGTATGTGTTGAGGACCAGCTGGTTAATATATACTGCAGCAAACTAAAGCAGGAAAAGTGTACAGCTGGAAGGATTTTTGAGAGTCTGAAGAGGATTGTGCTTCTTGTCTCAAGTTATAATGTGCAAGTATTCACAAAGTTTCATGATATGTGCTGAAGAGAAAGCTAGGTATTTGCTGAAGCCTTGATCAATGTAAGAGTTGGAGGTGTGTGCAAAGTGGGTTTTTTTAGAGCTCAGTCAACAAATTGTAAGCCACTTACTAATAAGAAACTGTGCAATGAAAAGTATTTAATGGCTTCAAAACCAGTGGATGATAGATGTATGAAGTACTGCTGAAAAAAAGGAAGGGATTCCAAATGCTATAATTACAGAAAATCCTGCATGAGTGCGTGTGCAAGGTAGAGATGCTCGACCATGCATTGTTTTTCTTACTAATAGCAGAAAGTAATTCATAGGTGTGTACATATTTTCCTTCAGGACTGTTTATGTTTTTGAAATGATTATTTCTTAAGTTTGTATGTAGGCATTTTATTTAATGTTCTAAGTAGCTCCACACAGGTCCTACCTTTTCTACTTTGTATTTACATTCATGTCAGGGTTTGCCTAAATGTGTTTCAAACTCTTTCTTTGTAATGGCAGTAAAAACTTAACCTTTATTAGAGGATTTTTTTTTTTATGCACTGACTTAGGGCTAAGACTATTGTTAATATATGTGATATAAGGTGGTGTAAGCAAGTTTGTGGTTTGAACAGATTAACTTTGGCAAAGCTGTAACGAGACATGTCTGTGTAGAGTGATGGGTGAGAAATTCTTAAAGAAAATAATTATTTGCAGAAAGCCATGTGTATACTGGCAATTTCAAAGTAGACTTGGGTGTATTTATCTACCCATTATAGTTCTTATTTTACGGATGAATATGCTAAGTGCTATTCAGAATTATTTGGCCATATGTTCCTGTTTTTATGGAACTTCATTTTGCGGGCTCTTTATATAAATAAAATTATTCTCTTCGTGATGGCATGTAATAAGTGGAAGAGAAAAGAATGTTATTTCAAATGTTATACCTTTTGTGAAAGAGCAGATGGTGTTTGTATGTGGGGCTTCAAGTAAGTTTTACACTTTAAAGCTATTGCTTTATTCCAGATTGTCTAAGTGAAATTAGTGTTTCTAGCTCTTCTGGAGCATACCAGCATATATTACACTTGATGTCAGTGAGTTTTTAAAGTCAGCAAAGGTGTGGAGTTATATTGACCCTCTGTAGCTTTATTTCACTGTATTCTTTGTGTAATAAGGATTAATGTTCATGTGCAGGCAAGAGTTGCTTGCTTAAAATGTCTTGTGTGCCGTACTTTGGCAAGACAGGACTGAGGTGAGGCTGAATCGTCTCAAGTTCCTACATCTTCATTTGTGCTTTTTTACAGACGAGCATAACGCTTGAGTCTTCTAGTCTTTACGACTTCCTTCAGTGGCCACAACTTTCAGGCTTTTGGTGACATTAGCCAGCTCTTTCAACACCTTTGGACGCATCCCATCTACTGTCACAGTTGGTTCTCTACAGTCAATTTGACGCACTTTGTGGGCACTAAATTTGATACAAAACTCCCCAGGAAAAATAGTTGGCAGATGATCAATTTTTCTATCTGTCTTATAATGTGAAATTTGAAATCCACTAGTCATGCTAATCGTGGGGAAAAAAAAATAATTTGGCAGCAATATCTCAGTGGAACTCATAGGTGGGAACTGCAGGCTGCACTGAAACATTAGATTATTAAACATGCCTTTTTATAAATGTGTTCTAAGAGATTTACATCTATGAATCACAAACCATGCTGGGTGAGACTAAGGGCAGGGATTTACATTTTATAGCTGTCTAAATTAGTTTATTGTCTTTCACTATGCCCTTGCTTAGTTTGTCGTTGTTGTTTTTAATGACAATATTTGGGCACATTTAAGAACATCCTTTCCCTGTGGTGATTTGCTTCAGATAACTTGGTTTTAGAACTGTTTTAGTAGGAACAAATCCATGTGAACTCTGGCACAGAAATTATTTCTTGCATGAATATTGAAAGTGTAATTAGAGGGGAGCAAAGAATATTGAACTGCTGTAGGTACACACCCTGTATCTACTACAAATACTGGATTATGCTGGGGACTTACAGAATTTTGTAATCTTCCTGTTGATACCAGCTATTGCTGTGGGAATTGTTGCAGAGCATCTACAGCATGAAGGCACAACCTCTGAGGAGGAAGCGGAAACCTTGGGGGTCTCCTGCATATAAAAGTGAAATGTACTGTGCCTCTGGCTAGTATAGTAGATTGTGTCTGAGGCTGAATTATGGAAGCCTATTAAAATATTAGTGGATTTACTTATTTAGAGGTCTCTGAGAATACCTGTGGAAGAAAATAATTGACAGATTAGGCTGCTGCTTCTCTTAACTATGGAAGGAGACAGTTATGNTAAGGGGAAGATAGTTAAGTGGTGTCAGAAAAGTGCCTCTGAAATTTTTATTTTAGTACCGAGGTGCTGCATTACTGCATATTTTTACCATATCAATTGAGAATAAAGCCTATACAATATTTTTTATGTAAGTGCTTACACAAGAGAGGCGTATGTTGAAATACTCGGAGAAGCCTGGTCTTGTTTTCAGGCCAAAGTGTTGGCCCAGAGCTGGTATGTGAGCGAGCATATGTTCAACATGCTGAACTACTGGTTATTCAGTCGTCTTTCTCAGTCCCAGACAAGCATGCAGAAGTATCGAGTTTTCTCATGGGATGGAATGAGAACAAATGCAAAGATATTTTTGAATCAGACTGAATTCTTGTTTTCTTACCAGCTAATAGCATGTATTAGATGCTTGATGAGTGTCTGCTATTTGAAAAACAGATACAACATGGGCAAGTATGTCTGGCACAAGCCAGATGGTTTGATATTTGTCTTCATGGAAGTAGTCGAAAAATACATGTAGTGAGCAAAGAGACTGTGGAGAACATGGTGTTTCCAGGGGAGAAAAAAAAAATTGCGTCTCTACTTCTGATCAATTACCAAACTTTACAATTTTAATACAGAGCTTTTCTTGATTACCGAGTTGTGGCTTCTTTTCACTTGCTTCATCCACCTACTTGTAACACTTTGAAAATGAATATTTTGGGACATGCTTTCTCACTTTCGTCCTTGGTCAGAAAAGGTTTTTTTTCTTCATGCTTTCTAACAGCTGTTTTTCATAAGTGTGTGCGTGGAAAAATACTCATTTCCCATTTGGTCTAGCTGGCTTTTCTGCACTGTTAATACTCCGCCATAACAAAAAGTGGTTCTGCATAGACACTTCATTCTTGATGTATTTTGTATGACAGCACTTAAGTCTAGATTTTGAAGCTGAGTAGATAATTAACTTCGAAACTATGAAAGTTTAAATTCACTAAATTTGCACATGTATTTTACATGGGTTTCAGTTTTTAAACCAGTTGCAAAGAACACTTCAGTCTTCTAGAGCAAATAAGGTCTCCTGTGCAGGAAAAAATAGAATGTATTTCAAGTGATTTTTTTTTTTTTTTTTTTTGTGCATTTGAACATTCAAAGGTCCAGCACTTCAGAATCAGAAATTCCCAGGAGCAAAAACTTTCCTGGGATTTGTGTTCAAACATAGGATTCTTCTGTGGATACTTTTTTTTGTAAAGTTAATTTATCAGTGTTCATGTTTGTTTGTAAATGTTCCTCTTTGTTTGTTGTTTTGTTTTGATTAGTAATGTACAGATGGTTCTTGTGCATAAACAATTATCAAGGTACCTCTGGGTATAGGGAACTGACATGAAATACCCATTTTCATATATGTGGTGATTATATACTCAAGTATGTAAGCATGAAAGAATTTTTTTGTATATGTGCAATCTTGATCAGGTAGGCTTGTGGCTTCTGAATTTGAAAATAGTTCCAGAAAGGTTGTAGAGAATATTTATGGGAATTTTTCTGAGTTCCTATCCTAAGAGGAATCTGAGATGCATTAAAGGGAATGTGCATTTCTTAGGAAATAGGTAGTTTGAACAATTATTGAATTGTTACTTCAAATTGTATGCAAGTAACCTGAGATGGTCTCCCTTTTGAAGTAGGTATTAGTGTTTCTCTTATACGCCTCAGGTACAATGCGAAGATTGAAACATGCTTGTTGTCTAGTTGCTAGAAGATCAGGGTTCAATAGAGTTGTCTTTGTCTGTTAGTATCTGAGAGCAGGTGTATTGACTGTCTTTGGAAGGGTGGGGTGAGGTGTATGAGAGTTATTATCCAGTCTTCCTTCCAGTAAAAGGCTTGTGTTCCAATACATGAAAGGAGGGGGGAAAAAGTGCTAGTGAATATTGAATTATTGTTGAATTATTGTAAATAAAATACTTGCTCTTGATGCTGCTTCTTAATGCAGAATTGGTTTTTCTTTGCTGTGTCATTCAAGCATAAATGAGAGATTTGAAAAAACTTACTATTCTTCCATCTTTCTCAAAAGTATATTTTTGAAAAAGAATACTGATGTTCAAGGACTACTTTCTTTGCTTGGCTTGTTTGGTTTTTTTTTTCTCTTTATAAAGTAAAACATCTTTCAAGTTGTATAATATGCTCTAAGTGGCAAAGCCTAAGTAATATATTCCTTTTTCTAGCAGATACTTTGTGTGATTCAGTTTTGAAGTTCAATTCTTTCTACGTTTAACAGAGACACTTCTTTTTCTTTTTTTTGGTTGAAAGGAGTCAATTAATGACACATCCTAGAAAGGTAAGATAGAAATGTTTCAAAAAAAAAAAAAAAGGCGGGGGGGATTTTCTTGACCTTTAGTGCATAATTATTTTTAGTACCAGTTCAAAAGCCTGAAAATCACTGATGTCCTGAGAAGGCATAAAAGTTCCAGTGTAAAAGACATATCAAAGTAATTCTGTTTTTCAGAATTAAAATAAATGTGATTTAAAGTGAAACTGTCAAGATACTTAGATCTTAAAGCCACATTAGTGGAAATTTGGTTTTTATTCTGTTAAAAGGCTTGCATTTATACTATTGGTTCTAGAATAAATTAACTGAAAGCTGTAGAAGAACTTCAGAGATTATTATTTCAGTGCTCCGTAGGGAATATTAATCCATTTATTGTTTATCTCTTGCTTTGGAGGAATTCCATCTAGAAACTTCTATTCCGTTACTTTGTGCAATGTGAAGTATTCCAACCTGCTATGTGAATGTACCTCGATTTAAAGTGCAGATTGACACCAAGTTATACTGGTTTATGAAGAAAAGTGAAAAAGAACATAATTTTCTTTGAAACTATACAGAGGATGTACCTCACAAACTGGATTAAAACGCAGGACTGACCCTTGTCCTGATTTGCTCGGAGTGGAAAGTTGGGTAGATATTTTACAAACAAAAGGAAGCCGGCAATCTGGAAATCAATAAAACTTGAGTAATTCACTGGTGGAAATCTAGACAGAGGAATCTTCTTGTCTTGGTTAGCTAAATAACTCTTCCTAGGAGCATTCTGTATGCACCAAGAAGTTCCTTAATTTACAGAAGCTAAGGTAAATATTACCTCAGTCTTTCCTTATAATCTGTTTTGAATTGGAGCTTTTCTTAAGACTTCATTTCTGATAGTCCTATAGGCACTGACAGTACCATAACACGCAGTAGTGTGTGTGTGTGTGATTTCTGTTTGTTTCAGAACGCTTTTTAATATTGTGGTATACTAATCAGGGTTTTCAGAGGTCTGCGCTGTGTTTTGTTAGTTATTGCAGCAAGTTAAAAATTAAAAGGAGGTGCCAATGAAAATTAATTTAATCAGGACTGCTTTCTGCAGACTCAGTGCTGAGAGTCTGGTTTATCAGGGCTTCATAATAAGAACAGCAATACTAAGTAAAGAGGGATTTGGTATTTATCTAAGATACTGTTAAGATGAGAGGTTTCTGGAGCTTTTCCAGGGTGTGTTTTTGAAGGCTGTTAGCATTTTTGTAGTACTTGTGGTTTTTGTTTTTTTACATAGTCCCTTGGCTGTGTCATGTGGACTGAACAGCAGATTAGACTTAAACAAAATAAATATACAATCCCTAAAATTTTCAGGATTTTGCAATCATGTAATGAAGTTAAACTGTTGGAAAGCTTGGGTTTTTTAAAAAAAGTAATGGATTATAGATTAATATTGCAAATATTTTTTAAATAGCCTTCTACTAAAACACATGCCTTAATTTTTAAACTTTTAAATTACTTTCATTAGCAGCCTAGTGTCTTTCCATTATGTAGATGTGAAAATCTGGACAAGATTTACTCCTCCCCCCAGGCCACTAACCTTTGTTTCTCTTTAGGCTTCTTCTGACACTGTTTTAAGCCCAAGTTTCCAGGGTGGGGATGTGTGGGTGTATTAGGCAAATTAAAAGACTTTACCTGTGCTGTGTACCAATCCAAAATGAACCTGAGGTACCTGGTATCTGAGGTGATCGGCCTTTGTAGTGACTGCTTTATTAAGCCAATGTGGGAGTAATGAAACTTAGATCTCTGGATTTACATCTTGACCACCCAGTGCTTAAGTCAGGGCTCTTGCTCAGGCAGGCATTCATATTTGAGATTATATGCTTCCCTCTGCTAACAACAAATCAATGAAGAACGTTTGCTGAAATCTCACTGACTTCACTTCTTAGTGAGAAGATAATTACTTCTTTCATAAATAAAGATCTGCGGGCGCTGGCAAACTCGGATGACTATAAATGTTTCACAAATGGCTAAAACCCCATCCCTGGAAACATTCCAGATCAGGTTGGATGGGGCTCTGAGCAACCTTATCTAGTTGAAGATGTCCTTGCTCATGGTAGTGGGGCTTGGACTAGATGACCTTTAAAGGACCCTTCCAACCGAAACTGTTCTATGAAAACAATATATGGGATAGTAAGGGTTGCCCATTTAGTGCTCTGAATGCTTTAACAGTCCACTCTGACTTTTCTTGCTTGAAGGTCAAGAGCTGATGCAAACAAACCTGGTTCTCCTACACTCAGAGTCCCTTCCACATAGTCCTTATTCACACAGGTTGCTTTATCCCTTGCATAAAAGCAATACTTGGATTATTGAAGTGGGTGTACAATACTAATGTGAGAGTACAAAATTTGCATCTTCTTATATCAGCAGGCATCAAAGGAATCTTTTAAGTTAATCGTAAAAGATGACATGGGGAGGAGAGAGCAGGCTCTTTGTCTTCTTGTTGCACAGAGTAGAATGTCATATAGAGTAGCCTATTGAAAAGGTTGCTCTAGAATATTGAGTACCTAAGAAAAGTCTGAATTGNAAAAATAAAAAAATAGAAAAAAAAAATAAAATATTAAAAAAAAAAAAAAAAAAAAAAAAATCCCATCAAATGAAGTTGGAATACATTTTTATTGCATTCTTTGCTTCAGGATAGCTTTCTGAATTGGATTCCTAGTGAGAATTTGTGAAAATTTTATGCATAGGTGACAAAGACTCATGAATAGTTTATTTCAGTTTGATTTTTCCTGATCTATATATGAGTATATTAGCTTTAGGCAGGCCTTTAAGGTTTTGGACAGGTTTTTTTTTTCTAAAATTCAGCTTGTAGTAGTATAAAATTTTGTTCCCATTTATCAAGCAGAGACCTTACTTAGATTGCTAGAGAGCTGCAGCTGCACACATCTGTAATTCATGCCTGTTCTGCTCCAAACATGTCTGTTGTTAGATTTCAGTGGATTTGAGGTCAGACCTGCTGCAGATTTCATAGTTTGAAGAGAATTAAGTTGGTGGAAAGACATTTGTGAAAAGACTTTGAGTGTTTTGTGCTGCTGTTTTTACTAATACAGACTTGACTAATACAAGTCAGTTGTGTCCTTCTTTGTGTTTTGTGTTTTTTTTTCCACATTTATATCACATGATATGCTTTGACTCAAACAAGTGACCACTAACAGAGGTAAGGTAATGTTAATCAGACTATAGAATGAGTCCAATTTGAGGTGAATGAAAAAATGTGAAACCCCAAACCCAAAAAAAACCCTGTGTATGTAGTAGTTTATAATAATATATTTATATATTACTGAAATATAGTTTCTCCAACCTAGTTTCAAGTTAATTGAAAAAAATATTTCACTAGAGTCAGAATTGAAATGCCAAGAGCAGAGCTAATATTTTATCTGAGTAGAAGTTGTATAATTCTGCAAACTCTGTATGGTCAAACTAGCATTACATCTATATGAAGTAATGCAGGATTGATGGTGCACAGCTGGAGTACCTGCTGGAGCTACCCAGGGGGCTGCCTGATGCTCTGAGGCTGCAAGAGGTGTGGAGTTCCCTGTGTGCTGATTTTCTGGCGTTGCTGGATGTGTTAATGGGACCGGGAGATGTTAAAAGCAGCTTTCCGTGGGTTGTAAGCCAGGAAACGGGAAACTAGTAGCTCTGTCAAAGCTGGGGATAGGCTATGGGGGAGCTCCTCAGCTGACATAATCTGTTGTTCTCTAGATTGTGTGGCTATTGGAAATGTAGTCCTGGAATTAAAAAAAAAAAACAAAAAAAAAAAAAAAAAGTCTCCCCTCCCCACCCACTTTTTTTTTTTTAAGAACTGAAGTGGTTTTTGTCTTTTTTTGTAAATATCCTCTGTTCACAAGGAAAATGTCCATAATACGAATATTTAACTAAACACAAGAGGGAATGAACTTGGTTTTGGAAGACTTGGTCAATATTCAAATGCAGCCGCTGTTCTGCTGCATGGCCTTGGCCAAGGCTGCTTTCCTTTCCTCTGCTTTTACTTTTTTGACTATAAAATGAGTGATGTTATGCTGCCTTTCGAAAGGAATTTCAGAAATTGCAATACAAAGCAATGAATTAGATCTAAGAATTGTAGTTTTGTATAGTCATATGACTTTAGAAACCTTATTATGTCCCTCTAGTTATCAGCTAAAATTGTAATCTCATTGAATGAACAATGGAGCTTATTCTCAATGGCAACCCATGTCTCAAGAATGAAATGTGTGGCAAGACAGTTGCTAGGATAACAAATCCTTGAAAATACACCTAAAAAGACAAAGCAAAGGCAACATAAAAAAAATGTGGCCTTGTTTCTTTGTGCACTGAGGTCAATGACCGCAACAGGCTTATGTTTCTTTGTACTGAATATTCATGGTTTGGATAGGAAGGCTAAAAATGGGTAATTATGGAGGCAATGACATGTTTTGTCAGGCTCTGTTAATATCCTTTGGGCTGTAACTTAATGCTGATCTAGTAGTAACAACATCATAGTGTCTCCAGCTTCATGTGAACTGTAGTTTCTGATCGATGATAATGCATTCCACCATGACTTATGCTTCTCGTGTACCAGGCTTTAATGTGTTCTTCGACTTCCCCTTGCAATATATCTTCTAGCATAAGCTCTAACTAGAATAATAGTAATTGAAAAATCTTTTTTGATAATGAGGAAAGCTCTGCAGATGTTCACAGCATATCACGTACCATTCCTGTGTCAGGGTTGCTTAGGGGACAGGTATTTTTAGTCAAAGATAAACATCACAAAATAGATCTTCTGGCAGAAGGATGCTTTGGTTCATCACTAGAGGCAGAACAACTTAAATAAAAATCGTATTTTTGGATGTGTTTGTGTTCAGTTAGATATTTGTATTCTGGATGTTTTCCTTGTGAACAGAGGATATTTGGGAGAAGAAAAAAAAAAACACCAAAACCCACCAACAACCAATCCTACAACCTCAAACACTTAAGAAATAGGAAGTGTTGTTCCAGAATGGATCACTGGGAGGAGCTGTTTATTGCAGCTTTTATGTGTTGAATCAGCAGCAAAGGAATAATGAGAGTGGGAAGCTGATGTGGAGCCAAACATACTTTGTCATGAGTGGGGGATACTCTCTGTTCATAGAAAGTGAGCAACGACTTAAAAGGAAGGAGTGGACAACAAGTTGACCGTGAGCCAGCGATCCAGCGATGTTCCCTTGTGGCCAAGAGAGCCAATGGTATCCTGGGGTGCATTAAAAAGAGTGTGGCCAGCAGGTCGAGGGAGATCATCCTCCTACTCTACTCTGCCTTGGTGAGGCCACATCTGGAGTACTGTGTCCAGTTCTGGGCTCCCCAGTTCAAGAAAGACAGGGAACTACTGGAGAGAGTCCAGCAGAGGGCTACAAAGATGATCAACGGAGTAGAGCACCTCTGTTATAAGGAAAGGCTGAGACACCTGTGTCTGTTTAGCCTGGAGAAGAATGAGAGGGGATCTCATCAATGCTTATAAGTAAGGGTGTCAAGAAGATGGGGCCAGACTCTTCAGTGGTGCCCAGTGACAGGACAAGGGGTAACGGGCACAAGCTGGAACACGAGAAATTCCATCTCAACATGAGGAAAAACTTCTTTACTTTGAGGGTGGCAGAGCAGTGGCACACGCTGCCCAGAGAGGTGGGGGAGTCTCCTTCTCTGGAGATATTCAAAACCCGCCTGGATGTGTTCCTGTCCAACCTACTGTAGGTGCCCCTGCTCTGGCAGGGGGGTTGGACTAGATGATCTCCAGAGGTCCCTTCCAACCCCTACCATTCTGTGAGTGGTGACTTGAAGGGAAAAGTCTAATTCACTAAAATTGTAAAACTGTTACTGCGTATTAACTGTAAAATGGAAGTGCAGTTAGGCCATACCATGTCCAATGGGAATGCACTGAACAGGTAGTAGTTTTACTACTGTCCATTAACAACTGGAGAGCTCGTGAGTTCCAAATAAGACAAGAATGTTCCTACCATTGGACTACTGAAAGGGTCTTTTTTAACAGTAATCCTATTATACCTAGAAGGTAACACACCTCATAAAGACGATTTGTATTTGTATCCTGACATGGTAGAGTGAAAGGGGAAAAAATCTCTTTGTAAAAATTCTCCACCACTATCTCCATAATCTCTACTTGAGTGAGCATCAGCCAAGTGAGAAAATGAAAAATTATAACCTGCCAAGCATCAGTGGCAGACTGAAATGAAAAAATTGCAAGTTAATAACAGTGATGCCTCAGAAAAATTTGCTGGCCAATTTAACATTGCTTTATCCAAGGTCACATCTTGCAGCTGATTATTTTTAGTAATTTGCACATGAGGACTTTCTACCTTTCCTATGGCAAGTGAAGATCAGGGAAATGCCAGGTACAGTTTAAAACTCAAGGTTATCAATCTCTTCAGATCAAGAGGAAATTGTGTTCCCTGCTTATTTGCTTGAGAGTGGGCACAGAAATTATTTCCATTGTAGTGAAGTGGGATGTCTGTGCTGTCCTTTATGACAGTGAGAAAGTCAATGTAACATGAAAACTCACGGTGGAGTGAGGATGGTGAAGAGGTTGAAAGTAGGAGAAACTAAAACTTGGCAGAGTTTCTTCTGTACCAGACTCTTGCTAATGTTCATGTGATGATTTGTACATAATAGTGTTAAAAAGAGATTATGTCACACATTTTTGAGGTTTATTAAGGAATGTGAAACTATTGCAAGCTAATACACAAGACGTACTGTAAATGGAGTCCTGTGAAATAACCAAAGCACTTTACTGGAATCCAAGGTGTGAAAATCATTAGTGAACTGTAGCAGCACTTAATTTCCTCCAGCATGATCTACACAATAATCTTAACATTACAGAATGAACCTTGCTACGTTTGCAAAGCAATGGCACACTGTCACTTATTTAAAATAGACCATTCTTCAAAAAAAGGAACGTATCATTAGTTTGTGGAAACTACTGTGCAGGGTCTGTGGTGCGAAGGGCTGTGCAAGGGGAAACGCTCTGGGCTGTTGTTTTAATGTGGTTCTGTGGTCCTTTTAATGAAGGCTATGCAACATCCTGATGTGCTGAGTGTACACAGTCGTTCTAGGGAGATTTTGTGGTCTGGTGGTTCAAGTCTTGTCTGTGGGTAATTGGTTTTTGGCCACTGAGTTGTTGCTGTGCAGAAAAGAGTGCAGCGCTTCTGTCTGGCATGGAAAGTGAAGGGCACTTCTTACTGGAGGATTGATGGAGTACCCTGTTTGTAACTGCCCTGTTTTCTAACCGTATAGGTCTTCTCTGTCATTAAAATAATAAAAATACTTGAGCAGCTCTATTCAAGGACTCTCCAAAAGCATTCATTTTTATTCCTGTACGTGTGAGCTTTGTAAGCTAGGGCTATTCTGTGTTGAGATGGCCAAAAGTGTTGCTGGAGTGCTTTTCAAGAGCAAGAGGATTAACTTGCAAAAGGTGTTACTGGCGATCGTTAGTGCTCACAGTGGTCAGAAGCCCGGGTTGAAGTCTCAGCCTCTAGAACCAAGTCTGTTGGGTGTTTGCTTAATAGGAATGTGAGCTGAATTCCCAGCAGTATTTCCCAGCTTTGTGTGGAAGTTCCCTATCAGATCACTCATACCCTGTTTGTGCTTCTGAGATATGACAAGATCGCAGCTTGAACTGTTTAATTTTTCTCGCTGCCATGCAAGGCATCATATTGCATTAGTTCAATAGCACTAATCTAATGCTTACTCCAATGAGACTGTAAATGTATCAATCAATACTTATTTCGGTAAACGTAAAGGAAAATGAAAATTCTTTTGACAACTCCTGTCCATTTCATTATCTCTTTTTTTTTAATCGCAAAACTGTCTCTTAAAGTTTCCATACTTCCTTAAACTTTGTAGCCTGTCTTCTTTCATATACATCAGGCTGATGCCAGCAGCACTCTCCCAAACAAAATTCCGTCTAATGCATTAGGTTAATCTGCTGCATTCCTGCAGCAGAAAGAAGCTGAATCTTTCCTGACGTATCCAGGCAGCTGGACCGAGGAGCAAAAATTTCAGGGAATATGAGACTTCAAACTTGATGTTTTGTTGCATTGTTATTTTTCTTCCTCAAAGTAGTCTCGCTTTAGGATATCTGCAATGCAAGCAAAGCAAAGAAGCTTTAGTATTGCCATTCTCTAGCATCACTCAGTCTTACCTAGTGTTACCTGATGTCTAATATCCAGACTCTGAGAGGGTGTGTGCTCTCCCAGCCAGCCAGTGCAGCAGTTGTTGGATTATGTTCACGTGCAAAGTGGAATCTCTTTGCTGAACTATGTGATATTTTCCCCATTTATACTAAGGCTACTTTCAGTTTATGCAGGGAAGTGTGCATCTATGTGTAAAATTTCTAAGTCTAGATGCTTTCATATACACACTCTTCCCTCCATATTTATGTCAGTATAAATTAATCTTAGTGGAGACTGAGTTCCTCCCCTTTTTCTGTAAAACGTACCTCTTGTCAAATTTCTAGTGCAATAGTTTTCTTTTAACATTGCAAATACTAAGAGAGAAACATACGGGTGAGAAGAATAAACAAAGCATGGAGAAGATTGATATATGTGCACTAGGCATGAGGCTTTCTTCATACCTTCCAGAACAGAACTGGCCTAGTTGGCCCTTTCTTCTGTTCATGGCAGCAGTGTTAGTTTAGATGCTTTGTTCTGCATCCTCTCTATGAGGTGACATGACAGGACACGACTTCCTTGTGCTTGCTTATATACAACCAGCTATTTGGATGTGTAGCACTCTGTGGATGGAGGAGAGAGCATCCGTAACTTATGACTTGCAGTCATAAAATGGCAATTCTTTGCCAGCTACGAGAGAGTGCAGCAGGCTTTTCTCCAAATCAGGCCATGTTTGCTTGCTGTTGTGAAAAGAGAGAGGTTGACTCTCCTTTTTGCTTTTCAGGAAGCCTAATGCTCCTGCGCTGCCTTCAGCCCTATGCTGATAATAGGCTCTGTAAGGGAACTTTTGTGTAGTCATTCATTTAGCAATGAAATTGCATGTAGGATAAGTGGACTTGATCAAGAGCAAGGTAAGGTTAAAGCAAGTATTTAGGCTTTTTTTTTTTTTAAAGCTAGTCAGAGTAGATTAAGGCCACTGAACACACATTACCACTTTAAAATAGAATCACAAAGTTGCACTTTTTTCCTGCAAAAATCTTGTAGAACATTGTACATCTATTAATGAACACTTCTTTTAAAGCCTCTAAAGGCAGGTATTTCTGTATGGGGGTTCTTGACTTTTAATTGTGCAAGAGATCCAAATTGTTCATTTTAATTGACCCTTCTGGCCTTAAAACGAAATACTATCCCTAAATACTTGCAGACCCTTGGTTTTTTGTTTTATTTTCTTTTGAAAACTTTGCTTTAAGGTAGCTCGCCCTTTGATTGTACTTGTAAATGTTTTTCTGGTAGGCCTGTTGCTTTCAGAGGCTGATGGTGAAATGATGGAGATTTAAAACAAATTTCCGTTTTGAAGCTTGTGTACTGATTATTAAAGTGTGTGAAAGGAGTTCCCTGACCCATTACAAAATATTCTTTGCCAACAGAAAGCATAATGCGTTCTGATGACACTTATAATTGCAGTACTTCCAGAACAATTACCCTGGTAGTTCATTTTCATATTGTTGGGAATCGTATTTGCATGTTATATTAAATTGAAAACAGCATGCTTTGCTCTATGCACATCTGGAAATACTCATTGGGTTTAACTTGAGAGCAAATGTGTATTTACTTCGCAGGTAAGCAAACATTTAGCTATCCTGACAGGAGTATGCATTTTAATATCACTTGCATGTGATACTACATCCCTATACAGCTGTGTTTTTTCCAAGTTATAGCCAGTCCAAGTAGTGGTGGATACTGAATGCTGAGGTGTTTATTCAGCATATCAGAATCCAAAGGTTATGAGGTTTTGAATTGTGTCAAAAATTAATTTGTCATCAGGTGTTGGTCTCTGTGTCCTCAGATTCATTTGCTGATGTTGCCTCTCTTCAGTTAAATTACACACTTTTGTACAAGGTGAGGTTCTAGCTCAGTATTTCCGCAGAAAAAGTAAATAGATCTCAAAACTTTGAACAGTGGCCCTTTTGCCACTCTTCACCCTGAGCTATGATAAAACGCACCCTTTCCTTTGACAAAGAGATGTTTGTGAACTTTTCATATGTAACTGAAGCAGACCTGGTTAATGAAGTGCCAAAAACTGAAGTAGGAAGGACATCTCTGTAGAGGATGAAGAATAAAGATAATGAGGTGGTGCACTGGCACAGAATGAGAAGGCAGATTCATGAGTAAAAAATAAAACAAAAACAACAAAAAGGTAAAACAGTGATGTCTGGCTGGGTGTGATTTGCCTGTATTAAAGTCAGGCTTGTAAGTTAAAAAATTAGAATAAACACAGAATTTCCTGGGATGGACTTGGGCATTCTAGAAAGTCTTTTGAATAAAGTACATCTCGTATTTTGAGGTTAAATTACCCTGATGAAAATAATTTCTTTGTGTGCTTTCTGGATATGTAATTTTATCAGGCTATCTTGGAAAGAAGCGTTGGACTAATATGAGTGTTTTCTTGGTGTGATGTCTATACATTTTGTTTCACAAGGGAGGAGGAAAGGGCTGTAGCCATTCTCCTATTAAATGGGAAAGAGCCTACCTAAAGCCTGTTTTCAAGATTTTTCTGCTTTTTCTTCACACTAGTAATGTTGTTGAGGTTAATGATTTTTTTTCCAACTTAAATTCACAGCTGAAAATACCATCCAGAGGGTGAAACCATTGTTAAATTAGCAGTTATTAATACACAGTGATTATAAGTTGAAGCTAGGCTGGGTGTGGAAGAATTCTTAGTGCATGGAAATCAGTCTTACATCTGACGTCAATTTCTTCCTGTTATGTTATCTTCCAAAAGCCTTCTGCTTAACACCTCTGTATAATGATTTCTATTTCAGATAGCTCCAGGTACTTATTCTGTACACTTCTGAATCCTGCTGTGCCTTGTCATCAGATAGACAAAATGCTGCCCTCTCCTAGCGCCGCATGAGGCTACCCCAGTGTAATTTGTGATATGGCTGGAACTGGCAACAACAGGAGTGAAGGTTTTGTTGTATGAACAGGATGGGAGACTGGAGTGAAACTTCAGTTTGTACATCCAGTGGGTAGTTGCTGGATAGGAATTCATTTTGGTTGTTACCAAGCTGGGTGGCAATCATTCAGCATGTAGAAGGTGCTGAACCAGCCAGTGTCCTAAGCTGTTAATGTCTGTCTTTTTAGGGACTAAATTTTTAAAAAAGCAGTGTTTCTTCCAACAATGCATACTGCTTTTTGTGTGTGTTTGTTTGTTCAGGGTAAAAATGTGTGTGGCCTTGGTTTAAAAAAAAAAAAAGTACAAGATCAAACTCCGTTGCATAAAAGTACATCTGAAAAGTTAAATTAAAATCCTTTCCTACAGATGAAGACTGCTGCCTTTCTCCTCCCTTTTTAACATTTAAACACACGCTTTACATGATGCTTAAGCCTTCAAGTCAAAGTTACGAGGTGCTTTAGCCAGGCTCGAGTCTGAGAACAAGACTCAAACCAGGACAATAACAAAATGACACAAAGATTGACTACACTGTGCTTGCTGGACGAAGTGAAAACTGCTGAAATATAAATCCTATATCCTGGGATTTCACTGCCTGCTGGAACTAATCTCATTAACTTAAAACCACCTGAGGCTTAAGAGAGATATACACTGCCGTGAGAAATTATATTTATCTCATCCTAGGGGGAAATCCTTTCCCTCCCCCAGTTTACCTTACTTTTGACTTTGTCATTCTTGAATTACCAGGTCATTTCTCCCCCATGGGAAAGTCGTCATAGCTCACAGCAATGCAATTACTGTATCCGAAGTTCACTGCTGTATGAATGCTGAGATCACTGTTCAAGGTTTTTCTTCTTAAATAATTTCCTAAAGAAAACAAAGATTGGAAAAATAATACTATGATGTGTTAGCAGTTTACTTAAATAAAATTCCTTTGGAGTTACAGGAAAAGGTTCCAGAATTGAAGACACGGCATAAGGAAAACAGCTTATTGAAAATATTTAGGTGTTTATTGCCATTGTAAACCAAATACTGAGTTTTCTTTAACCAATACAGTTTTAAGAGATCGGTTGCCTCTGATAACTGGTAATTGGATGCAGAAATTTCAAATGCAAGGCTGCAGTTATAAATCCAACGAGCGCTGCCAGCGAGAGCTGTGTAATCGTGTGGTTGATTGCTGCACTCTTTGGAGTGAGGCTAGATCCCAAATCTACATTTAGTATGAAAGTCCAGCCAGTAGAAACATTTCCTTTGACATGCGAGGATTTTGGGTGAGGCCTTATCTGATGGTCTTGTTGGACTTTGGGGCAAGGCAGGATGACCTTGTTCAAGTGTCTTTTAATGTTTGTCTACTTATGAAAAAAATAAATAAATCAATTTTGAGTTACCCATTAAACAGCTCAAACATAGGATATTAAGAAAAGTAATATTAAAGCTGAGTTAGCTCTTGAAACCAAAAACTAAAGGCCTGATCTCTGAGTGAGTACGCAGAAAGCCTTACCGCAGTGAAAGCTTCTGGTGGTGAGCCTGGCCCTGGGCTCACTGCTGCCAGAAGGGAGCCCGGAGCATGTTTGTGTTGTGGAGGTGAAAGTTACTTGCAGCTCTTTTGCAGGAGTGCCCTAAATACAGCTTCCTCCAATGGGTGTTTCCACCAGTGGACCTGTGGCTGGCGTACTGCTGCTGGAACTCTGGTGATGTGGCAGGTGAATTTTAGGACAGGCAGTGAAATGGAGGTGCCATTTTCTGTGAATAAGAGAAATGACCACTGAGCAAAACTACATGTGATTTCTGTAAAATCCAGGTCAGCTCAAAAGGTGATTTGTGGATTTGAATGACAAGTCTGTCAAAGTTCAACACTAATAGTGGCTTATTAGCCCCAAGTCCCCATTTTAACGACCAGCCATTTAAAATGTCCTGCATTGATAGTTTATGTACAGGGACAACAATAAATACAGTTGCAATTGCAGACCAATTAAAGTAATAAAAATGAGAATATAAGGCCCTGATTCTGTTTCATCCTCACGGTATGAGTGGTGAGCAGGATGGAAGGTTGCTTTGCAATACTTCAGTCCATCAGTTGGAGGACAAGATGAAGAGAAGGTTTATATTTTCAGAATGTCCTTCTTCCTTGTTACTACAAGCAATAGTGCTGTGTGCTTCAGTGTGTTTGATTGGTATAACTGGTACATTCTGTCAACGTTGGACCCTATTTCTCCCATGAAAGTCATGGAGTTTGGACAACAGTAGGCTCATTGAGGGCCACATGAGGAGGTGCAGAGGATGTTTCCCTGTTCTTGAAAACAAGATAGGTTTACACATTTCCAGCACCCAGAGAGGCATGTGCATCTCCAGATTTACCCCCAAAGCCACTCCGTAACAGAGAGGTTGACTGGGGTATAGATTAGATGAAACTTGACTGAGCCGTTATGGTGGTAAAATTCAGTCCTTGACATTACAAGGAGGGTGTTTTAGGCATACATAACGATCAGTGAATTTATGAAGAACAGAGAGGATAAAGGTTGGGTTGGGGAGGGGGGGAACGATGACAGTAGGATGGTTAACTAGGGTTTTTTGGTTTGAAGAGTGTTACTTATTTCTATGTGCATATTGGACCTAAATTAATGCTTGATTTAGCAGTTTCTAGTAACAGGTGGATATGTACTGCAATATACTTAATGTTTCCAGCAGTGTTAATAATAGCTCAGGTCAATTTGTGGTGCCAGATAATCAGGAGTGTAGTGCTGGTGTGTTGTGATTTGTTCAGAAGCCTACCTGAGTTCCTTGATAAATGGTACAGCAGTTTATTGGGTGAACTTTAATTTTATATGCAAGGCAATAAAATTTTGGAGTAAAGGTTGAAAAAACAAGAACAAAATGCAGTGAGCACTCTGGTGTTTTAATGGACCTTTTTGTTTCCTGATATTTAACTGTGTTTGAACATTCAAGTGATCTGGTCTGTTGATGTGAATGCCCCATTAAAGATGTTTAAGGGAATACAGTGAAATATGTATGAGCAGGTAGTTAAGTGCATTCATATATCTGAATAAGACTTGTAACTTACCTGGCCTGTATTCTACTAATTATGTGTTGTTATGATCTTGTCTAGATGAAAATGAATTTGGCCAAGTGTTTTTGCTTAATTTTACTGAATAATGAATAAATCAGTGAAGGTATAAATGATTATGGATATTGTGTTGCTAAGAAGAGAGACTATAGTGGTGTATGCTTGCTGAACTCTAGTGTACGTTCCTTTTCAGTCCTGCATAAATAAGTACAGCGTATTCTAGTTTGTTTAGTGATGGACAGGCTGTTAATTCTTAAAATAGCTAAGGAGTAGGAACCTGACACCTTGAATGATTTATGTGTTTTCTTTGTAAGGTTGTTTCTGTTTTGTAACCTTTAAAATGTGGGTTTTATGAGTGGTATCATTAAAATTTATTCTCCCTCTAGTATGTGATGTTAGTCATTATTGCTCTGCTGTGCCTCTGGATCACCTGTCTGAATTATAAAACAGCCTTCCTTGGAGCTAAATTGTAATTTTTTTTTTCCTTTCTAGAGTAAATGCATGTTGACTTCATTATTTTTCATTGGTGCTCCCATACTGGAGCAGAGGTCAGAATCTGGCCTTTTCTACTTTCCATCCAAATGTGAAAGGTTGCTAGGAGTAACTGTGTATTTCTAAGAATGAAATATGAAGGGTCTTTTAACTTAGGAGAATTCATAATCGATCAGAAGAAACTGCCAGAGAATTTGTTCTGAAGTGTACTGTATTTTTTTTTCTTGCGAACTCAGATTGATATGCTCAGTAGGTGATTTAATGTTGTGCTAGGCTTTGTTACGCTAATTTTGAAATGTTTCAGTGAAGACTAAATATTCAGTAAGAGAAAAATATAAGCTAATACTGAAAGTAAACCACCATCCTTGTTTCTATCAATTGAGACTTCTTTAAAGACCTTATATATCAGAAAGGATTTTGCAAAAGACTTCAAAGTCAAACCTTTAGTCCGCATCCTCAAAGTGAAGGTGCCAAAAATGTTTCCTTTAGATAGCTCTGCCATACTCAGAAAAGTTGTGGGCTTCTTGGAAGCAAATGAATAAAATGGAAAGTGGAAGTTTGTGGATTACTGCACTGGTTCTGTGAAGGTTGTCAAGCAAACTGCTTGTTACTGCTCTGTAACTCATGAATATGACTCATTTCTTTTTTTTTTTTTTTTTCCCCCCCAAAGAAATGAAAGATCTTTACTGTTAGTTTGTGTAGACAGATCCTATAGCAGATTGTAGTATGATTAATTCATTGCAAGCTTCCCAGATAGGATTTAGTTAGCCAGATTTAACACAGGTAATATGGAATTGTTTTCTGAAACACCGACTGAGCAGTATTATTGTGGATGTTGTAGTTTTTTAACTCAGACTTGCTTGCCTTATGCAAAAGAGCTAGGTTTCAAGCTCTTCTTAGCAATGCCAATAGGAGAGGTTTTGATTATTTTTTTTAACAAAAACCTTACTATTCTAATAACAAGTGTTTTACTGATGTTAACAGAGGATAAAATACTAATTTCAGTGCAGCCTGAGGCTACCATGATATTGTCAGTAGTGTCATCTATTTCCATTGAAAGATGTGTGATGTAGTACTAGGAAACAAGTTTGAACAACAAAAAAAGTGTTATTGTTGGAAAGCTTGAGAATGAAATAGCTCAGATTGGAGTGATGTCAGATCAAGCGCACTCAAGCGTTAGATCCTCAAGCCAGTGGCCTCTTGGTGAAACATTTGGTATAATGCTGGACATTGTTACAGTTAGTAAAACTCCCTGTCTGCTTCTGTTCCCAAAACGATTATTCTCTCAATATTTGCAAGGTAAGCTTCATGTCATGTTACAAATCTCCCTATTTATTTTCGCAATAAAGAAAACGTGAGCATCAGAGGTTCCTGCTTTGAACCCTTCCAGTAGCATAATTCCTGGAGCTGGAAGGGATGCTTTGTGGGCTTGTGCTCTCTCCTAATATCAACTAAGGCCTGGTTCAAGAGTATTGTCCTCCCCTCCCCCCACACACTGCATCTAGACTTTGATTAAAGTAGTACTATGAAGTTGAAGTTTAATTTGCTCTATGCTGCTTATATGTATTTAAATTAGTGAGCGAGCTCCATACATACATGTCAGTGAGATAGTGAGGTAGAAAGAAGAGCTGTGATGCTGATTAGAGGAGGCTGAGTGGAGTTTTTCATAGGGTTAATGCTTTCCAAATTGGAGGATATAAGATTGAAAGTGAAGGGCATACTCCTTGTTGAGGGAAAGTGGTAGAGTGGGCCTAATGCAGAATCTCATTAAAGCAACTGTCAGGATTCCTCTATTTTACCATCACCTCCCCTATTCTATAAGAGTCAACTGTCGTTTTGAGTGAGCATACTGCCAAAGAGGCATTTACAAATAAATGAAAAATGTCACAATTGATTTTGCTCCTTTCAGAGGCCTCTGTGTCAGCTTTGTCACAAACCCTTTGTTATTCTCTTTTTCAGATCTCTTGTCTGGACATTGGAAATAACTTTGGATGGTTCTGGGCTTCTTTCTGTTGACCCAGGGTAAGCTCCCTGGTTTTTGACTTTTTATTAATATTTTTGCAACAGTTAAATAATATTGACTTTTCAGTGCTTATAAAGGATGAAATGCTAGAAATTCTTACCAGTTACCTGATGAATGTATATCAAAGCTGTATAGTACCATCTCCACTTAAGAATGCTACTAGCATAATGGATTTATTTCTTCGTTTCTTCTGTAGAAGCATTTGTGAATTGTGGTGATTACTTTGCAGATGTTGCATGCAAGCAGTACTAGCCACATAAACCATGTATAGCTATGGTTTTTTATTTGTTTCTAAAGAATATATACGTCTAAGTCGATAGTGTTCTTTTCTTCAATATTTAAAATTTCTCATTCTCTTTAAATGTATGTTACATAGTTATTATAGTGCATAATGCTGCTTGTAAACATATGGAAAGGTAAGCTGTTTTTCTTATGTATTTGTTGGCTGGGTAAGTGAACCTGATGGGTCATATCAGTAAATTCCTTTTAATGCAGAAGTGTTAGCATAAGACCGGGTATCTTGGAATTTCGTTATAAGAAATGCTTGAGATGGTTTAGATAGAAGTGATAATAGTTTGATTCTTCACTCTAATAAAAAGTGTCTTAGTTATTTTCTCCTTGAACTTCAGTTTTGCGATAGCAATCAAAAATACATGGAGTGTTTTACTAAAACTGCTGTGAAAGAGAACTTCATTAACGTGTATAGAAATGCTCATGACCCTTTAAATAGGAGTTGAAGGTTTTTGATGACAGGCCTAGTGCTACACTTAAGAATAATTTGTCCTTTTTGCATTTTTCAATAATGTTCAAGAAGTGTAACCTGCAAATAGTACTAGTAAAGGGATTTACCGCTTCCCACTAACTTCAAAAAGTAAATTCGCGCTGTAGAGAACTAATTGTTTTGTGATGTTTTGTGAGAGTATTTCTGGAGGGATTCTTCAACAGAGATTCCCACGCGTTTTGCAGTCTGCCAAACAGCAGAAAGTCTCTATGTTCAATACATGTTTTTTTTTCTTTATAGCATATTTTAAAAAGTTGCTGCATTTTATCACTATTGCTAATAACAGATTTTTAAAAACAGAAGAACTGAAGTAAATAGCATTGCTGTCACTTTTGTACTCTGGAAACTCCTGGGAAATCCAGGAAGGACTTGGCCTCTTTAAGGGAAAACAAGAACTGTTTACAGTGTCAACTGCCCTATATGCAGATTTATTTTCTGTTCTTCTTTCATCTGGTATTGTAATGTAGCCCAATTAGCTCTACTTTTAACACAGCAGAAATTATCTTTGCATTAGTGTGTGCACATTTGTCAACTGTTTGAGCATTTTTAATGTGTTACATTCACAGCCAGAATTTACAATTCTGAAATGTGTTGAATTTGTTTTAAAAAAATTTAAAATGAATATGTAAAATAACTGTTAACTTTCCTGAAAGTTTAGAATTTTTATTTTTGTTCTTTTAACTAGAAATCAAACCTTGTTCATTGAAACTACCAAAGAACACCCTAAATTTGCACTTTGGACACTCTTTTGTTTACATGTTGGTACAAACTTTGGGACAAAGCTCTGTAAGGCAATCCCTAATACTGTGTTATCAGCAGTGGGCTGCCAGACCTTGCTTTTCTTCTATTTGTTTTAGAAGAGAATCTGACATGTGAATCTAGTACAAAGGCAGAAAATGAGTTCTGGCACTGTGAAAACTGATGACATAATTTCAGTGAATAAACCAGACAGTTCAAGGCTGTTATATTTGTGTAATTAATTATGATTGTTACTGTAAACAGAGAAGGAAGGAAAACTCAGATGAAAATTATCTAGAACTCAGCATTGTCAGCTCTATGCATCCCCCATACTCCACCCCCCTGTTTGACTTTAACAATAAAGTACATTGTTTTGAGGTAAATATAAATGGAAGTCTGTAGCATTTCACATCTAAATGGGGCATGCACTTATGAGTAAAGCAGTGCTGCAAAGGGAAATCTGGAACACTTCCGTAATGCCTTGAAACAATAGCACGATACTGGCTAAATATGACTTGGCAGATTTGCAGAAGCTTAGACTTTAGATCACTAAATCTCTGTGTATAAACATGATATTTAGTTTCATTATGTTAGTGACATAGACTTGTCCCAGCTTCTTCTATAGAGCTGGGCGTACTCTGATGCATAGGTTGTGTATGTGTAAATCTCTGTTTGCCAGCTGATTGCATATATGAGAATTACTTCCGTATATTCGTCTGAATCATAAGATTTCTCTCAACTCCTGGATGTCCATACAAGCAATGGATGAAATGTACTGATTAGCAAAATTGCCATGAGTTAGAATATAACTTTAGTGGGAGGTTGTCTAAGATCTCCATCCATCAAGTAGCAAACATTGACTAATAAAAAAAATTAAAAAAAAAAAAAAGAGAAACCCACTGCTGCTTATTGCAGGTTTACTAGGGAACTTGCAAGTAGGCAACAAACATAGGAGAAGCTGAAGGGAAACGCAGAGCACTTGCTCCAGCGAGAGCCCTTCCTGCTGGTGGGCCAAAGACGGTGCTGTACTACTAATACAGGTTTCCAGTAAGCTCAGTTTCAGTCAGCAGCAAGGGAACAGGGAAGTGACCTGAGAGCTGTATCTTTCTGGATCAGTTTGTGTTCTTAAATTATAAATTAAAATGTTAAAACTATTAAAATTTCAGTTTAACTGATTGTGGAATTCCCCCTCTCCAGTAATTTAGACTTCACTATTGAGGAGGACAGTAATTTATTTGTTTAGCTCCTGAGCCCAGAATATTCCTGCAATCCCTTTCCGTACACAGTCCTTTTTAAATTAATAAAGGTGCTGTATGTATTTCTAGGTCATGGGGACTTGACAGCTGGTCTCCTATTTCAGCAAGGTGAATCACAGACACTTCCCAGTCTCCAAATACGTGACTCTTCATGCCATAAGATGGCTTCTGTATATGTGAAGAAAAAGTAACTGAAGTGGGGAAGTAAGGAAGGATAATCCGGTCAAGTGGGGAAAGATAAGATTTGGAGGAGTTATCATTCATGAGGTTGTCAATTAAGTTGTTACAACTTTGCTTTTAGAAGATCCATTTTAAAATCCTGAAGATCCTTTCTCATTGCCATCAGGCCAGTTTCTAGCACCTCTTCTGATTTGCACCATGTTATTCCTTGAGTGTCTGTGTTACTTCATTGACTTCAGGGAGATCACTCATGAAATAAAGAAATTGTTCCTCACCTCTTTCTGTCTGAGGCTTCTGAGGCTCTGCTCTGTGCTGTTGCTGCCTTTTAGCTGTTCTAAAACATTATTATCTAACTGTTTTCCTCTGAACTGTTTTGTGTAGATGCTTTATAAATAGCATTGCTTCAAGTGGTGTAATAGAACTCTTGCAGAAAGGACATGTGAAGAGCACATGCCCACGAGACAATGGTAACAAACAATTTGCAGTTCCTCTTTGCCATGGCTGAATGAGTTGGTTTTAGGTAATTTGCTATTCAAACAGGAATAATGAGATAAAATGCGTTTTACTCATTTTCGTTGTAGCACGGTGGTCAAGCCTGAACCATTTAATTTTAGGGGGTTGGACAGGGCAAAGGAAATGGCTAATCACTTGCTTAATTGATCATTCTCTCACTGTTGCCTCTAGCTGTAACGTGTTAATGATGGTCAGAGAGATTAACCATCAGAAAATCCCCCAAACTGTACAGGAAAATGCCATGAAGTAGCTTAATGGTGAAATTGTTTAATTGCTGTTTAATAAGCAGAGGAAGGAAAGGGGAGGAAGCTCGCATGCTGACCCCTCGGTTCCAAAAGAGTCTTTAGACAAAACAGTGACTCAAATGCGTGTAGTATGATCATCTATGCATAGTATATTTCAGAGCGGGGGAAAGTGTCTTTGACTACATTTCCTCGAGTCATTATTTTAGCAAGAACATCTTGGGAATAGTTTCAATGCTGAAAAGCGTTAGCAGGACCTAATGCATTTTAATTTTTCCCCATGAAATTGTCGTATTTGTTTAAGCAACAAATAATGATAATTGCAGCTGGGTTTTTTTGCATTTACTAGGATAAAATTGTTTCAAATTCCATTCAGAATTGGCTCCCAAGTACATATGCCTGCATATAGATTTGAATTACTCTAAGAAAATCAATGAATTGCCATTGAGTTAATAGTATTTGCTCTATGTGATAAGCCATGTCTTTGGGCTCCTTTGAAAATTATAGCTGTAATTAATGATGGCTAAACACAACTCTTATGACTCTTCTGTAGCTTTAGAAACAGGTTATGCAAACTTCTCGCTGATTCCAGTGGTCTTCAGTAGAGCCAAGATTTCTCATACGGTCTTCATATAAAGGAAGCAAATACAGCCTTCCATCCTTCACCATCTGTTGTTCAAGGCATTCCCTTATTTTCCACTGTTTTGGGGAAGAATTTGGCTCAATGTTCTAAAATTAAGTATAGAGATATAATTAAGATTTTTAACATTTGTAAAAGCTTGACTCGCATGCAGGAGGTAGATTGTGGCAGCCTGCTATGCCATACTAAAATGACACATAAGTACAGCAATGTTTTCATCAACAGAAATGTGTTGCTGTTTAAAGTTGATTCTCTCCAAAGGGTGCCATAAAGTAATTAGAGGACCGTAACATAATCCTTCAGTATTGCATATTTATTCCTTAGAGGGATGAATTAATCTTTTTCTGACTGCAGTAGTGTACAACTGACCGTGGAAACGCTATAGAACAATAAAACGATCTGTAAAACAAAGCATAGTTTTTCTAGATTAGAGTATTTATTTTATAATATAAAATATTTTTTATAATATGAAATAAATAGAAGTTATTGTAAATAACTCCTAAAAGGCTCATACTTCCAGTGACTTTTTTGCTTGTAGCAAACTGGAAGTGAAAGTATTTGTCTTAAAATTAAAAATTGACGTGGAATGCTGTGTAGTTTGCCTTAAAGAAACTGCACGTAAAATATTTGTCCTCTGTGAGGACTGAAGACTGTTGGAACATCTGTGCCAACAAAAGAAGAATCTCTTCCGTTACAGATGTTGGTGAGTTTTTGCAGCTAGTGTGAACTAATACAGCAATAACTATGTACTGTACATTTAAAGGGTGAGAATTTTGAGCAGTTTTGTTCCTAGCATTGGATGGAGAGCTGGGATTGTCTAGTTGAGACAGTGTTACAAATTAGCCTTTATTGGGGCTTTCTTGGATTTTTCTTTTTAAATGATCAGTGATTGAAGCAGGAGTTTGTAATAGAGGATTGTGTTGACTGGAAGAGGAGGGGAGCTGCCCATGGGGAGCTCTGGTGGAGGAAGACTGGAAAATACTATTCAGTGAGTTTGAACAGAAAAGGATCTATGTACAAGCCCCTCTGAGCTGGTGTGTTCGTCTGCTCATAGCAGGGGTTCTGAAACCCACGCAGACATTATTTTACTGTCTTTTTATTGTGCCCGTGCAGGAAGAACATCTTTCAGATTGTGCTATGAAGTGTATCATACTTGAAATGTTCTTTCCAGTGTGCCAGGCTTGTGTGTTTCTGATGTGTTTCAGTTTGTACTCAGCATTTTAATTAATGTGGGCATTAACATTAACATTCCTTTGCTAATATTTTCAGCAGCAGTGGTGGAAGTAAGTTGCTAGCAAGGCCCTTGCCCATCATATCCCAAAATAAGGCCCTTTTCTCAAAGAATAAACTAGATCTTGCCTTTGCCATAGCAAATTAGACCTTCAGCAATGTCCAACAAAAATTTAGCAGTCCAATTAAGGAAACATTGCATTTAAGTCTCGTCTTGACTATCTTGCTCAGGTCAATACTTCCATGATCTTGTAGGGGGTTACTTGTCTTTAGTGCAGAGAAGGGCATGAGTGGCCCCATACATGCAAACTGGAACTAATGACCTTCCTGTGTGACACTGCAGTCAGCCTTTGGTTTCAAGCAAGGTAGCGTAATAACTATTTGTTAATAGATAAATATCTAGAGTAGTATGCAAAACAATTTTTCAAAACAGCCGAGGTATACATGATCATTATTTCTCATATGAATATTTGAAAATAAAAGAAAATAGGGAAGCTTAAATAGATGCTTCTGACCCTGCTGTAGTTCAGGGAGGAGGTGTAATATTTAGCAGCTTCATGGCATTCTCAGTATACTTAACTATTCTTTAAGCCTATGCTGTTCTAAATAGATCACATCTGAGTTCAAAAATGAGTGTTTCCTATACCTTAAGACTCTCTTCTTGGGAGAGTTTTGACATTTGTTTTAACGGAAGCAGGATCAAGCACAAATGTTAGGTTAGCGGGAATGACATTGAAAAGTGATCAGCAATACTGAACAGTGATCAGTAAATTGAGCTGTTCAAGCTCTTTAGTAGTGACACTCCTTTATGTAATGTATTGTCAGTTCTGTGGATTTGTGGTGTGTTTTTTTTTTTTTTATTAGAAAGACTATGGCTATACCTGTATGAATAAACCATCCTCATCCTGGTGATGTCAATGACAAAGTTCTGATGGATTTCAGCAACATTATGAATCTATCTTGCGGAGATTCAGTTTATATGTATGGATACAGTACTGCTCAAAGCAAAATATTTCACAGTCCTAGAATGAACACTTTCATTGCGCTAAGGCGTCTCAATGCATTATGGAAAAGAGCTCATCTCCACTGGGATAAATACTTTGCAATGGTTTTATTTTCACAAAAGCTAAAGCCATAACCAAGAAATGATGACCCAATTTTTGATTTAAAAAAAATAATCACTCCAGTTCCCCTGCCCCAACAAAACACCTGCACAGCAAATAAATAATATTGTAATTAAAGTAACTGAGATTTCAGCTTCAACAAAGAGGATATTCGATATGTAAGGATTGCAGAAAATTGAACTGAAAAGCTTAAGGTTTCAGTGCATTGTTTAGAGACAGGGTTGAGGGATGTGAAGGTGGGCAGGTCCAGCTTTTTGGGAAGCTTCTCCTCGAGGGTTAAGTATTCCTGTTGTTTTCACCTCTAGTCCTCCAAGTCCATCTGTGCCTTCTATCAAAATCAGCTATGCCTGCTGTGTTCTTAAAGCACTCTGCACTGGGAGTCACTGACCCTGTTACTGCAGACCTTATGGATTTGCTGTGAGCTCTCTGAGTAACATTTATTGCAAGCTTTATATTAGTAGTTACTTTTATAAAGTATGACTTTTTCAGATGAATAAGATCCTTTATTGTAGATAGTACTATCACTGTTTTAGTCAACAGCTGTCTGATGAATATCTTTCAGAAAATGACAGATTGGATTTCGGAAATATCATTTCATGAGCTCAGTTTACCTCATCTGAAAGACAATTTTGTTGGTGCATCACTTTAGAACTTTTCCTTTAAAACATAAGATGACACTTCTGCATGTTCCCCCATTTACAAAGTGCTGTTCCAAAAATAAGTAAATGTACTCTTTCTTTTTTTTTTGCTTTAAACTTAATCCATTTTCTTTGCTTTTCTACTTCTATGTTCACTTCTTCATTTATCCATTAGTTCCCTTCCTTTTAGCACACACACACAGAGCAGAAAACAGGGGATGTGGCCCTTGGCATTTTTGTTTAGAATAGTTTAGTGGTTCTGCAATGTTTATAAGAATACATTTGCAATAAGAAGTGTGAGAGCCTTGTTTTATAGCTTTTATAAAGATATTAGTTCCTTCAACCAAATGTGAGAAGCCTGCTACCTTTCTGTTCTCAAGTGTTTCTCATTCATGTTTTTCCTATACCTTAGAATCAGCTGAAGCTTGACAAATGCAGGTGTTCTTACGACTTGTCTTTAAGCTATACTTCAGATTTTTCTTTCACCTCCCTTTGCAATAAGAAATACCTGTTCAAATGTTTTTATAGGTTTTTTTTATGATAGGCATTTCAGCTACCTACTGCTGAATAAATAAAACTGCCTTCCTAACTTAAGGAGCCTGGGATATTTTTTTGTTTGTTTTCCAAAATCTGTTGCAGTACAGAATGTAGTTGGTTGTCATAGTAAAGAAGATGGCCTGGCATTGAAATGAGAACATAATTAAAAATATTTTTACTTTTCTCAGACTTGGAACAAACTGTTACTTAAACCTTTTCTTAGAGGTGTTACACCTAACAAGTTCTCTTGAGAGACATGGCGGCAAAACAGCTCAGCTATCAACAAAACACCGAATGGCTGCATTCCCCGGGGTTTGCTTACATTTGAAAGTAGATAGGAATTGTGAAGAAATATAATGCAATCTGGTAAAGAGGCTGCAGCATAACTCCAGCGGCCTCAGACACGGTAATGTACCAGTATAAAAATCTCATATTAACCTGGAATATAGGTAATGCCATAAAACATCCTAAAGTTGCTAAGCCTACGTTTGTCCTTGATGCATCATTTTCAATGTCTTGTGATGCTGAGATCAGTTTATGCTGTAAACTCCATGGGATGGAAACCGGGTCTCTTGACCTGCTGCGGAAAAGGCCCTGTGAACCTTTTCTGGGCTGTCTGTGTTAGATTAGGACATGCTAAATGCAAAATGACCACTGAGCTGAAACAGCGGTAAGATGGTGTTATGTTCTTGGTCTTAATTTTATGGCAGGTTAAAGTTCATGAAGCCACTGAAGCCACTTATGGTCTGAGGTTTTCTTTCCCTGCCCGCATGAATGGATGTGTGTGCATGATGGAGTCATAACGCTGGTCTCCTGGGATTTGAAGCGAGTGAAGGGGGAAACAGTAATTCTTGGGTGTTTCAATTGTTTCCTATTCTTTTTTTTTTAAAATCTGGAATACTAGTTGATTTGTGAAACATTTTGTTTTATCGTAATCCTTTCTAAGAATTTGTGAATGCTTTCCAACATAGGATCAGCAGAAGTGGTTTTACAGAGTCACAGCCCTTCTCTTTCCACTTCTGAAACTTAGATTGAGATGTAGCAACTGTTTTTTTGTTGTTGTTGTTTTGAGGAGGAGCTTGATACAGGGTTCATGGTGAAAGGCACGCTTGCAGTTATAGATATTTTCCAAAAAGTGGTGTTTTACGTGATTGCTTTTGCTGGCTTTCAGTGGATTCTGGAAGATGATACCCTAAGCGGATCCTCTTAACTGAGAAAGAATGCAGCTCTTCATGGAATTATGCAGAGACCTCAATCTGTATTATTGTATTACACTCTCAAAGAGGAGATGTGGTGATTCATAGATTTGGACAACAGCTTTGAAGCAGCAGGGGACAAATCTGTTGATTATTGCTGTACGCAGCTGTACATCTCTCTCTCTTACTTAGCGGTACGCAGTGCTCCGAGCGCTCTGACAGGATGGCAGAGCATCAGGGAGAGCTTACTCGGCGAGGCTCCGATAAACCTAACCTCACCGTGTTTCTGCTTCAGGTTGATGGGGGGACAGAGCAAATTACATTCGGAAGTCAGGATGGCCTGAGTTTGTGGTAGTGTGCTGAGGCAGTGGCATGGGAATAGCACGAGCTGCCATGACTCTGGCTCCTCGGCAGGGCTGGCTGACAGCTGCCTGGCTCGCACCGCAGCCTGGAGAGCATGGCTCTTGGAGCTGCCCAGGTTGTCTTGCCAGCGGTGAGCTAGTGCGTGGGTCACCGTTTGACTTCCAAGGGCCTGAGCTGTAATGTTATTTAGGTGCCTAGTTGCGTTTTTCAAAATGGCTAACGTGCCGAAATTTAAACTTCCTTTGAATGTCCTGATCCTTGTAAACCTTTGGAGCTGGGTGGCAGACCACTCTAGATGTTTTGGGAAAATCCCACTGAATATCTGTCCCTGTTATTTTGCGTTTACACACGTTCCAAATCTGAGATTAGGTTATTGGTGTCTTACCTATTTTGCACAGTCGTGAGAATTTTAGCTTGCAAGAATAGATCTGCATTACGTAGTGCCCCCAAAGTCATGAAGCTTTAAGTTCTGATTGAACTGTAGAATTCTTTCAGAAAACTGGGTTTTTTTATTATTGTTTTTTTAGGATTTAGTACAATCTGATTTTTTTTTTAAGTGTTAAGGGACGTTTTCTTGTACCTTCTAGGCTTCTTATGTTTTCATTGGTGCAGAGAGGGTCTGTTGTGAAAGGGGTTACAAAACATCCCACATTGCCATTCTGATTGCTTTGAGTTCATAGGCAGGTGTGCACGTACACGCAGCAGGGATCCTACTGCAAACAATTCTGCCTTGTCAGAAAAGGTATATCTACAGCTTTGCTTGAAATGCCTCTGCGATTGAGGGACCCGTGCTGGTTAGGCGTCTTCTGTGTTCATCTGTACATGTGTATTTGCAAGAATGGGATGCTGCCAGATTGCTTTGCTGTGTTAGACATTTAATTATCAGGTACGCCTTTTAAAAATAGTTATTGGAGAAGGATCAAGAAATTCAAGAGTTACAAAGCTGTCTTCACGAGTTCTTTTACCTCCTTGAAAACAGAATTTTGGAATTACTTTGTGTGTGTGTCTGTCTCCAACGTATTATCTAATATACACATTATTATGGATGTGAATAAAAAACATAAGGAAACAGTTTTAACATCTGAATAAATTACAGTGAATGATCAGTATAAATGTAAAAGATTGTGTTGCATGCAGGTTCCAGTCAGTTTCAATTGTCTGGCTTTTGTAACTATTCAAAACTTAAGTCATGCTGAAAGCATTAAGGTACCTTTAGGTTTAGCCAAACATATGAAAGAAATAGTGAGCGAGTGCAACAAGGAGCTCAGCTAACTTAAATATAAAAATGTTACCCTGCTGGCAGGTGAGGCGTGCGTATGTGGCCGGAGCTCAGGAGCAGGCAGTGAGCACGCATGCCTGGGTGCAATTTCAGCCGCCTCTCTAGCCAGAGCAATAACAATTTGCAAGTTGACAGGATAATTTTTAAGGCTGTTGGTTCATTTGTGTAGCGTGTCTCCTGGTCAAAAGGTAGTAAGCTGGAGTCAGTAGTGTCATTAGGCTTTAAATGGGGACGGACTGCCGAAAGAGTGCTGTGTTACTCGGCAAGCCCCGTAGGCACCAGCGGCTGGTAACTCCCAGCTGCAGCCTAAATCTACAGCTTCCGGATTGCACCACCCAAAATGTAGACTCAGCCCTGACGTGAAAGATGGGGAAATGTGGATCAGATTTTACACGATGCCTTTTCATTCCTTTTCAAATAGAAAACTAGTGAAATGAATTTATCATAGAATCATAGAATGGTTTAGGTTGGAAAGGACCTTGAAGATCATCGAGTTCCAACCCCCCCGCCATAGGCAGGGACACCTCCCACCAGACCAGGTTGCCCAAGGCCACGTCCAGCCTGGCCTTGAACACCTCCAGGGATGGGGCCTCAACAACCTCTCTGGGCAACCTGTGCCAGTGCCTCACCACCCTCAAAGTGAAAAACTTCTTCCTAATGTTCAATCTAAACCTGCCCTCTTCCAGTTTGAAGCCATTCCCCCTCGTCCCATCACTACATGCCCTAGTAAAAAGTCCTTCCCCAGCTCTCCTGTAGGCCCCTTTAGGTACTGGAAGGCCGCAATAAGATCTCCCCGGAGCCTTCTCTTCTCCAGGCTGAACAGCCCCACCTCTTTCAGCCTCTCCTCATAGGAGAGGTGCTCCTATCGTCTTATTCTTCTGTAAGGAAGAATGGTGCCTGAACGGAGAAACTATTAACAACTCCTAGAGATATTAACAACTCCCCAAAACATGGATAGCTTTATTAAGGAGCATATATATGTATACACAGGTGTATTTTTCACATACCTATAGGCAAAAAAACTTTTTTTGTTTCTGTGAAGGTCAGTCCAGAATGATTAATTTAGAAAAGAAATGATCTAATTCCAGTATTACCTACTGAAACAATGGAGCTTTATAGTCCATTAGTTTTGTATGTAAGACTCCTTTGACAATATAATTTTCATGACTGTATTAAAATGTCATTAATGTGTTTAGTAACCACTCTTCTATGATCCATTAATTATAGTAGCTGAAATTAGATGTGAATGGAACTTATATTCTGAATTCTAAAAGACTAACTTTATTTGCAATAACTGTAAGTGTGTAATCCTCAGGTTCTGGTCTTAAACGACCTTATTTGATAATGTAACAAAATTGGTGATTCCAATGTCTTAAAAAATTAGTATCAATAAAATCCAATGCGTGTTTAATTGTAAAGATTTGATTTCAGAACAACCCCTTTTGTTGGTGCTATATTGCATTAGTGTGCTGTGTTGCAACAAATCATTATGAATTTAAATGTAATAATTTGCAATAGCAGGGATTTACTATGATACTAGTTCAAGTCTTCTTATTCACAACATAGTGGGTCACCTCTAATGAGTTTACTTCTAACTTGGATCGGTATAACTGAAGGTGAAATGAGGTTTCTAAGCAGGTTCTTTTTGTTAAAGAAATAAATATGCATGTTAATTTTGGTATCATTTCTGTTCAACCATGGCAGGTAAACTGTAGGATCTTTCCTCCTCCACACTCAAACTTGTACATGGGTGGGAGACAAACTGAGACCAACTCTTGCCTCCGTTTCAGAGAGGATAGTAAAGCAAAAATAAATAATTAGATGGTATAGCTGCACGTGCACTGCATGTGGTAGTGGCTCTAGGATTTGGATACTACTATCTAAAGCAGCCTTAAAATTTTACATAGATAACCTTTCCTGTCTACGTGTGAGTTGCTGAATTTCTGTTTTGTAGTAAAACAAACAACCCCCATATGCTTAGTTGCCTCTTTCTTCCTGTTGTTGGTTCTTTACATAACAAAAGTTTTTAGACCTGTCTATACTGTGGCACAATGGTAAATGAGAGAGTTAATTCTACCCTTCACTCAACTTCTGTTTTTCAGGAGCGCCACATGAGGACACAAGCAGAAGTTTCTGATGCCAGTTGCTTTTTCTGTTGCATTTCACTAATCTTGGTGGGATTAAATTGGTGTTACACTATGTGGTAATCTGCATTAGCATCAGGTTCACTTTACGATTGATTTCTAAGTTTGGTTTGGTTTTTTTGTTGTTTTGTTTTTATTTTACTGTTTGAGTGAAGCTTGAAAGAAGGCATCACAACGGAAGATGCATTGAAGCTATTAGCAGAAAAAGTGACGTTTTGAGTTGAAGCTTTTGTAGCTTTGAAGTTCAACAGTAGTGAGAACAGTAGAGGCAAGCTGTTACTTAGTAGTATTTCTTGCATCTTAAGCATGTCAAACTAAAATGTTGTCTTGCACCTTTCCCAAAAATCCAGATAGCAAAAACTCCTCGTTATTACTGCTGTGAATGTTAATTGATTTACAGTTCTTCTAGTTTAACAGGAGTTGCACAATTTATCTGAGTAAAGCTATTGTTTTATTTGGTATTGCTTTCTAGACCACCCAGTCCAATGACAAAACTCTCACTGATTTCTGAGGGAGATGCAGTTGGCCTGTAGTAAACCTGGCGAGTCTATAGGTACTGTGCTGCAGAAAGATGGGCTCGTGTTCAGTGCGCTGCGTGACTGCACAAAATAGGGTTTTCTGTAGGCACTGTAGATGTGCACACTTTATTCTGCTCACTGCATCTTTCTGTTTTTACTGGATGTGTTATTCTGGATGCTTTGCTGTAAAAGATTTCTCCTTTTCTCACGATCAGCACATTTATCTTTATTTTTTTTCCCCACTATCCTCTCATATCCCTTGTGTTTCTAATTAACATTTCAAAATCACCACCTGTCCTCCATTCTGAATAATCTGTGTTTGTTTGCATTCCGGTAGCACACCTCTACTGTGAATGCTACACCAATTAATATCCTTTTCAGCAGTTAAAAATAAATAGCCTCCATGTATAGGTGTTTTCTCAAACCATAATGTATTCACTAGTTTTTATCTGACAGGCCATGAGTCCTAAGAGCTGGATTAAGCAAAAGTTTTAAACTCTTAGGCTGAGTAAGCAGATATCTTTGTCTAATCAGTTAAACAGACTGCACTTTTTTTATAGCTCTCTACAGGAGTCTAGAATGAAAAAGGCAAGCAGTAAGTGAATATCTCAAAAGATATCTATTGTTTGTTAAAATGGCCTTCACCTAGAAAAATATTCTTAATCTGCAGGTTTTCTGTTTGCTCTCAGGTTACCACATCATATGTGAATATGAATTTCGAAGGCAGAGCTTAAGCACTGAAAATATTTTACTGCCTTTTACTTGTGGTTTTACTGTACTGCTTTTTTCTTTTAAACTTGATCATCTGAAGTAATTGCAAAATAATTATGCAAGGGATAAGGTAAAGGCAAATTATAGCTAAATGCTTTGAAAAATAAAAGCTTTATGTCTTAAAATTTACTCGTGAAATTTTCAGAGCCATCTAATTTCCTCAAGAAAATCTCTAGCGCAGTCACTTTTTTTTTAAAAAAAAAAAGCACAACAATTTATCTTTTCTGAGTAGGAGTAAGATATAATTTAACCAAGAATGCATTGAAATAATCAAGATGCAAAGCAGAGATTTCATACACAAACATGTTTATGCCTACAGCATAAAGAAAAAGAGGAGACTTTTTGGCAGAAGACATCAGGCTAACAGCAGCAAAATAAAGGACATTTTTTTCAGGTGAATTCTTTTGTCTGCTTGTCAAAGACTTCCTGTGAATGTTAACTTAGGTGTTCCTGATCCAGGAAAGACTTCCAGTAATATAATTTAAGTTTTATCTTAGTTTTTTTGCTCTCGTGCTTGGTTAGATCACCTCTTACCATGAGCAAGACTAGAACATATGGAGGTATGTGGCAGCCTGTCAGAGGACATTTAGTTTATGGCTCAGTAAACATCCAAAATGAGAGAGATGGCAGGGTGGTCCTCTTCATGAGAGCTGTGAAACAGATAATTGTCAAAAGCTACCGTACTTGGGAGTTAATGAACAGAACCACGTAAGTAATTCTGACTATATGAGGTCATTGTCACCTTGGTCCCTGTTGCCAAGCGCTGATAGATCTTTAATGCCTTTTGTTTCTCAGCTGTGCAGTTGCGTGACATAAATATGGTGTCTTGAATTTTATTTCAGAACAGGCAACTGCTTTCGTAACTGAAAATAAAACCAAATTCCTGCACTTGGAATTTTACAAAAAGGATGTTTCCTTTTTTTTTTTT
>VUYV01000072.1:2777756-2848149 GCA_008711295.1 Anarhynchus alexandrinus | reverse complement strand
GAAAACTCTTTGTGAGACTCTTGAAAGTGCATCTTCTTTGATACCTAAGTTAAGAAGTTGGATGCGTGAGATGTAAAGTTATAACTTGACAAGCTTTACAAGAATTATCGATCTCTGAGCTGCAAAAATACCGTGAGGAGGGGTCTCCCAGTACATCTTTGATGTCAGGGGTGTTCAACACTTACTGCTTTTGCTGTCCGTTATTTATTTGTGGATAAATTTGTTGGCTTTACAGAACTTGTTTGATAGCTCTAAGTGTCTCACTGTGTTTCCTTCTGCATAGAAGGAAAATTTGGGTCTAATATCGGGCCTTAGAAGTGTTGGGAAGTAGTAATTGTCTTTTGAAATTGAGGGGATTTAGCCAATGCTTGAACCTTAGCAATCAAGTTGGAAATTTCATCTATGTACTAAATGTGTGGAAGAAATCAGTCCACTAGTTTTGTGAATGAGGGTCACAGCTGTAGATGGAGAAATTCAAAATGCTAACCAAATTATGGTGTTCCTGTTGGTTTAAATATTTAAATCAAGGTTGTATATCAGTCTAAAAGATGTAATCTAGCTCAGCTAGATGCTTGTGGGCTCGATGCAGAAATTACTGAGTTAAATTCTTTGGCTTGTGCAATGTCAAAGGTCAGTCTGGGTGATCGCAGTTGCCCTCTATAAATGCTATTTGTCAGAAACAAACATGCAGCTGAATGCATTTGAAGAAGCACGAAACAGCATTTATTAGAAATGAGATGCCAATAGATTACATGGGTTGGAATAAGCAGATAATTGTGAAACTATGCAATTAGACTGGATGGGTAAAATGAACGGCTTTAGGGAACTGATGAAAAAATTGCTGGTTTCATGTAAGCTTGAAAGTAACATTGATTTATTTTTTTTTAAGCCAAAAAACCCCAAACCTTCTCAAACTTTAACATATAGATTGTTACAACACTTGTAATTATGACTGTGAGATTTTCAAAACTAGTGGACCGTCTCTTTCCTTCTGTATATATTTAGTATACGAACAGGATTCCATGCATACAGTTTTCCTCGGAGCTCCCGTGTGCGTAAAGAGTCTGGTTGC
The DNA here is from genome assembly GCA_008711295.1 of Anarhynchus alexandrinus. Lineage (NCBI taxonomy): Eukaryota > Metazoa > Chordata > Aves > Charadriiformes > Charadriidae > Anarhynchus > Anarhynchus alexandrinus. The sequence continues at coordinate 2,847,077 of VUYV01000072.1, read as the reverse complement.
CTGGGGGAGAGGAAAAGGGGAGGATAGGAGAGGGAAGGTTGAGGAGTCTGAAAACAGGCTCCCAAACGCATACCACAGAGTGTGAATGTGCTCATGCCTGCGTACGCACCTGCACTTAGTTTGTTTTATGCACTGTTGCACCTGAGCGGAGTCAAGTGGCAATAAAAAACCCCTTTATATTGGCTGTTTGTTTTCTGAAGAGTTTCAGATACCTGTGAGTTCAAAACTTATGTGGTAATCTTTGGATGTAGTTTAGTAAGCTAAGAAAAACTTCTAGTGCTCAGAAAGACCATGATTAAATCCTTGGCGATATTCATGTTACACAAAAAATGCTGAAGTCACGCAAAGTGGCAGTGTCTCTGTCTCGGTCATGAAAAAATAACTTCACATAAGTATAAATGCAGGTGCTTTTAAATCAAATGGGCATTCTTTACCATGCAGCATATTTGTCTTATTTGCTGGGTTTTTTTGCTATTCCTCTTGGCAATACTTAGAGGTGAAATGTGCTGCTAGTCTGATAGGACATTACTTCCTATCTTCTCCCTCAAAAATCCCATAAACAGAACAGTGAGCGGCTTAGGAAAATGTAACGTGGTGCACTGGTTACTGACTCTGAATAATACATTTTAACCTTAGATAAGCAAAGATAAGTAGTCTAGATTAAGTTTTAAGAATGTTTTAACTTTATTAATTATTGGCATGATTCTACTGTTTGACTTCTAAACTGCTGGACTTTGTCCCATTGTCTTCTATGTAGCTCCATGTGGGAAGCAGGTATCTGCCTAAACAAAAACAAGCTTACAGGAGTAGTGCCTTGATTTGTATAGGAAATATACTGGGTTGCCTGTCATGAACCATAATCACCTTAAAATATGTCAGAATTCAGTAGTGACTTTTCTCATACCTGGAAATATTTAAACAGATGCCCATGGGAAAATTGAACACAGTAAAGCAAATTGAATCGGGTTTAAGAATTCATGACCTTTCTGTCCTACATATCAAATTCATTTTTCTCAAATGCTGTTCATATTGTGCTGCATATTAATTGCATATTGCATATTCTTTATTCATAATATACCACTGATAATAACATAAAATTACATTTTTAATTCCCAATGATACCTTAATTTAATCTTTCATTTACTTCTCTTCTTTAACTAATCTTCTGTCCTCTGAACAAATTTGATTAAAATCGTTGCATTTATTAAAAAGAAATGGGCTAAAATATATCAGTTTGGTCCCACAAGGAGCCAGTATTAAAAATTCCTTTCTGAGGTATGCCTTTCGCTGCATGGCAGATTTTAGGGAAGGAGATGGCTGATTAAAGCTCGGAAATAGCTAGGATATTGAAAAGTGGAAGAAATTATCTGCTTTAGGTACTGCTTTCTCATTTTCCGAGTAAGCCATTCTACTTGCTCCTTTCTCTCGTCTCCTGAAGCTCTAGTAATTATGAATTTGTGAGGTTTAGTATGGGATGTGGGAGAGTGAAGAGTGATTTCAGGTGATCTATTCTGCTTAGCTATTTTTCCTAGTGCTGTTTGGCAGGAGATGGTCTTTCAGTCCTCACCAGCTGTCAGGCAAGTGATGAGGAGAAAGAACTCGCTCTGGGCGCGCTTCCCTTTTGTGTGTCTCCGGCTGAGCAGAGGCAGTGACAGCATCTTTAGGACGGGGTAATACAGCCATGTAAATGGCCCTGCTGCTGCAATTTGATAGTATCTCCGGGTCAAAGGAGGCGCTCTCATTTGTGACACCAAAGCAACCGGCAAAACCTTGTGTATGTTCCAGCATGGGATGAAGGCTCTTAAGGTTAAATGTTTTCCTTTCACTGTATAAATGGAATCATGGAGCTATTTCACCAGGATGCAGCAAGCTTTTAATGTTTAGACCTTGTTTCTTTACACGTCGAAGTGAAGATACATTGCAGTGCCATCTAGATGAATTGCTACAACTGTGAATGTCAGTCTTGCCATTTTTAGGATGCAGTCAGTATGTCGCACTTCACTTGTGCCAACATGCATTGCTCTTGAAATCTTGCGATGCAAGCTTATGAAGTGGTTCTGAATAGGTGCCTCAAAATCCTCACTTTGAAGCTTTTAGGGAAAAGGGAAAAGTGGATGGACCAGGAAGTTCATAAATGTGCATTGATTCTTGAAAAAGGTTGTTTACTAATAAAGCATGTCTTATTTGGTCTTTTGAGTTTGTACAAGACAAAAATCTTAAGTTCGTGTTTACATTTAGAAGTAGAATTAATGTCTTGTAATTTGTGTCTTTATGCTTATTTTGTTACTATGGTTTTGATTAAATTGTTAGTGGTTTAACCTTCTTAATTTTCTATTGAATTATGTGATTATCTTTACCCATTTGATGTTATGTATTGCTGTGTAATTAGGATGTTGTAATCTTCTTGTTTCTTGGTCTGTGAGATTGAGTTAATGATATCTTCTTAGGAAGTATGATATAACATTGTTAACTGATTGGCTAAATTGGTAGGGAGGAGTTCACTTATCAGTGAGTAAAACTTAAGTATAGGTCTTTTCCAAAACTAGCATTATAAAGAAACGCTTTTGAAATACTTGCATTTATTTTTATGGTTGTCCCTCTCTGTTCTCATTGTATGGCTGATTAACTGCATTCAAAAACATTATTCGCTGCTCGTATAGTGACAGAGCTGTTTTGGAAGTCTGAGTTAATGAAATGTAATGCTCTCTGCGCTGTCTTTTTTTTTTTTTAGGTTCTTCAAGCACCCATTAAGTAGGTTAGCTGCTCACTTGTTAAGCACTTTCAACAGTGTGAATTAGCAAGCATCTGTCTTTGCTGCATGTACCTATTTCTCATATTCGTTCTAATTTTCATTCATGATTAGTTTCATCTCCTCCTGACCCCCCGCCTTGATTCTGCAAATCCACGTTACTAATTTTGTGATGGCACAACTTAGTACAGTATCCCTATAGCATTGGGCTTTACCGCATCATCAACAATACAGCTGTTTGTTCGTCCTGAGCATAAAAGCTTTATCTCCCAAAGCCCAGCGCACTTCTGTCAGCCCTTCCATAGGGAAGGGAGATGATTTTGTCGGAGTTATGGCAATTTGATGGCTTAGCTGGGAGGCAAAACGAACTCTGTGCTGGGTCCATGTGTGTGTGTCTGTCTTCTGAGGAATTGGATGGGATTTAAACTACGTACAAGTCTTCTGTCCCTGAATTAATTTCAGCATGGGGCATCACTCTCAGCTCCAGTGATGAGGCACCTTTTTTCTTTCTTTTCTTTTTTTTTTTTAGGAAGATTCTTGGCCTGGGTTTGTCGATGTATGTATAGTTGTGTGTGATGTATGTATATTTGTGTGTAGAAGAGTAATGCATAGTAATAATTTTGTCAGGCCTCATACCTGTAACATGTAGATTCCTTACTGTAGACAAAGTGAAAACTTTGCTACACTCCTACAGCGTGCAGGAAATCATACAGAAATATCCATTGGCTGCTTGGAAGTGGGGGAAGGTCTTTGGGAGATGAGGTGACATGCTGAAGTTTCCTTTTTTAATTTTAGTTGTAACAATCATAAATTCCTAAATTTAATAAACGTCAAATAGAAGACTAGATAATGATGCTTTTAGCTGAATTCTATTCTTCTGGGCTTTTTCCTTTTTTGCTAACACGTCAATAATTGTAGCTTCTAGTGCTTTTGTGAAGGAAAACGTTGCAGGACATGTGCATGTTTTTCCTTGAAAACTAGTGTGGGAAAGAACTGCCTTTGGGATACTGGGACCAGTTCATTGTCTAGGAAATAGTGTGGCAAAGTACTCGTATCGCATCCAGTGATAACCTCATACCATTTTCCAGACTGAAGGACTGTGCCTAAGAAGCGGCACAGGTTCGTGCCATCTGACAGTGTAGTAGTGGGCCCCAGCTGTAAAGCAAGCCGTGGCAGGAGCAAGGAAGCAAAACTGGCATTTGTGCAACATATAGGTAGCCCTGCCTCTGTCCACTGATGTTCTGTCACTTACACAGTTCTCGTCTTATCCTTGTCTGACAACCCTTTATAACTTGTCTCACTCTGTATTATTATTTTAATTTCTTTCTATTACTTCATTCCTCCTTAAGATACTTTTCTTAAAACTTTGAGTAAGAAGTCTGTCTGAAGGGAAATATGGGTTTTGTATTGACTATAAGAAGGAGATTTGGCACTTCAAACTTAGGCTGGTTTGTTTCTTTTGCAGAGCTCTCCTGATCCAATCTGTTGAATAGTTCTTTTGCAATTTGCATAGATCTTCAGTTTGCATATCTGCATGTGATAATGGCGGCCAGTGTTAGTAAGTTAAGGATGGGTTGTGAGAGTTGCTTTAAAATACGTTCTTTATTGGTGCTTATTTTCAGACTAGGCATTTTGTGAATGACAAATTGGTTACTCATTAATGTCACACGCAGAGAAGCATGCATATATCAGTGTTTGACGATATCTGTTTTAAATAATTTTACAAAACATTCATAAAGAATTTTTGGCATGATACTATGAGACTAAACCCTTGGTAATGCTACTCCCTTAAGATACTTCATCCCAAAAGGAGAATGGTTTAAGTGATGCTCATCCCCTCCCCGCCTCCCCTTAGTCTTGAGTGACTCATCATAGATAACCTGCGTGTATAAAAATAGAGGTAAAATAATGAAGTTTTTATCACTAAGTAGTTGCCCTCTGGGTGCACCAACTTAACTGTTGGTCCTGGATGAACTCTTTCGCTGAATACAAAGTACTGTCTTGCAGGCATTTTTCTGTGTGGTTATCGACCGTGGAGACTAGAACTCATAAATAACCTTCATTATACTAGTTTTGAAAATATATTTACAGACATTTGGAATTTGATTTTGAGATAACATTTTGGTTTTAAGTGATACCAGTATAACTATATTCTCAAACTTAGTAAGTAACCTTCAATAAAGTTCAGATGGGCATAGCTTTATAACTTTCATCTATATACTCAATGTGTTAAAAAGATTAAAAAGAAGAAATATTCCAAGCTAGTAACATTTCTAGGTATTTGGTTGTCCTCCATATCAGACAATGAATTGATTGCAATGATCCTAAATGATTATAGATCTGTAACCTACTTATATACGTTCTGAAAAACACTCCTTCACAGCATATTCTTTATTAAGAAAGGCTTTAGTATTTGTAGGTATTACAGGAAAATCTACAGCACTTGACTTAGTCCAGTTTAGGCCTTTATTTTTACAAGGTGTTATATAAACAGTAAAGAAATGCCATCGCTTGTAGAGCTTATTTTCTAAGTACACCAGGCAGGTAAAGGATTTGATCAGTAGCAGAAGCACTGAGAACACAGACCCACCTACGTTTGTCTGGCAGGCCATTGAAAAAAAACCCGGGTTCTGGATGTGAATTAGGTGGGCAGTGATGCTGCTATATGTGTCATGTTAACATCAGGAGCCATTTATCAAGGACCTGATCTCTATGGTGCTTTATTGCCAAGAATCATTCCACGAAAAGATATTTGTCCAAAATAACTCGCATATCAGATTGGATGAGGTGCAGCAAGCTGATGGAGCAGAAAAGGATTTTATGAAAGCTATGGTAGTGCAACATAGTAGTAGAGTTATACATTAAATACATTTATTTTAGGTTGCATAATAGATATCAGGACTATCTCAACACCTGTGCATCAGATATAACTGCCTGGCTTCTGTCCCAAAGCGGTTTGTTTCGTAGTTCCGGACTAATGATTTTGAACAACTTTTATTTGATTTTCAGGTAATTGACAAGTTTGTGGGAGAATATGCGCCTTTCTGGTTACAGTTATTCAGTGTTAATATCAATGTGGTTTTGCAGGGTAAATGCTGATAAATGAAAAACATTCATTTCTCTTCTATTGTGAGGAGTAGTGGAATTTCAAGGCCACGTTTGTGTGTGTAGAAGGATGGTCTGTATCCTAAACAAGAAGACTGTGTACATCCAACACTCTGGATAATGAGAGCTTTGGTGTGTAAGCACCAGCAGGGAAAGAATTAGCTTTTTGGAAGTCTTTGCTAATGAGTACACATGTGCTGAAAGATAATAAATGATAGCCTTTTTGATGGGGTTAGAAGAAATATCCAGATGAAAGCTTTTATGTTATAGAACAGATGCATCAGGTTAGTTCTTTAGCTGGTATAATTTGACATATTGATGACATGCATTACACTATCTAATGACCTGGCGATTATTCAGGGCTGTGCATGCTGTCTTTTTCAGAAAATATGAAGGTGAAGTCAGAAACTACTTAATTAGAGGATGTGAAACACTGAGTAAAAAGGAGGATAATGTAGTTAAAATATGAAGATGAAAAAATAACATTTTAACCATACTGCCTTGTAGTGAGATTATATTATACTGCCAGCGTATTGGAGGCAACCATATGCCTGCTGTCTGAGACTGCAGCGTGGAGATGTATGGGAATCTCACCATACACCACTCTACTGGTCTCTTATCTAGTCTAGTGTGACAAATAATTCTGCTCAGCTTGTCAGCGGTGACAGTTGAGACTTTTTGCTTAGATGCCTTGACAGTGCTTGTATTAAGCAGCCAGGGCCATACACTCCATTAAGTTTTTGTAAAATGAACTGTCTGCTACTTGCTGTCTCGCCGATACTGGCAGCGTTTGTGAGCTCTAATCCTCTCCAGCTGCAGGCTGCCCGAGCGATTGCCTTCAGCCACCTGCCAGGTAGCGAGCCGGGATGTTTCTCGTGGAGTCTTCGGGGCACAATATTTCCTCAGATAGACAAGATGGGATTCTGCTGACAGCGGATATTTTAAAAGATGGTCAGTGTGTTGCAGAAGAGAACCAACTTCTCTGAAATGAAAACAGACAGAAGTATTGGGTTTTGATACACAAATGCAAATAAGTGGAAGGTACCACTGTATGGAGACATGAGATATGGTCTGTGTACCACTTAAATCTTGTGATGCTATTGCTCTGTATACCACCTACATCACAGTACATAAGTTTGAAAATACAGCGACTTTTAGAGTTGGGACTTTAATTTTTATGGAAGAGAAGTACTGATAGAGTTGAGTTATATCTATAATTGCAAATGTAGCCATTCATAGCCTGATGATAAATAGAATTGAAGGTCCATTATTGAAATCTTCATTAAATATATGGAAGAAATTGCAGAATGAGATTCCCTTCCCTGGTATCTCTACTGTGTCAAGGTGTTGAGTGATGCTGTGGTTGAGCTTCTGCCTGTAGCAGATGATGTGGCATTACAGATTCTCCAGTGATGCAGTTGCAGTACCTCGGCCTTTGGATATAGTTCACTAGGGTCTCTCAGTTGACACTGTTGGAGAAGTTTTAATTTCTGTTCACTTACCAAAGGTGAAATGTGAATAACATCTACTTCATGGAATAGTGGAATATAAAATTTTCTGTTAGGAAAGTGTTTTTAAAGTCTGGAGTTAAAGGCATTTTCTGGATGTAGATATGCCCTCGTGCACACTCATGCAAGCATACCATTTATACTCAACAGTTTACTGGGTATTATACTAAAACCAATAGATACTTAACTTCTGAAATCAGCATTTGGTTTTGAAACACTTCCCCCATAAAATGTAAATAATAGAAACAGAAATAGGGACTTGGAACCTTTAAAATTTATACTTGATGTTTGAGTTGTACATATGAGTTAAGTCAGTACTTTTTATTCACTGCATCATGTCTGTTCTGTTCTACTCGGACATTGCAAGAATTTGAAATTAGAGGATACTGCTTGTTAGCAGAAGAGCAGGAATATAGAGGTGAAATGAAGAAGATGGGAATCCAAATGGAAATTTTGAGTTCTGTCTCTTTCCTTATAAAGCTCAGTCTGTTTTATTTTGCTTACACTTATTCTTACATAACTATGCAGCATATACTGATATTACATACATTAATTTAGGATATGATTTATATTACTGTGTATGGTACTATTGTTAGCTGCGGTTCACACAAACCAGTGATGAGGATTTCAAGACAGTCAGTGTATGGTATTGCACCTTAGGTGTCTCAGTATCTACATCAGGAAAAAAAAAAGTTTTTTTCAGAGCTATGTAACTTAACTATAAAAGTTTGTGCATCCTGTGTTAAATCTTGGCATGAAATTTCTCACTATAGGAGAATATACAATTTTTCTTACTTCTGATTTAACACTTCTTCCCCCTCCACTTTGGTGATTGCAAAATAGAACTTGGCAAGCTTATGGTATAATGTGTGGGGTTATAATATGCATCTTGGGCTACATGTATGTATTTGCATTTTTAAAATTTTAGGAGTGATGGAACCAATTTATTTAATGTGCGATGTGTGGAAAAAAGCACATACTGAGTATTAAAAGAGCAAGTCTTGAGAGAGTCTGAAAGAATGGGGAGCCACAGGCCAATAACTGGCTTACCACAAGGAAATGTACACTGGAAAGGACGGCTTGAGCAATTTTAGATGGGATTATAATATGATAAATTGCAGCTGGTTCAGGAGAAGGACTGGCACTGAAGCTAAGCCTGATTCTTCAAAGCCTGCCAGAGGATAGAAAAACGGGAACAGAACTTGTTGGCTGAAGTTATGGATGAGTTTTGTTGCAGCCTAGGTGTGGAACTGAGACGCCCTGTGTTTGGCAGGTTATGTTTTATTTCTCATTCCAGTATGTATTTGTGTAGCCCCATGAACAATATTACATTGATGCGAGAGTTGTTAAAACTACATGCGTGGGCTATCGGAGGGCTGTGCTGCTCTGGCAGTACTGGTGTAATATTAATATGCTCTTATTGTCTCATACAGTGAAAGCTTTGCTTTGGGTAATGGTAACAAAAAGTGAAAGTTATAGCATAATTCGGAACAGATGTAGGCCCTAGTTCTGCACTGAAATATGAGCGGGAGGAAGCTCAGTCCACCTACGGCCATTTAGTTTGGGACAGGAGTCAGGAAGATGGAGAGTGAACAGAGAGCGCCCTATCTGGATTCCTGTCTCCTCTATACCCCTCTGAGTATTAATTTGTAGTCAATTATCCTTTACATGCTTGGTGCCCTCTTTCTTTGATTGGCCTTAAAAGTGTCTATTTGTATGAGTGTAGGTATGCGAGTTAGGTTTTGATCTCCTTTGCTTTCTGCAGAAGTGACTTTTGATGCCAGATTTTGTAAAATCTGTTTTTGTTCGTGCTGAGATACTCGTATGCCAATATCCTTCTTGAAAGAATATTTTCTTAACAAGCCCTGATAATGGCATACCTGTATGACGTACAGCCCTACATCAGTGTAATTAGAAATGGGATTAGGAAAAAAGAAAAAAAAAAAAAAGGAAAAAAGATGCTTTTAAACTTGGATTTCAAACCATGAAATGAAAAGACTTGAATTTCTTACTTTTGGCAGGGAATTAATTTCAACGGTAGTATAATACACTGAGCTTGACAACGGAGATGTTTTAAAAAATGCTTAATTTTAAATTGGAAACAGTGCTTTCCTATTGAGTGTATAATTGGGCTGTTTCAAAATAATTATTTCCTTGCTTATATTCTTAAATTGCCCTTTTCAGGCTTGGTTTCTTATTTGTTTTGAAGCGATGTAGAGGCTTTTTTTTTATTTCTGAAAGCAAGAATGTATCATTCGTAAAGTATGATTGTATATTTCATCTTAAAAAAAAGATGCTGGCTATTGGAAGTCTGATAATGAGTTAAAATTAGTTTGCACTCCTAAACATGTTCCTGAATTGCCAGATAGTTTGTGGTTTGTGGGGTCTTTTATTTAGTTATTTAATAATCTTCTTTCATATACATGTACTTCTCTAACCCACTACATATTAGAGGTGAAACAAAACAATAAAGGTGTTAAGCCCTGCTCCTGAAGGGTGGGTGTCGCTAAGTGATCAGGGTTTTAGTGGTCAAATCAAGAATACCAGTGCAGACGACTAAGTCCTGCCTGCCTCGCATGCATACTCAGAAATTATGTACCATATCCCAAAGAAATCCTTAGATTGCCTTAATTTCTGGCATTTAAGAAGGAGGTTAGATGTGTATTGTGAGATGCAATTTTCTTTACTGTGCTCCTCTTATTTACTTTTTTAACCTTCCAAGTTCATGTTTTAAACTTTGCAAGCCTGAGATGTGGAAATACTATATGAAATCACATGACTGCATGACATGGAGTCCTAAGAAAAATTACCATTATTGTGGAAAAAAATACTGGAATGTTGAAGAGTTGATGACTCTTTCCCTTTGGCATAACTTGCATTTTAAAAAAAAGGAAAAAAATACAGTTTATTTAACTGGAACACTCAGCAGACAAGGCTTAAAGTAGTGTAGTTCTTTTAATTGTCTGTCTCTTTGTAACCTCATAGTCTCATAAATTAACTGTTCTTAAGTACTAATGACCTGGGAAAGGCAGATGTTGTATCCAGCTGTTAAATGTTTTTTTAATGCTTCCTTTTTTATAGCGACAGTTAATTCCAGGGTAAAGCGTAAAACCATTTTAGGAGAAAAATTCCTAATGTTTGTCTTCAAATGACTAACAGGAACAATGATAGTATGGGAAAGAAGCATGAACACCTAATATTAATTACTAATTTTATAGCTAGTTCTGGTACATTTTGGGGCAGAGGGGGACAGCAGTCATTGTCCCTTATACCTTGACAATCTGTAGTCTGGCTATGGGAATTGTAACGATGCTCCCCGTTGAGCCCAGCCCCTGCACCGCAGTGACCCGAGTTGTCCACGTGTGGGTAGGGAAGGAGGACCAGCAAGTTAGCACTGGGGAAACCCATAGTTTTGTTCCTCTTAAGTCCCCTAGAAACTGAGGATTGTGTGGCCTGTTGAAGAAACTAAGTTGTACTGCTTGCAAGGTGACAGAATATTCTTTCACTGACCCATACGTGGCTCATCCTCACCATGTTCATGAGGTCCAAGTTTTTCCCAGTGCTCCAGAGTTGTAGGTGAGAGCCAGGTACTGTGGCAGCCGGGTGAGGTGTGCAGCCCGGAGACATCTTCCAAGGTCCGACCTGAGACTCTTGCTCTGGCCAGCCGGATTGCTAGAGCGTGTGGCAGTGCTCTGCTTCTCCTCGCAGCACACGCCGGGTCACCGTCACTGCTCTGATGAATTGGGTCATTGTTCTTAACCAAAATGTTGGGAGTTAAAGCACTTGTCTGCCTTCCAGATCTCTGAGGGGATTTTTGACACACAGCTCTTGCAGCCTTCTCCTTCCACGTTGGAAGAGGGTTTGTGGTTTTTGTGTTTTGTTTTTTTGTTTGTTTTTTTTTTTCCCCAGAGTAGTAAATTGCCATTTTAGAAGTTAAGACTGTGAGATCATAGAACGGTTTCATTGACAACAGTGTGGTTAAATGGTAGCACGTCTGGGTTAGCGATACGCTTGGCAGTCCAAGTCTTACTTACTTCTGGATCTGTGGTTCAAACCCACAATATGCTTCTTGGAGTTCTCTGAAAGTTGTGCAGCCAGCTGAAGTCTAATTTGTCTCCTTTCTAGATGAAAGGGAGTTGGGAGGAAGAAGGGATGTGGTTTTCTTTTCTTTTTTTTTTTTAAGCAAATTTTGCTGACCAGAAGGAACTTGACTGCACGTGTCTGCTTTCAAGTGAGGGAGAATGGAATCAGTGGTGGTGTGGGGGTGAAGTGAGATAACTTGCCAAAAGTTTTAGAGGTAGCACATGTAGTGCTGCCTCTTGTTGTCCTTACGATATAAAGAGTTTAATATTTAAAATGAGATATTAGTATTGGAACTAAATTCTCATGCAGATCAGTGAGGGTGGAACAAAATTTGGCCAGTGGGAACTCACGAGAATACTTGTATGTATTTGTAAATATTATGGTAAGATTGGTGAATTAGTTGTGGTAAAACAATTGCCAAGGACTTGGAGGAATAGTGTTTTGTCAACTCTTGTGTGTTGGAGAGACTTCTGGTCATGGCTGTCACCCGTGGTGTGCAGTCGGCACCGTACGATCCTGGGGGTGGGGGTTCCTATGTCTCCTAAATGTTCCCACTGGAAGATGAAACACAGTTAAACTGAGTCTCCTTCTTTCCTTCTACACAGTGAAAGCATGAGAAATGCATTATACTGAACCATAGTAGAATTATTTGCTTAAAAATAATGCTTTTTTCACTTAGGCATTTTCATTCCTTGGTACATTACCTAATGGACTGACAAGGAGAAAAAAAAAAAAGCTAGAAACCTTTGGTCTTAAGTTTAGCCTGTGACAGGTTGGAGTCACACCGGATTTTAAATCTTTATTTCAGTACCTCTTAGTTCTGTAAATACCTTTACATACACTGTACAAACTTTGCCACTAATAAACCCAAAGTTATGTTTTTACACTGCATTCATCTCTTACTGGCTTCTTCACATCCTGGTCTCACATCATTCGTTTAACGTATTTTGATAATTCTTGCATTTTTTTTTTTTAGTTTGTGTCTTCTTTTATACTCCTTCCAACTGTGTCAGAAAGCAGTCATAAAAATGGTTTATTTTTACTCCATATGGAAGTTCTTAGGTATTCAGAAAGATTATATGAGGGTTTTAGTGCTGACTTAATTAGCTGTGATCCTGTTCTTATTCAAATCCTAGCTGGCAGAACCAGTAAAATAACGTCTGAGGATTTTTATGTGTGTGTGAAATTATGTAATTTGTTTTGTAATTACAATGAATACAAAGGCAAGAAAAAAAAACCCCTTTGTCATTAATTATTACACATGAAAACAAAACATTTAAATTTTTAAAAACTTTCATATTGTGGGGAGCGTTGGGAATGATGCCATGTCAAATATTTATCCATCTCTACCAGGCAAAATGTTGTGTGAGGTAAGGAGAAAAAAAAAAAAGTGCAGCTAGAACAGTAGAAAACAGTTCTCACCACATTATCCATCTATCATTCTTACAGGGAAGGGAAAAAAATGTGCTCTGCATTACTTGAAGGTGCTGGGAAGTAGGATGGAGACTAGTTCTGTTACGGGAACAAATCATTTTGCCCTTCCTGTAACAGGTCAGTGTTTTTGCAGCTGCTTTTTTCCCCTGAATATACTGCACTTCTGTGGCTGTCGCTAGAAGCTCGATGGTTACCAGTGACACAGTTCTGTATTTGCGACTCCTGACAAAATGTGGAGGAGAGCTGAGCAGAGAGGTTTCCTCTGCTGAAAAGGGGGCTCTGAAGGATCCTCAGGGATGGGAATGTTCTGCCTCTACTTTGACTGGAGAAGCATGTGTTCGTCCTGCCAAACGGGACAAACTTAATTGTTCCGTGTTTAAAAACAGAAAACAACTAAGTTTAGGTAATCAGGGCCTTGGTCATTAGGCTGTGAAATTAATAATTGCCTGTGTGTTTACTAGCAGCATGATTGAAATCACAAGACAACAGGTTTCTGTCACCAAATTCAGTGTTGCCACTGGCGTTACATGTTCCTGGTAGTCAGAAGAGAGGAGTCTAGCAGAATTTTGCATGTGGCAATCAAGTTATTGGAGCTCTGCAAGCGGTTTCTTCGGCCTGTGAACAGCTACTTGCACGGCGGCATAAATGCTGTCTGTGGTCTTTGGGGCAGAGTGCCCAAAGACAGGCGTCATGGTCCTCCCATCTGGGTCAACTGAAGGCAATTGGACAACCCCAGGCTGAGAGAGCTGGGGATGTTCAGCCTGGAGAAGAGAAGGCTCCAGGGGCGACCTTATAGCCCCTTCCAGTACCTACTGGAGCCTACAGGAAAGATGGGGAGGAACTCTTTATCGGGGAATGGAGCGATAGAACAAGGGGTAACGGCTTCAAACTGGAAGAGGGGAGTTTTAGATTAGATATTAGCAAGAAATTCTTTAGTGTGAGGGTGGTGAGACCCTGGAAAATGTTTCCCAGAGAAGCTGTGGCTGCCCCATCCCTGGAGGTGTTCAAGGCCAGGCTGGATGGGGCTTGGAGCAACCTGGGCTGGTGGGAGGTGTCCCTGCCCACGGCAGGGGGGTTGGAACGAGGTGATCTTTAAGGTCCTTTCCAACTCTAACCATTCTATGATTCTAAGCGTCTTGGCCTCTACCTGAGCTGGAATTTTAGCCTGCAACTTACTTCAGAAATAAATGAAAGAATACAAAAGCAGCTGTGTGAAAACAAGATCGCAGCATGGTTCTCACTTATCATAAATATGTTGGGTTGATTAATTTGTTTGACGCTTTCCTTGAACTTACGCCACTGACCGAAATAACATTGCTGTTATCTGTGTTAGTTGTTTCATCAAGCTTATCTGGTATCAGGCAGTTCAAGTTTTTGCCGAAATAAAGTATTCTTGACAGTTATGTTTGGATTCAGAATTACTTTTGCAGACCATTTAGGAACAATGACCTGTTTAACCGGGAATAAGGTGAAAAACTTGTGTACATTTTCACATTAAAAAAAGAACGTCTGATAAAATTAACAAGTGACTGATATCAGAAGCTGTCAGCTTCAGACAGACTTCTGAGCTACATCTGGCCCTTTTACCAACTACAGTAAAGGATTTGTGGATCTGCTTAAAAGGGTGCTTTATTCAACAAATTATTTGTTTGTGCATTGGTACACTTAAAGTTAGAGGAACAGGCTTCTAAAGTAGTGTTATAGAAAACATTACTGAATCATAGGTCTATGGGAAATATTTGCTTTGTGAATATTTTCCCCAGTGACATTAATCCAGTTTTAAGCATGTGAAACCTCTATGAAATTGCAGCAATTTTATTTAATTTTGTTGAATAAAGTCTCGTATCAGGAGGGAACCAGGAGTCTGTGGATGCTTATTGGTCATATTAACTTGCATTTAGTTTCAATGAGAAAAGCTCTTAAGCAGTGCATAATTTTGAGCACAATAATCTTTGTGGTTGCCAGTGAAACTGTTCTCCTGCTTAGTGTTCAGTATACCTTGAGTGGTGTTGTGTAATTCTCGATTCCATACAGTTTTATATACTTCCTTGTCACATCATCTATAATTGGTTATTAAAAATAGAATTTCTGATATGTAGCAGGCTGGTAGACATAGGCAAAGAAGTAATTGTCTAAGGACTGAGCAAACTACTGTGAAAGTTAATGTTAAAAATTGGAAGATTGGAAAGTTTTTCTTCTTGACTTCCTAAAATCCTCTCTATTTTGCTAAATGATTGTTCTCTCTTGGTCCCAGTAGTTTGTGTTAATTTTATGGACCTTTATCTCTCTTCATGTGCTAAATGCAAGGGTAATCGTTGGAACTCTAGGCGTTGGACAAAGGCAAAAAGCCAAAACCAAAAAACCTGTAAATATGCATGACCTGTGTAGGTTTGTTTAGAAATAGGGAATTGAGACCAGTGAGTGTCTGCATGGTGCTGGAATGATACATATTAGTTAGGAGGTTCTGTCTCAAAACCAAACTTAATCTGGGTCATTCTTTCAATTCTTTGAAACCAAATTTGACTGTACGTTAAAAAGTTGACTGTTCTGCATGTTGAGGCTGAGGTGAAATGAAGTGTAAGGTTAGAAGTTGAATCATGACCTGAACAAGAGCAACCCCTATAGCCAGTATCTGTTCTTCTATACCCAATGCACATCCATGCCAGAATCTCTTGCTCTGCTTTCCTTAATGTATGGCAATTCAGTCCTTGTCTTGCTTAAGTACAGTCTTGTTTAACCTAGCCATGGCTGTGCTTCTTGGGCTGGCTGGTCTTCTGTTAGAGCTGTTGCTAATATAGTGCTGCTCTTCAAACTGAAGGACAATTGTATTTGTGAATGCCTGTGCTGCTTTTCAGTATGAAAGCCGTGACCATCACCATGACCACCCTTCCCACAGAAGTTGCTCTCCTGTTGGCTTAAGTCCTAATAGGAAGAGTGAGTTGTGTCATGTTCTAGAAACAGACCCACAGAAATGGTTATGGAATGTAGTTCGAGCACCTCATTAGCAAGTAATTGGTATTACTTGGTGAAGTCAAGTGGCTGAAATCAAGCAAGTCAAAAAAAAAAAAAAAAAAAAAGAAAGATTTCTGGTAATGTAAAATTGACACCAACTCCCAGAGCTTAGATTGTACCTGGTTGAGTGTTTCAAATGTACTGGTATGTATAAAATGTGCTCTATTCTGCTGTTGAATGATAAAGAACTTGCTGTAGAATGAGGAAAACATTTTTAATTGCCTTGTGTCAAAGGGAATTCAAAGAACTGACCTATGTCAAGCTAACTTGTACAAAAGCCATCATTATGATAGAAATCTCTCTAAATATCCTTAAGATATACACAAGTGTTGTCTGATATGACTAGCTTCAGAAAACTGCTGAATATTCATTTTGAAACTGGAAGAAAAAGATGACTTGACTTGTTCCTGAGATTCTAAATTTTAGGCTACTTTTAATAATAATTAAAAAAGAACAAAAAATTCCAAAACAATTTCACAAAAAAACCTGTTAACCTTTGATTTGAATTGAATGTTGCAGACAAACAGGATACTACTTGGCCATTCCGAATTACTGTATTTGTCCCTCCAAAGGTTTTCACCAACATTACAGTTTCATGAGGCTTACAAAAATAACTTTGGCTGAAAACGAAAATATTTTTAAGAAAAATATATGTAAACCCAATAAATTCTGAGAAGGCTCAAAGGGTAGAACTGAGTGTTCTTCAAGCAATGACCAGAAGCTTTGGCAGTGTTCAGTGTAGCATTGCTTCCAAACACAAACAGTTTACCTTGACAGTAGTGGCTGGTTAATTCTGTTTACACTATCAAGGGAATTTTAGTTGTGTTGTGGTGATGGTATTAAAGCCACTGTGCATCACTCTGCTGCTGTGCGGTTCTTTGAAGAACTATTTAAATTAAAGGCATAATATTCTTTACTGAGGAATTGCATAAAAGAGATGAGACTGAAAGAGCTACCGTGCTCATGAAGGGCTATGTTGAAAGGCATCAGATAGAATTTATGTTGGAGCAACTGTCAGTGAAAATGGTAATTAATCAAGACACACACCCTTTTTTAATTTTGATCTCTATTAGAATCCTATGAATATGACAATAGCCATATTCTTCTGATTAATGACTAGCCTGAACCAAAACGTTTGTACAGTTGATCCATCAGATTCAGTTACTGTTTATGATTGCCTTTCTGTCTAACGTAATAAAATATTGCTTTTTTTTCAATTCAAGGATCTAATATTTTCACAACTGCTGAGATTTGAAGGGCTGTGGAGAAGTAAATGATTTTGTGTGTCTCAATGACCACATAACAATTTAATAAAAATTAAAAAAAGGAAAAAACCCCAAGACTCTTCAAAAAAAGTTTATTGCATACACAGGTATATTTATATACATATAAACATATATCTCAAACCCATGCATATTCATAAATATACTACTAATATAGATTTTTTTTATATACATTAAAAAAATAAAAGCAGCACAGTCTCTTCAAAGCAGTTTGACACTATTACATGTATCATGGTATATAAAGGTTACCCCTGGCTCTGTATTTAGCTTACTGTTGATGTGAAGTTGACACTTCAGCATCATAAAACGTTTATATAGTTTTCAGGATGCAGGGTGCATTTACAAAGTGTGCAGTTTGCCTCTAACTTTTACTTGGATACTGTAATGCTAATTTCTGAAGTTTTTGATTAAAGTTTCTGACTTGTTCAGAGCTGGTCAATAAATGACATAAGTCGTGTGTCACAAGAACAGATTCTCACTAACACCCTGGAGTGTTTAAGCTGATTGGACTCTGGCAGTGATCATAATTGCAGTGGGAATGACAGGCGCTGTGCTCTGCTGACCCCTCACTGTGGCTTCTAGAAAAGGTTGGACATGCTATATAAGAGTTTGTCTCCTGTAATTTTTTTTTTTTAGAATTTATAAAGCTATTGCAGTCATCTTATTTTTGAACAATTGTGAATGTCAATCCACTGCTATGCTGTCCTTCAAAAATAAAAATAACAAAAATCAATTATTAAAAATATAACGATGCAAATACAGAGCCAGGTGAATGGTGCATTTGTTCTTCCTGCTCTCTGGAGCTCCTTACCTAACAGGCTGGGCGTTGCTCTGCGGGCCGGGCTGCAGCGTGCTCGAGGAAATTGTGCTGCTGACTCCAGTGGGAACAAAAGTAGTGTATGTAGCCCTACATGCTAAAGCTTTTTCTTTTAGTGCAGCTCTTGTTTGAACGAGCTTCTAGCATTCCTGATTCTCAGCAGAGCATTAGACCAAAAGGTTGATTACTACTACCATAAACCACTCAATGTATATATTTTTTTTTCTTTTATTTGAGGTCTCCCCTCACCTTTTAGAGGAAACAAATGGAATGTAATCCATTACCACCTACAACTTTTTTTTTTCCAGTTTTCTGTTTAAATTAGTTTTTCTGTATTAATTTTCACATTAGCTGTCTCTTTGATGTAATAATTGAGTCTGCTTCAGAATGAAAGGAAAAAAAAACGATTGAGGAATGTGTTTCAGGGATTTAAAAAGAGGCCACTTGTAAAATTGCATTATTTAATAAAACTCTGGATGATTTCTGGTACTGGTTTTCTCTCTTTTATGTACTATTATACATGAAGATGGCTGCCGAAGAGGTGACAGTATCTGGAAGATTTATAGTGTAACGGGATGAAACCGTGGCATCTGTCCTTATGGAAGGACAGGTCTGTTCTAGCTGTAATACTGATCTTACTGGAGTTCAATAACTTACCTCCTGTTAGCTTTAATGCAGTTCATGTTAGTTAATGACCTGCAATCAACCTGTACATAACTCTTAAGTGCCTGATTAGTAGAACATTTAAACATAAAAGAACATGACATTAAGCATCTTCTGCAGTAGGGAACAGGTGGTCCATAGATTTTTGGATGAGGTTGACTGTGAACATTTCAAAGCAGATAAGGAAGTGCTCTTGGTGAGCATCGTCATCTGTGCTTGTGCAAAACGTAATCAATCCGGGGGGTGTTTTGAGGGGGAGAGCAGATCAAAACAGTTCATACCTCAGGCAATTATCATAGAATCATAGAATCATAGAATGGTTTAGGTTGGAAAGGACCTTGAAGATCATCGAGTTCCAACCCCCCTGCCATAGGCAGGGACACCTCCCACTAGACCAGGTTGCCCAAGGCCACGTCCAGCCTGGCCTTGAACACCTCCAGGGATGGGGCCTCAACAACCTCTCTGGGCAACCTGTTCCAGTGCCTCACCACCCTCACAGTGAAAAACTTCTTCCTAATGTTCAATCTAAACCTGCCCTCTTCCAGTTTGAAGCCATTCCCCCTTGTCCTGTCACTACATGCCCTAGTAAAAAGTCCTTCCCCAGCTCTCCTGTAGGCCCCCTTTAGGTACTGAAAGGCCGCAATAAGATCTCCGCGGAGCCTTCTCTTCTCCAGGCTGAACAGCCCCAACTCCTTCAGCCTCTCCTCATAGGAGAGGTGCTCCAGCCCTCGGATCATCCTCGTGGCCCTCCTCTGGACACGCTCCAGCAGGTCCATGTCCTTCTTATGTTGGGGACTCCAGAGCTGGACGCAGTACTCCAGGTGGGGTCTCACGAGAGTGGAGTAGAGGGGCAGAATCACCTCCCAAAACAAACAAATTATGAAATAATTTGTTTAACTGAGATTTTTGCAAGCCATTGCAAGCCATCAGCTGGTGACATCAGGGTGCCAAAAGCTACCAGTGACCTGCCATGTTATTTTCCGATTCTTATTTTCTATTGTAAAATACCTCAGAAAGTCAGATTTTCTTATGTCTATGTGCTTATGCTCTTTGGTTTGTATGTGTGTAAGCAAAAATACATACATATACATACATATATATATACACACACACACACACCCCAAAACCAGGAAGGCAGATGATGTTGTTGGGTTTTTTTCTTTTAAATAATTAGGTGAAGTAAATTGTGGTAGTTTTTTTTTTTTTCTCTAGACACAGTTGTTTATATAATAACCTGTTGGGTTAAAAGTGTCATTGGGCTGCAGATCCATAGATAGTAGTAATCATTGTAACTGTTACCCTAAAGAAGATGCGTTTAGCCTTATCTCATGAGTGTGTTATTAATAGGACAACATTATTTAGGGTTGTCAGGAAAATCAATATTGAGATACGGTTGCCCCAGTCATTAATATCATTGGTAGAAGTAGATGCTTTCTGGTTGGTAGTGTAAGGAGATCCATGACAAAGGAAAACTCCCTGCCTTGTGAGAATACTGCAAAGTACAATGTGCCTCTCCTGAAAGTCTGGGCAATGGGGAAATGAAAAAAAAAAACTGTGAATAACTGAATGTGGTATCCGAGGATACAGGAATAGGGAAAGGGGAATGAAGAAGACATTTTGCAGTGACACCATGACATTGATTTTCATAAATCTCCAGTTGTAGATTAATGAAATGTTTTATTTTGCACACTGGGAGTACTGCTCTGTGTGCTCTGACAGCTCATTAGATGCTTATTGTGGTAGGAGGAGTGCTGAAAGCTCAGGATTTAGCAAGGAAAGTGTTTGGTACTGTGCATGATACCATATTCGTTCTGGTGCTAGCTTCAAAGTTTTAGAGTAGCATCAATTTACTGTCTCGCTGGACTGAATCTTGTCTGGCGTTAGACATGCTAACTAATGCAAATTTTAACTGCGTGATAGATAGCTGGAACCAGAAATATCTCCCAAGTCTCCATTCTGCCACTTGGAAGCTTAAGGTGTAAAAATTTATGGCTGACTTCCCAACTTGTGCCATCGTGAGGCATTCAATTATGGATCCATGAGGCTAGCTTGATATTTTTCATTTTCTGAACTTCCATGCAGTTATTCATTTCAGGACAGATTCAAAGTGTAGTGTTCTGGAAATTGTGTGTCCCCTCTCTCTTAAACACTGTTGAACTGCTGCTGAGAAGCCTCAAGGGGAATAAAAAAATAACTGAGCTGAATCAGATCACCCAGACTCTGTTATATGCTGCCACCTGTTCATGGGGATGATGAGGACTTTGGGTACCGCCTGCTTATTTAATGACTGTTATTTTCTGTGTGGTCATCGAAACAACTGTTAATTTTTGAATTACAGTAGTTCCATGGTTTTTGCATATATTGAAGTTACTTGACTTTGTGATAATTTGTCGGAAGCTTCAACATCGCATTATTGTTGGGCTTCTAGCCTGTAAGTGGTTCGATGGATGCTTGACTTTTGCTCTGTTTCTTGTCCAGGGTTGTAAAATCCAGATGCGCTTGTTTGGGCAACAGGGGACAGGACTAGTATTGAAAGGAAATAAGCCCAGGAGACGGTTGGAGTTTAGCTACTGAGGTCAGCAGGACTGTAAGCCAATACGTACAGGTTTTTCATTCTGAGTAGGTTAAGACTGTTGGTAGTTGACCATTATGGTCTACTTGAACCATGCACATCATTATTTGTAAACATCTTTCTTAGGAACCTCTCTTTGCATAATATGTGATGTATAGCATAAACACCCTGCTCCTTTTTTTTCATACCTGTGTTATTGAAGCTGTAACTGGTTTTGTCACTGTAGATAATCATTAACTTAGAGCTTTTTTGGTGGTATTTGTACTCAGGGACAGAAACAGCTGTAATGCCGCCAGGTTTGCTTTGGCTCCTAGGAAAACTCAGCAACATCAGTGGGGAAAACCCAATCTTTGCCCTGGGGGGACGATTGGTCACCTAGAGGAGCTGCCACCTGAGGACTTCCCTGAAGTTAAAACAAAGCCGGTACTGCCGCATTCAGGAGACCTGCTCCAGGCAGCGGGTGAGGAGATAACGGTGTTGGACTGCTTACTCAGCATCTGGCAGGCAGATGTGTGATCCAAGTGGGAGGAGCTGTAAGTGCTCTTTGTCATGGCCAGAGGAGAGCCTTTCAAACTCGCTACATGGAACTGAGTGACAGGGTTTGTATGTTAATAGAAGCAGTATCCTCTGAAATATTTAGAACGTGCATCAAATGGTGATGGTGGCCAGTCCGCAGGTCTGTGATGTTTACAAAGATTTACCTGAAGTCTCATTTATTCAGTGTCCCGTCTGGTACACGTCTCAGCATTCTGCAGGCAGCATGCAGTTAGAAAGCCTGCTCCAGGTTGGGAATTCTCAAATGTAGGTGGACCTAGTTGCTACTCGAGGGTAAGACTTGTGTCATACAGGGGTAGGGACAGCAGCTCACTGCTCTGTGCTACATCTGGCAAGCGTTTGGGAGGAAGCGTCAGTCCCCAGCACAGCTTCTTCCCCTACGTGGGGTGATGCAGGGGGCTGCAGTGCTGTGCTCGGCCATGTGCAGGTCCTGGAAAGGCCGTTCCACGTTCCTGGTTTTCTTGCGTATTACTTAATAGTAGTTTGTCACTAGTTGTAGATACGTGAGCAACCTCAAGGGGGTTGGGGGAGAACGTTGTAACCCTCTCTAGGTTCTCTAACAGAGGCATATTTTTTTCTAGCTAAAACTTGATTATTTTTTTTTTCTGAAATAGTTATGGTATTAACTAATGCTAGTGTAAGGTAGTGTAGATAGATGTAGCCCGTATCTCTCTAAATCTGCCTCTAATCCTGTCTAAAACCATATGCTTGGCAGCTTGAGTCCTAAGTACAGGATGCAAATGTGATCCCTCAGGGATGTTTACACAAAGTGCTAAGGTATGATTCATACTGGAATAATTTTATGTTGTGAATTCATAGCTAAGTATTAGCAGAATTCATATGACTACCCGAACTTGATAATGGGTGAAAGCTGTGACAAAAACACTTGTGATGCACTTTTGTTAAATCTCGGGAAAGAAGTTAGAGAAGACTCATGTAAATGTAAGAAAAATGCATAAACATTTCAGTGAAAGTGTTTTAAAAGTTTGACTGTCAAATTAAATTGATGGAAACTCTTGTTTGGAGAAGGATGTAAGCATATGATGGATTTTAGGAGTTTAAGCCCTGTTCACTCTGATAGCAGTTAAAAGTTTTCCTCTAGCAGAGCTTGTTCTCTTTAGATGATTCTGTGCTTCTCTGCTACGATGTGGCTGCTCAGACATCCCCAGAGGTCATAGAACCCAGCTGAATTGTGGTGGCTCTTCATTTCATACTGTGTGCGTTCATTAAAGTAGAATTTTTGGTTGTGTTACGGTTTAAGACATGGCTTTCTAGTGTATGTGTCTGTTTGTTTTTATGCAGTTGAAAGAATCATGTATTAGAAAACTTCTGTTTTTATGCATTAGAAAATACTGATTTCCTAATTCTTTAATGGGTGCATGTTGTTCCTACAGAAAAGGAGACCTTGCAACCAAAAACGAGTCAGTGCTAGACAGAAGGTGCAAAGTCAAATAAATAGAGCCCATTAGAAATCATTGAAAAATGTTTTGTAGATGATTGAGTGAATGTTCTTTGTTTAAAACTATCTACACTTATTACTTCATTCCAGAAGAACAAAACTGAGGGGCAAAATGAATTCTAGAATTCTTTTTTTTTTTTTCCCCCAAGGCTCTTCTTTTTCCTTGAAAGCAAAGCACTTGCTATTCTTTCTCTTAAATAGGTTTTTGTTTAGTCGTAATGTAACTTACGGCAGCGTAGGTGAATAGTCAATGGTAGGGGAAAACAAGTACAAGACAGTTACTGGGGTAGCCATCTATAGCAGCCTCTTCTCCATTCCTACAAAATTAAGGGGCTTAACTTCAGTTATGGCTTAATTAATATGCAGATTATTTCCAGTACTACTAAAGGTGGTGGGCATTCTAGAGACAGACATCTGTTATTTAATTTTTCTGTTTTTTAATCTGATTCCATGTTCCTGTTTAACGCATGCCACTTTGGATTCTTTTACATATATGTGTACATGTATGTATAAATAGACGTAAATACTTTTCAGCTAACAGCAGTCAAGTTGGTCACGTTACCTTGTTTGGAGTGGCACTCTGGGATGCTTTATAGCGAATGCACAAAGCAAGCGTGGCGATGCTTCCTTTGGCTTGAGAATTTAGCTACAGTGGAGCGGTGTTTTTCAGCACTTGAAAGTGATGTGGGCTGATTATTTCAATGGGTTATTTCCCAAATGGTAAAATAATGTTAGTACTGTTCCCAAATGGCAACATACTGTTGGTAATTTCCTAAAAAGGGGGAAAGTGACAAATTTACTTGGGAGAGAGAGGAAAAGCCAAGTAGGACAATATATGATGTGTCAAACAACTATATAGTTATAGGAATGGAAAGACAAAAATAAAGCTGAGAAATAAAAATATTTTTTTATTTCTCCCAAATTCTAAAATCAGAAGCTAATGAGAAGCTTCTCTTACTTTGTAAAAGAAAGACTGACTTGCATCCAACTAACTCTATCTCCTGTGTTATTTCTCCCAGTGTTGCCATTGCTGCTAATCTTTCCTGTCAGTGCTTTCCCAGCCATCTTAAATCTCATGTTTTTTCCAGGCTTGCTTGAAACTGAGAGGTAGACTAATATCCTTCTCCCAGAGGTATGCTTCTGACTGCTTGCATCTGCTAGAGGGAAGAGGTTGGAGATGGAGCCTGCCTCATGTATGTACTTGAAGTTTTTCTTCAAGATGATTAGTGCTTGAGCTTACTGAAAGTATGAATCTCAGACTTCCTTTAAAATATAAGCCAGCAGCTGGGGATAAGCAGTGGTTAACTACTTACGGCTATTTTTAATAAGTAGTTGGTGGAAACCTGAAAGACTTGATGTTTATGACATGAATTTCCACTTTCTTTTATGGGTGGTCTTTCTGTACACGCAGCAGATTGTGAAAACATACATTTTAAAAAGTGGTGAAGAGGTTTAAAATTATTCTTAAAGTGTTTCTTTTTTAGAGATGATCTATCCTTATACGCTTATCAAGTCTTTTCCAAGTGGAGACGAATGCTTGATTCTTTGGGCTGTCTGCAAAATAGCTAAGCAAGCTTTTATTCAAATGAAAAGATTGCTATTGAAATCTATTTAAAGATAAATTGCCCAAGTTACTCTAATATGCTGGTTAAATTTTCTAGGAGTGTTTGCCACTCTTAAGAGTATGCTATAGAGACACAAACGCATGTGAATAAGAGAAGAGACTGTTAAAGAAAATGGGAATATAAACCTCCATGCCTTCTCATTAGCTAAAGCAGAAAAATAAAAGCCCCAATTTTCATCCTATTTCTTCAGATTTTTTTTCCCTAAAACCAGAATTTCAACATAAGAATTCAAGCTAAGCAATGCAGCTGATGGAGACAGCAGATTGGGAAGTTAGCAGTGAAGCAAGCAAACTCTTTCCCATATCATACTCTTCTGTGCTTGCTACCCCTTAAAAAAAAAAAAAATCTCTCATTCTCTGGACATCCATGTGATAATCTGTAGTGTAATAAATGCACAGGTTCAGCTGATTTGTTTTTCTCTGAGCGCCCAACGCTTAACCAGTTTATGCATTCAGCACAAGTTTCTGAAAGCAGTATAAATAGAAACAGAACTTAAAGGGGATTTACAAGTGCGCGCACTATTTGCTTTACAGACGGACAAAGAAGAATTTGATACATTGGCGAATGAGTCTTGAATTCCTGAGTTAGTTGTAAAGATGTGTATAGCATGACTTGGCCTTAAGATGTTCTAACAAGTTGGACTTACTGGTGTGAATGTTTTTTGTGATAGCTCCACTAAGTTCAGCATCTTTGCATTATTTATAGCCATCTGCTTGATGTGTTGAAGGCTCTGGCTCAATTAGATTACCTTTTAGCAGTAACAGCTCTCAGGAACAGTACAAACAGACGTGTCTGGCTGCTGCAGAATAAATAAGAAAGTAAATAATGTCAGTGATGTCTTCCTGCAAGTTTCTTTAACTGCTTTACTTACGGAATAAAATGGACACGTAATGAAAATATTCTAAACCTAAATCTGTGTGATGACCTTTGCCCTACGCTGTTAAGCAACTGTTAAGGTTTGGAAGTATCCCATGTATTTACAAAGGATTAAACAAAAAAGACCCCAAAACCCAATGAATTACAAATGCCTCTAAGCATCTGAATTTTCGAAAATTTACATTTCACTTTTGTAGGATGGAGTTATTTATAAACTTAAGTTTTTGGGGGGTAGGGTGTGACATTTTAAAAAAGATGTTTAGAATGACCAGCCAAGAATGATGGAAACCACAACATCCTATAATCCTGTGGCCACAGGCAAGTCCTTCAGTCCTTTTTCAGTTTCTGTCTAATAGCAGCACTGGGAGAACGGCATCCCTCTTCTGCATGATCTGGTTTGGAGAAAAATTATATTCACAAATGAGTCATTCACTGTGGAAATATGGGACGAATGAAGTAAATTGCAGTGACTCCCTCATGATTGTGGGTGGGGAAAGGAAAAGAACATCTCTAATATTTTTAGAGGACTATAAGTTGTAAACAAGAGTGAGTGTCTCCAGAATTTTTCTGTGTGCTTGAATAATCAGGGTGAGATTGAGAGGCAAAACAATCCTCAGCCTTTGCTGCTTTTCATAGCAAGGGTTGGAAGGTGAAAAGATGACCAAGATTTTGTGCTCTTAAGGTCAGCAGTGGCATAATATCAAGGAGAGCTCAAGTATGCATTCATTTCTTTGTGCTAAATAAAGCCATATGAGTAGATGCAAAATGGAGGATGTTAATCAACTGAGAGATGTGAGTACTTGGGTAAGTGGAAGGTGGCAGTGTTGATTTGGAAGAAAAATGTTGAGGAGTAGACTTCTAAGCTTCTTAATGTGTTCTCACCAAAAAAACCGTGCACCTGAGTGGAGGGGTGCCCTGTGTCGGCAGCTGCTCCTGAGAGCCAGTGGCTCAAAGGGGATGCAAAAACTATAAGTTCCACATTCAATTGGGAAAATCGGGCTGGGAAAACTGTATTCTTAGTGGAAATGCATAGTTCAGTATAATACCAATTTATTTTAATAAATTTTTTTGCTGTTGAATTTGACTTTTTTAACTGCTCAAGAAAATCGGTTGTTTACTAAGACTCAACATTATTGACATTGACACAATGGAGCAGTTTCTATAGTTGGGAGCTTTTTTGCATGATGATTATTGTTTGTTTACAAGGAAAAAAAATTAGAAGGATGTGGAATTCTGCCTTCATGGAGATGAAGGGAAGCTGTCCACTGTAAGGGCCACGGATAAATGGAGCACACACAATATCAGTAACATTCTTACTTGTAATTATGTAATTTGGGTTTTAGCATCTGCCTCTTTCTTAATTGGGTAAATTACAACTGGTATAAATTATTATGACAATGACAGTAATTGCAGATTGATAAATTAGAGGAACAAAGATGCTGAAACTAATTTGATCGCTCCCCTAAATCATCTCGGGCTGCAGTTGTACGGAAACGCTGCCATTTCTTCATTTTATGGAAGCTGTTTTTCACTTTCAAGCTGCTTCTCAATATTCTGAAATCAGCCTGTTATTATCTTAGCATGACATTTGGCCTGCAGTTCCCAGCCAGGAATGAAAAAGGCTATCATTGGTCCTCTCTGCACAAAATAGCTGGGCAGAACATTTCTGTATACAGGAACTGTTATTCTCACCTTTTGAAGAGCATTTGCTTTGATGACTGGGAGAATATTTGACCTTCAAAGTAAAAGCTGCAGGCAGTACAATTTGCCTTTGTAGCAGTTGTGTAGAGGTTTCTTTGTGTGCGTGTGTGTCTTCCTTGTTAGTTTTGAGACTAATCTCTTTCACTTTTCTGTAAATTGTAGTGATCCTTGTTTAACTGGTTAGTCCCATTCGGACTCAGAACCAAGTTACCAATATTGGAGAACAGGTAATATTTAAAAAAACATCCTTCTTTGGAAAGATCATATAATTCTTAAAAGCCTCTTTAGAGCTGCATAAGGGAGAATCAAGTTTCTTCTCTTTCCTCTGTAAGATGTACAGAGATTTTTTTTTTTTTCCCCTGCTAAAAATCCTGTATTGTTGCCTCAACTTGAAGCTAAAGGAAAACATGTATCATGTGCCAACAATGAAAACAAATCCACGAGGTGGATGTACCCCAAACAACTGCAGGCTTTGCTTTTACTTGTGTTTAAGCACGCTTGCCAACTAGCAAAAATGCGTAACCTTTCATTAATTTGAGGATGACTTTGTGAAGCTGCTCAGTAAAGAGGTCAGTGCGTGTAGTAGAGAGGTCAAAGCAGACCCTGAGCTCCTTTAGAACTGTTAGGATGTTTCTTATTTATCTCCTACCAGAGGAGCTGCAAGGACTTAAGGGGAATTTGGATATATCGTTCTTGGCAAATTTAATCTGGAATTTGTGCTTCTAAATTCTTGAGCACATTTAAAAACTTTTTTCCACTACTTTTTAAAATTTCGGAAGTACTCTGGAATACTGTAGCACAAATAAACATTGCCAGCAATTAAAGATACCACTGTTAGCAAAGAAAGAATTGTTTTTCTATTGAAAAGATTTTTGCACTAACATTCAAAGATTTCACTGAAAGAATAACTATTTAAACTTTGCTTTGTCCACTATTCTGTCAGTCGTTGAGATTCTTGACGTGTTCTCAAATTGTGACACAGAGAATTCAATATATTAGGCTGACAGAATTAAAGGTTCACAGATGCACACCAAGGGGGAGGTCCAATTACTGTATCAAGGTAATAACTGTGTTCTTACTTGGCACCGTAGTATTTTCTGAAAAAGAGTTATTTCTATTGAAGGATAAGATTATTGATGAAAAAAAGCTAGGGGAAAAAGTCCATAGTAAATAGTGATTGGTTATTGTACAATGCTTGTCTGTATTAATATCTACTGTGTCGCAGTAGGTATTAATATATTCAATTTAATACTATGGTTTCAATTTAAAATTTTAAATAATACAGTTCAGTTTAGGAGTGTCTTTTCTATCTGAATACTGTGTATTAACAAACAGTATGTTAGTGGTTAGTGATTTTGCCAAAATCAGTGGAATTTTGCTAGATTTATGTTAGAATGAGTAAACAGAATTTTGCCCTCTATTCTGTTAGATTGGCCTCTCTTGTCATAACAGCTAGGATTTCTTCACCTTTCCCTGGACACGTTGACAAGGTCTCTCCTGCTGTACAGGACTGGCTTTGGGCTGTAAAGCTCTGAGCAGCTGTTAAGAATATTTGAGAAGTTAGTTCTTTGCTACAGTTTTGTACTGTTTTTGAAATCCAGTCCCATGTGATATATACTGGAGCAACTTACATCCAGTGGTGAAGACGAACCTGGAAATTCAGCCCCCAGCAGTGGTCTTCAGTTTCTTTCCCTTTCTGTTTGTTGTCCCTTTGCAGGAAAGGGTTGCTGCTGTGGAGATGGCATTGCAACAGACGCAGTGTTTCAGGGTGAGGGTTAGGTGCTTTGCTATTAGGACACTTGTTCTGAAGAAAAAAGCTATTATGGTATGTTTGTGTAAAGAGGTTTTTGCTACTGCTTCTCCCAACTTGATGTTTCTGTAAGAGCCTTGAGCAAGAGGCTAAAAGCTGCATTTTATGGAGTGTGTGTTAAACTTCATGTGATACTTGGATACATCTTTGGACAAGGAGCTGAATTAATTCTGTGTTTTGATTTCTGGTGCTCTGCTCTGGAAACTAAATGGATAATCTGTCCTCTGTTAATGCAGTGTTCTACTTCTTAATATAGAAAACCCTTCAATTTTGCTTTTCATTGTGGGAATAAATGTATCAAACTAATCAACAGGCTAGAAGAGCTGACCTGTGTAGCAGCTGGGCAACAAATTCCTGAAAAGCATTGCTGGTTTAACTCTGTCTCTCCTGAGTCCTTTTCATGAATTATTTTTATTCCCAGTAAATTATATATAACCAGAGGACAACAAGCACTTGTTAAGAGTGCTAGAATCATTCCCCTTTGCTCAAATATAGTCTTGATGAGAGCTGGATGCTCCAAAGTACTGTATGTGTTCCTCTCCTTGGGGGGTAGGATGCTTATTAGCCTTCTATAAGATTAGGGACTGTAAGAGCAAGTAACCATGCACAGCTGTTTACTGCTAAATGAAAACACACTTAAGTTCTTCCCTAGCACAGAAAAATCCTGTTTCAGATAGTCTCGGCTTTGAACAGAGCACTTTACAGAGGATCTGGAAGGGACTGTGTGGGGAGACACTCCATACAGTAAGCTCAGCTTAAAACTATGAGAAATAGCAAGTGTCTTTCACAGGCACTAAGTTAGCAGGAAAATTTATGACTGCCAATATAGAGGAGACAGAAGACGTGCTTCTGAGAAAAGAGAACTATTTATTTATTTAGGACTACTTGAGTAGTTTAGTTAGAGATGAGGCCGTTTACAAATAAGAGGATAGTGACATTTCTTGGAGATCAGTTGCTTAGAGTGATTTTTAAGGCTTTTGTTCTGCCTTGATTTATTTTTTTTTTTTCCGCCAAGACCTCATTTAACTTGTAAGACGCTAGGACAGTATAGAACAAAAATCTCTTAACCTGAAGTCTGGTGATGTATTGGTATTTAAAGCAGTGATAATGCTGTTAGCAAGAAGCTTTAATTGCATGATTATAGACCAACAGAATTAGGCTCACCGATGTGCAGTCATGATAACCTGGAGATACGCTAACCTCTGAATTTAAAGATAAGACTTCCACTCTCTTCATCCACATACTGCCAATATAACAAAAATGCTTCGAAAAGCACGTACTTCAGGGGATTTGGTGCTTGCCCCTGCATACTCCCTTGCCAGCCAGTTTTGTGACAGGCTGTATGAATTTGCGGCATGTTGATAAGGTTCAACATCTCAAAGAAGGTTATTCACCTTATGCCCTTTGAAAAATCCCTCTGTGCAAGTTTCCTACCTTCAAAGCGGTTATCTCTGAGGATACTGTGTGAATAAGTCCATGAGAAATCCAGGGTACACAAGGGTTATTGTGGCGAATCCCAGCGGTATGTGCAAGTTGGCTTCATTCATGAGCTGCAGTGGGAACACTCCAACCATGTGTTTTGGTACCTGTGCTGAAGAAACACCATAGTGAAGTGCTCAAATTGCGTGTTAGCAGAAGAGTGAAGTTTATGGTGACAGGTCAGCTTGTAAAAATGGCTTTACTGTTCCATCTTATTTTGCGTCCACTCAAATCCATACCTACTTGCCATAAACTCAAAGCTTTTATGAAATTGTCCACACAAATCAGATCTTGTTCTAGATTATTTTGGTACTATTTGGGATTTTTTGGGGATCTGGTTTTTGGGAAGCATGAGTTACCAACGTGTAGGTGACAGGAATGGTCATGAACATGATAACTGTCATTTTTCTTCCATAAAGTATATATAAGTTTATATAAAAGTCCATGGCGCTGTCTGCTCTGGAGCAATATACCAGATTTTTTGCAGGGAGGAGGCAGATACATGCCTCTAGTTACCGAGAGTGCGCTCAGCAGCACAGCTGGGAGTGATTAAACGCAGCTCACAGCAATGTCTTTGCTCATGATACAGTGATTCAGCACTTCATGTTTCTGAGCAAGGAGCAGGGCTGCAGCCATCCCCTAATTGCTGTCAGCCTCATGTTTCGACGAGTGTTTTCTGCTTGGGTCGTGTGCTTTGCCCATCCTCTGCACTTGCACTCTCTTCGTTAAACTATAGCAAGTTAACTTACATAGGTGCTATACCCTGGAGATAGCAGTTGAACAGCATCATTCATTAAAACAAAGCAAAACAAAAAAACCTACATAGTCTCTGCTGCTTTTCGTTTTGAAATAAGAAAATGATCTTGGCACAGGGCATTTCCTGGGGATTAACGCTTGGCTGGGGCTAATGGCCCTTGGCTGCGCTGTGGGCCATCAACTCCTCCCTGCTGGTCATTAATCTGCAGGAAATGCCCTGTGCCAAGATCATTATTGTTGTATTTGGGTTCTTTGAGAGCTGAATTCAGGAACCCACACTGCTATAATGTGTAAGAGCCTGCTGGGTTTTCTTACATTTAGGCCCTACACATTATTTTTTTTATTTTTTTTTTTCCTCCTGAGCTTATCTGAAGTTTTGAAATGTTTCGCTTAATGGAAAGTGACTGTAACGCTTCAGGTCCTTTAAAAATATTTCACTGAGCAGCAACCAAGGTAATGCTAAACTTTATGTGGTGAAATAAAAGTTCCGTGTAGCAAACAGTTTTGGGAAGAGTATATGCTTTGGGGTAGTGTGTGCCTTTTAGCGTAGCCTAGAGCAACAAGCAGCGCGTTGGACTTGGCATGGGAACTTGAAGACAGTCCTGACAGGCAGTGTGTCTGTGCTTTCTCCTCTAAGGTAGGATTGCAGGACTCATGGTCTTCATAAGCTTGTAACCGCTTCTTCAAGCAATGATGTTTACCATTTTAAAGGGGTTTTTGCTTTCTTTGAAAATTAAGAGTGAGAAGAGGTGCACTAATTTTCCCGCCTCTCACCTGCCGACAGTCAGCACGAAGTGGGGTTTCTGTTCATTCTCCCCATATGATTTCAAGTTCAGAATGCACATTTTTTCAATGTAGATTCTGCGTAGTAAGTTTATGAAGCTCTGTTGTACTCTGCACTGAAACCAGTTTAGGGTTGAATACAAAATTGCAGAAAAAAATTAAAATCCTTCAAGTAGGTCAGTTCAGTATTGTGGCCGGGAAGTGGCAGTTCGTGACTACTGTCATATTTCTTTATTAAAAAAAAACCCCAAAACTAAACATAAAAGCAAATGCCACCACCCTANTAAAAAAAAACAAAAAAACCAAAAAACCCCCACCCAAACCAAACAAAAAAACCCCAAACATAAAAGCAAACACCACCACCCTACCCCAACTACCACTCTTGTGCTTACTGAGAAACTATTTGATCATACTAGATCATATTAGAAGTAAGGTTATAAGGAAGTGGAGCGCATATGGCAAGTACTAAATGCAGTGTTGACACACTCAAATGGTGGTAAAGTTGGTACTGTGCATACATCTAATGTTCCTGGATAAGCCTTTTTATTTCAGTGAATTAATTAATTCAATGAAAGGAAAAATCAATACTGTGCCCCTATCTTTTTTTTTTCATAAATGCTTTTTCCTTGCTCCTTTCTTTCTCACTAAGATTCAGACTTTGCAGACCTGCCTGTAAAGTCTCCTGCTCTTTGCTTCAGAAGCTTTGCAAATAGGCAGCCTGTGCTGTCCTCTTCCCGGTTCTCAGATGTACCATGCTGTGAAGCTGCTTTGGGTCAACAGGAAACCTTCGTAACGTGTATTTCAGATCTTGAAAATGCCACAGTGTGCGTGAGATTTGAAGACAGCAGCAGGCTTAGTAGAGGCTGTCACATCTGTATAGACCTTTTGATGGATTTTGTAGGATTTCAGCAAAGAGAGGGGGAGACGTTTCATGAAGAGAAAAGGTCCTGGATCAGGTCTACACACAAACTTTTACAGATCTTCAAATTCAGTATGGGGTTTGGATTTTTTGGGATGAAAGTATATTCACAACCCAGACCTTGTGTCTATAAGTCAAAGTTTATTCCCATTATTGTAGAGGAAACACTGAAGTTGTTCTCTGTAGGAGTGATTAGGGACTATCAGTCTGAAATTTTTCCCTAGAAAATGTGATATGACAAGAAATAAGGTTTATTAATAGTTTATACATAAACAATACTATTATAACTACTTAGGTTGCATTTTTATTCCAGGAGGAATGATAATTCCTCCTCCGTCGGTAAGCCTGTAACAAGGAGAAGACAGCCTGCCATGTTACTAGCTTGCCATGTGCTTTTTTAAAAATAGATATTTATGTTCTGCCACTTACCGGAGAACATCATTGAATATCTGAGACTATGTAGGCAAGTCAGAAAGTTGATATTGTTGTTGATGCACTTGAGAGACTCCATTTGCAAAAGCAAAATAAAATGCAGGCAAGAAGTGACAGGGCTGCCTTTTGTTTGCCTAATCTACGAACGTGTAAAAGAAGGGGGAAGATTTTTGCTTGTAATGAAACTGTGCCCAAATTCCACAATATCCTTATTTTGCTGCTGATCTGGTAAAGTCATCTTTTATTGCTTTCAGTCTATAAAATTCGTGCAGAAGGTACCTAGTCTGTGCTGCAGCCTTTTGGGTTGGTAGGCATCAATTTTCTTTGCAAACATTTGCTTACTTTCTCCCAAAGACTGGTGGTGGCTTTTTTCCTTTGGAGGGAAGGAGGGGAAAACGAGGATTTAGGGGAAAGGATGATAAACTGTGAGAAATGAATTTCCCAGCCTGGTCTGTCTTTGCAGCCAGCAAAAAAAATGACTAGTCCCTGGTACCAAGAAGTGGGGAACCCCCTTTTGGCTATATTGGTAAGGAGGAAGATAGTTGGCTCTTTGTAGGAGAAGCCTGGGATGTGGCAGCATTTTCACTCCAGAGTGACTAGTTTTCCACAAACTTGATTAAGCCTGTACCCATAGGCTTAAGGAAATCCCATGAAACCCTCAGCCCTGTTGCTCCAGTTCTCATAGTCTAGTGAAGTCAATAGAAATTTTGCTGTATTGGTTTGAGAAGCCTTGAGCAAAACACATTTGGTGCAGTGGAGAGATGCGTAGCCTGCAACCTCACATTCCGCTGCTA
The DNA here is from genome assembly GCA_008711295.1 of Anarhynchus alexandrinus. Taxonomy (NCBI): domain Eukaryota; kingdom Metazoa; phylum Chordata; class Aves; order Charadriiformes; family Charadriidae; genus Anarhynchus; species Anarhynchus alexandrinus. The sequence continues at coordinate 2,812,662 of VUYV01000072.1, read as the reverse complement.
TTTGGGCAGTGGCTTTTAACATTGCAAAGGAGTTGTAACGCATCAGCGTTCTCAATGCTAATGACTTGTATACGTATAACTAATTTCCTAAAGTACGTACAGTGATAAACCAGGCTCTGTATCCTTATTTGTTGGGAGGCATATTTGTAACAAACTTTTGATGAGTCTTTAGTCTTTGTCAAATGTAACTTTCAAATACTGTTTGTGTGTTGTCAGATATGCCTAAATGTTTTACGTTGTTGGTCTCTGGATGTGAAAACAAAGGTATTTCTTTCGTGTTGCTTGTGTGCTCTTACGGTCACTGGGTTTGCAAGTGGTTAACCAGCTAATGGTTATTTTGTAGTCTGCAACAAAAACAAGGCTGAAGAGTTCAGTATGATATTTATCTCAGGTAGGGGTTGGTGCTGTCTTTACTGTATGGTTAGAAAACCTGACAGAAATTTAGTAAATATTAATTAAAAAATGTTGTGGGCTGCAGAAAACATTTCAATTAAAAATAACTTTAAACGGAGAATTCTGAAGCTGTTTTCTTGGAGCTAAAGCAATCAACATCATAACGAAGCTGAGTGAGTTAGTATCTTCTGACGTATGCAGCAGAGTGCCAGTATTTGATTGTTATATACCATACTTGTTTGACCTACTGTGGCTTTGTATCTGTTTTCAGAAACCATACAAGTTTTATCTTAGTGTAATGTTTTCATAACGGTCTTAATGTTTACAGAGCAGTATATGTACTGCAGATCTAAAGTCAGAGCACGGCAAACTGTGGAAGCAGGATGATGCCCATATTTTGTCTATTGCATGCACTGTTAATTCATTCCAAAGAAGAATGATTTCATTAGTTGTTATTTTTGATTGTAAAAATTAATAGGTAGTTCTGTACATTTCTTAGCTAAACTTTAGATACTGTTTTTCTTTGCTCCTCATTTTCTACCTGCCAAACATTTGAATGTGTAATCCCAATAAGAAGATGGAGGCTGTGATACTGGCTTATTAATTGTAGAAAAATGAGTAACCGTCAGTAACATTTTAAAAACTTGTTAGCCAGATACTTGTCTATATATATGTGTTGCTTGGTTTTGTTGGCTTCAGCAGAAATTTATCATTCTCTTTGAAATGTGGAACATCTTAGAGGAAAGAAAGACTCTTAGCATTTGCAAACCCCATGATACCAGGAGAACTCAGTTTGCAATCATAAAGAGAAGCAGCCATACCCAAGAGACATCACTACTGGACTAAGAAAAATGTTTGCCAATCAGCAATATATAATGAATAATGAACAATATTTGTCATCTCCCCGAAAGTGGGGCATTGCAATGCAAATGGTACAGCTGTTATTCTTTAATTGCAGCTGGATTAATAAAATGTAATTTTTACAGCCCATTTGCAACATACCACTGGGGAATACATTTTAGTACCACTTTGGGTGTCTTTTAGTTAATAAATTTGTGCCTTTTGAGCTTAAGTATTTGGCTTCAAACCCCAGATACAAGTTTATTAAAAATTGTAATAGTTCTTGGTGACTATAAAATGAAATGAAGTGCGCAAAATGTGCATTTCCAGTACTTGAGTTTAAAACCATTTTTTTTACTTGACTAATTTCAATGTTTCCAACACTAGAAAGTATTGAATTTAAATACTTAATAATATTTAACCAACCAGACATATAGCATTATTTTCAAGGGATGATTTATATTTGTTAGTAATTAAAGATTCAGAATGGCACTGAGAGGATGTGGTTATAACATCCAATTTTTAAAACTAGCCCAATGTTTATGCAAAGCAGTGGCACTGCAGGGAAGCAGAACTAATATTTGAAGTCAGAAACAAAGCAAGGCAGTGGTTAAATGATCTGATTTATAGAATGAGGCTGACCTGGTCAAAAATAGTTGAGAAGCCTTCTAAGGGTAACTCGGGTCTTAGCTGGTTGAATGGAATCTCCTATTGAAGTCAGGGCTAAATCAGCTGTCGGCTGATTTCCCTGTTCTTATCACAGGCAAACTCTCTGAGCAACTGTCAGAGATGCAAACCTACCCCTGGACAAAAATACTTCCCAGCAAACTCCATCAGAGAACCAGGTAATTTCACAGCTACCTGTGAAAAGAAGCACTGCTTGAGATGCTGCTCTCCACATCCACATCCTTGGATCTTTTTGCCATCTGTATTAAGCCGTTATTCCCGTTCAGTTACTATGAAATGCAGTGAAATTAATTGCATTCTTAATTTGGGGATGTGAGATCCTTGCTTCTACTTTTCATCATTTTCAAGTTTTTTAGGTGGCGGTATGCAAAGGTGAAAAAGGGGAACGCAGTGCAGATGGTGCTCGTTGATGCTGCAGACCAGGTAGTGGTTAGCTTTTCTCCTGTGCTCTTTTTGCTGTTCTCTGGGCAACCCATCTGAGTAGATGTAAGTAAGTGTTAATATTTTAGGCTTACAAAACTCTGCTAGAATTGGGACAAGATTTGTTGACTCTAATTTTGTTAATTAAAACATGGTACCTGGTGATTCCAGTCTTGTTCCTTTCACAGCCTGGTATAATAACTCAGCTGGTTAAATTGAACAAATATTGCTAGAATGAAACAAACAAAAAAACCCAGTTCTACTGCTGGCATTTTAAGGGAACTTAGTAAAACCATGCTCACTGTCTTCTCTGTTAGGGGGGAAAAAAAAAAAAGGAGGTTTTGGCAAACAAGATTCCCAGAACCTTTAGTCCTGTCCCTGTCAGCTGCAGGGGGAAGGCTGAAGAGGAGGCAGCTTAGAAAAGATGATACTCTCTGATGTTCAGAGAAACTCAATTTCAGTATTAGATTTTTTTTGCAAAAAAAATTGATTCTGCTCCTTATTAGAGTAGTGCTTATGAACACATGTGAATTAAGTGTTTGCAGCAACCAGCCCCACATTATCAAAGGTGCACTGTGGTGTTGCAGGCAGTATCTAGCACTTGTACATAATTACAAGCAACTAACACTACCTTTTAATAAGTGACAGTAATAAGCGACAGCATGGTTATCTTAGTGACATGGAAAAACAGTTTTGTTGTGGTGTTTAGTTCTAGTCTTACTGTAGTGTAGCCATACTTTAGATCAACTACATTCCTGTTATTCTTTAATCCTTTTAAGATTTTACTCTGAAAATTGAAATTGGTTTGTGTGAAGGGAATCATCTCCCATCTTTAGTTTATTCCAATCTTATCCAAAATAATGAGTCACGGGACAGGATTAATGCAGCCCTTTTATGGATGAATGTACAATCTAGAACCAAGACTAAGGTGAGAAAAGAGAAAGTCAGAGAGCTTGCTCTGAGCAAACACTAGATGTAATGCATCTTTGTTACCCTCTGATAAACCCTCTTATCTCTGAACATTGTGTGGAAGGGAAGGATGAAAGATGAACCTAGCCCTCAGAGACATTTGCGTAAAGGTGAGAGCAGAGCAAAAGGGACTATGTTAAATGTGAACTGTAATTACTGCATCTGTGTCAGAGTTTGAAGGATCATCCACTGCACAAAGCTTCTGCAGAGGACCAGTCTAGCTATACTCCTGCTTTTTTTGTTCTTATTTTCCTTGCTGCATGATGAGTGAACTTGACTGAGTTACCTTACCCGTGATGATTGTACTTGTGTGAAAAGACAATTTGATTTTTTTTCTTTTTTCATTTATAATCTTTAAGGAATTTGAGCTTAAAAACTCAAAATGAGCAATAGGTATGAGCTTGCTGTACCCCTTGCCACATAAAGAATTTTCTCTGAATTTAAATTCAAAAGAGTCGGAGTGAAGCAAAGAGCGATCTAACCTTGGGACATTACCACATGTCACGCGGCTGTCAGTAAAACAAGATCTGTCTTGTATGGGCACTCCTTATTACACCTTGACCATGGGAGTCGTGGCTGGAACCAGGCTTTCTGATAGACAGCTTGACATATGACTTGCTAGGTACTCAACAAAGAAATCTATAATGTTTGATTTTTAATCAGATGCGGCAGTACAGACAGATGCACGCTGTTTGTATTCAGTAATATGCCACTGAAAACGTTGCTGAAGGATCTCCTGTGAATTAATTTTTCCTGGTAATTAATTGTCTGAAAACTTGAGTGGGTGAGTTAAGAGAAATTCTTCATGAGTATTGCATCACCTGGAGGAGAAGGTTAAAATGTAGTGAGGCCATTAAGCTGCTAACTCATGGTTGTGCCTTCTGAAAATTCTCCCTTCTCCTGTCTCTTCATTTTCACAGACAGGTGAAGATTGGGGTACTGAGCTAAAGCACAATAGTAATTTGGATTTGCTTGTGGTGGTAGCAGGCAGATTTGTATTTCCTTAGTGTCTCAAAATAATAAATAAATTGGCTGTGAGCATTTATATTAAGTATTGTTCTGTCTTCGCATTTTTCGGTGTGTTTGCTGCTATGGCATTATACACCCTTTGTGAATACAAAGATGCTTATGAAATGTTAAGGCTGACTGTATTTAATTTCATGTCAAGAAAGACTCCCTGCCATAGTGTTCAGCTGAGCTGTGAATAACCATTAGTCTTGAACGCTGGTGTAAAGTGCCTTTTTTTGTGTATGATGTGAGTGTTTTTGTGGTTTCAAAACCTTTTCTTCATTTATTTTAAAATGTGAAAACAACTGGGCTTTCAGCTGTTGAGAACTGGCGGAGCAGTTTTGCTTTGCTGCTGCTCGGTCCTGCCAAAGGGGCATGTGAAAATCTTGGTTCTGTGATTCAGTTTGGGGGGGTGCGTATCTATGGACCTTAACGGTTCCATGAATGTGTGTGGTGGGTTTTTTTTAAATTTATTTAAATACAAAATACGGGTATATGTTTATTACAAAAGTATGTGCCTGACTTCAGTCATTGAGCTTTCTTATTAATTGCTTGTGTCGCTGTCAGTGTTGGACTACATATGAACAAGATTTCCATAATATTCTTTTAATATTAATAGTGGTTTGTAATAGTAAAGCCAGCAGGAAGATAAAATTCAGGAAACAATTTGGCCACAATTAAATGGGAGGCAAAAGTACAATTCTGACTATTAAATTGGACTCTTGTTTAAAACACATGTGGTAGAAGGATATGGCAGTCTTCAGGAAGCATAAAATGCAGTTAACCAGCACCAGCATTTTGTCACTTGCTAATACTGTATGTGACTTCTAATTACTTCTGTAGTTTGTCATTGTTTAACACAATCAAATCTAATTGGCCTGAAAATTTTTTTTGGATCGTCATAGTCTATGACTATGTTTTTACTGTTATTGTTCCAGCTTCTTTTTCATCACCCCAACCTTTACTGCTTCATTAAGTCTTAAATTAGACTTTGACAATCAACCTATTTTATTAGAATTATCAAAAGAAAGAAATATACACGGCAAAGTCAAAGAGGAGGCTCCAGCATCATATTTTATTTCATGCTTAGCAGTTCCTTGAGAGTTTTCAAAGGCAGGGATCCTATATTTGTAATTAAATACTCCTCACTTTAAAATCATGACTAATAAATGTCAAGTGCAAGAAGAGGCACTATTATTCAGTGAAAGTCCTTGGATATGTTTTAGGGTGAAAACGTGTAGGCATGAAGGTTGCTAGTTTTTGAAATGTTGTAGGGTTTCTTTCATTACAAAATCCTAAAGTTAACCACTTCAGATAAAGCTCAAAAATCATTGAAACATTTGGGGAGCTCTTCTTACCCTACAGGAAGCTCTTGACATTTATGGTAATTAAAAGGGAAGGTATCTATTAAATACTCAAGTTGTTCAAATAAACACCAAACTGGCGTGCAACTGTAAGAGTTGTACATATCTTAATTAGAGCTGGTCAAAACTGTTCACTGAAAGTGTTTTCTGGGTTTGGTGATGGTTGGGTTTTTGTGTTTTAATGAGACCCAAAACTTTTGAGGAAACATCAACGTAAATGCTACAGGAGCGACCTGGAATGAGGCTTGCTCTTCAAAAATATTTTTGGGATTGGCAGATCCAGCTTGGTTGTTGCAGAGCAAGGATTTATCATAGAATCGTAGAATAGTTTAGGTTGGAAGGGACCTTGAAGATCATATGGTTCCAACCCCCCTGCCCTGGGCAGGGACACCTCCCACCAGCCCAGGTTGCTCCAAGCCCCGTCCAACCTGGCCTTGAACACCTCCAGGGATGGGGCAGCCACAGCTTCTCTGGGCAACCTGGGCCAGGGGCTCACCACCCTCACAGTGAAAAATTTCTTCCTAATATCTAATCTAAATCTCCCCTCTTCCAGTTTGAAGCCCTTTCCCTTCGTCCTCTTTGCTGTTCCTTCTACCTCCCTTGCTCTCATTTGTGTGACTTAGAGCACCTATCCCAAAACAGACTGTATGCCCTGTGGTTTTTCTGTTTTTTGACAGAATTTTTTTTGAATGGGAAGAGAGACCTCATTTTCATTCACTTCTCAAAATCCTATGTTTCTTTGTGTAGTAGAGCCTCATTTTTCCAGTTGATCCTGGCTCCAGTATGCCGGCTGCTTGTCCTCATCCTGACTTACCAGCATTAACTCAAGTATTAGGATTTAAGAGTATCTAAAGAGAACGTGTTTAGGGCCAGATTTTGAAATGTTACTTTCCTATTGGGCGTTATTAGCAAAATGTTATTAGTTCTTAGTACAATTTTAAGGGCTGCAGCAATTAGGTGTAACCTGTAGAACCTGCAGAGAAAAACATTGTTGTTACCGCTTATTGGACTGGGATTCTGTTTGACTAAAAGTTGCAGAGCGCACCCCAAACATGTTTCCTATTCTGTTTATGCTTGCCTATTAATATAACATTTGGGTGCTTTTCTGCCCTACAGTGAGATAGTCTGTAGGGGTTTTTTTTTATGGGCTTTTTTGTTTTCTTTTTTTTCCTCTTGAAGGAAAAATAATGCATGGATTTTGATTTAGGTAACAATAAAGGATGCATCAAAAATATATCTAGTTGAACTAACATGGAGCAGATGCTTTAACTGTTGTGTTATATAGTAATAGCACTGTAATTGAAGCACAGCAATAGAAATAGCATTGTAATTGGAAAGGCATTTTATTTCCAGTGATGAAAGCCTCCTCTACAAAATGCTGAAGTTTCTTCCACTTGGTAGGTTTTTTTCCCATTGGACAGTCCATTTGGTGGTGATGGAAACAACCAGAACAAAATACTGGTTAGCAGAGGAAGCTACGGCACTTAATTTTATTATAACTTATTTAAAAAAACACCCAACAAACAAACAAAAAAAAAACCCAAGCCCCAAACAAACAAACAAAACCACCTTGGGTACCATTTTAATTCAGCTTAGAAATTTACTTCAAAGGGTATTATGGAAACATGTTTTCAATGCATTTGATAAGAGATTTCGTGGCATATGATTTTCAAATTTGATAAATACAGCATTCTCCCTTCTCTGTTTGTAAATGCAGGTCTATTCAGTGTACTTTTCCATGCATTTGCTTTTTTATACTTACTTTTCCACACGTGCCCTGGAGAAAAGCATGCAATCCACTGTTACTCTGAGGTAAACTGGATTTCAGTGTAGTCTGTTTTAAATTAAATGAAATTGTTTATTAGTTTTGCAGTTCTGGAGAGCAGAGGCACCCTTGGGATTTTACTGAGCTGATGAGGGATATGTTAGCCTATACATCCAGAGAGGACTGATGCTAATTGGGCTTTTCACTTTGATAAAGTCCTTGGTTTCAATGATGATACGCAGGTCAGCTGCATCTTTTAATTAAAAAAAAATAAAATTAAAATCCTATGCTGGGATTAGCCTAACTGTTGAGCGGTTTATGTATGCAAGTATGCTCTCTTGTGGTAAGCCATTTTATTGAATGCTCCACCGATTCTAAATTGTGACAAATTTTATTTAAGACAATTGTTTTTTCTAATACATTTTTCTTACATCACGTCACATATTTTGGCAGGGTTTACAGTGTGATACAGTGGCAGAGCTATGCATGTGGTACGTGTGGTTGTATATATTTTGAAGTCATGTATGGTACAGTGAGTGATTTTCAGTGCTTGAGCAGCACCCGACTTTCCTGGTAGCATCCAGCTTGCTGTGAAATAAGGTGCTGTTTGACTAATGATGATTATGTGATTTAGGCTGAGGTACTTGTATAGCCTCTGAACATCAGGTAGTAAAGCATTTCAGTTCTCATTCTGAGGTATCTTTATCAGATTTTCATAACTGCATGATTTGTGCTTGTTACAACAGCTGAGATGCTGATTAATTGAGACTGAGAAGTTTAGTTGCTCTAGACTTGTCCAATAAGGGGTGGGGGTGGGGGGTGGGGGGAGCAAAACAACCCAGATTTTGCTCTGATGTGGGTACTCCTGGGTGGCCTGATCTGCAAAGGTGTATTCCTTTGCTCAGCATTGCAATAGTGCTGTCACAAGCATGCATAGAAATTCGAGAAGCATAAAACCAAATACATCTCGGTTGCCTCCTCTTGAAAAAAATCAGCTAGGTTGTTTTAATCTTCATGATTAGCCAACCATCCAGGAAGTATAATTTAATAAATAGCTAAGATACCTGTAATCCTCTAAATATTTCTCATATTGCAGCTGGGGTTTCTACCCAGATTCTTCACCTACTGAATAATTTACCTATACATTTCCTTACTGTTTCGCCTGTAGGTGAGGATAGCCAAATGTCAGTAAAAACATGAGGTTATGTTCAAGTGATCTCGATCACGCAAGTCCTTGTATATACTTCCCTTCAGGGGAAATAAGGTCCTAAAGAAGAATTTCAGAGAATGTTTCCTGAAGACTGTGAAATTCTGGAGTCAACTTAAAACCACCACCGCTCAGCACATTTCATGTAAGCACTACTGCTGTTGACTTTTGTGGAAGTTTTGGCAGCCTGGTGACTCAAAGATCGCATTCCCGTGGTCACAGAGATGATTTGATGTGTGCTGCTGTGCATGAACATTTAATGTCAAAACAATCAATTATTCAGTAGGTGTGGGCTATAGTAGAATGATCTCATTTGGCGCAGAAGTTGGATAATGTGTAGAAAAGTAGGAGATGGATGGGATAAGAGCATGCTGGAGTAATACCTTCCATTTGCTGGAGCTTCATTTAGTTGAGGAGATAAACAGCATTTTTAAAAGAACTTTTTGATGCATACATGCTAATTCTTTTGTTATTCTTTAACTGCAGTTATGTTTTCATTAATGAGAACTGAAAAGTGCAACCATGTCTTCCAGTTTTCTTCCACTTTTATGTAACCTGAAAGAAACAGGGAGTTTAAAAGGTTGAGCATGAGACATGTTGACTCAGCTTCTCATGAGATCTTAACAGGACCCTGACCAGAAACCTGTGCTAGAAGTTTAATATAAATATTTTATAGAGAAATCGAGTAACATTTAAGGGACAGAAGTTGGTTAAACAGCATCAGCAGTTTCAAACTGTAGAAGGCAGACAATAAATTGCACTGTTTACAGTGGTAACTTTGTATGAAAGTGTCACGTATGAATCTGGAGTTTTAAGATGATGCTGCATTACTGTACATTCATACACAAGCATACACTAGTGATGCTGTTTTACTACATAACATCTACACATAGCATTCCTGGGCAGGGTCTGTTTTACCCGTAGCAAATGGGTGTTTCCTGTTGAAGACTTTTTCCATGGGACTGGTTGCTGTACTTGGCAGGCATCTTCTCTTCTGTAGAGCATTTCAACTTTCAAGTTGGTTTTGTTTCCTACTGTCCTTCATACTTCTTTCCTCCTCCATGTCCTCACCCACGCTCCACTTCCTGCTCCAATACTTAAAAATCCCAATAGCTTCAAAATAGAGAAACATTTTCGTTTCAAGCTTCAAATATCAGCTACTGAAGTCAGAAACACTTCATCCATCTTTGATATTGATTCAGCTTTCTGTAGTATATGTGTGTATTAAATATAAGATGGTATACTTTGTTTCTTCTGGTTCCATATGCTCTCCTCAAGCTTTCATTCTACTGCTTGAATCAGATTTTCTGTCTCTTCTTTCTCACCAGAGTACAGGCAAGAAGGCAACAGCAGCTTCCATTTTATCCCCAGTGACATCAATTTAGGACACAGAATGCTGCATGGATTAAATAATAATAAATATATCTGTGTTTGAAATTTGTAGCTGTTCAGTGCTTGACTTTGCAATATTAATGCATTTTTGTTATTGCTCAATTTCCTAGGCAGGCTGAATAATTCTAATCAATCATGCAATGCAGAATCATAGTAGTGGCCACAGAGTTGACCAGCATCTAGCAGCGTGCCTGGAAGCTACAGAGCTGTAAGCAGACCCTTTTTGTTATTTTTGGAAGAGCAAGTAGTTTGTTGTGTCAATATTAGATAAGGATGATGGATGCAGGGCTTGTTGGTGTGGTTCACATATGCTTCCAGATGAGCAAAAGGAATTTATGGTTTGGAGTGTTTTAGGCTCTGTAGTAAGGTTTTTGGAGAACGTTGGTGACCATGAGTCTCACTGCTCTCTGTGCCCATTTCTGCTCTCTTCTTTGGCCTCTCCATGTTTTCTCTGCCTCTTCTCCCCAACCTTTCTGGTCCCAGTCTGCTTTTGTTGCGCTATGAACTCCACTTCCCTAAAAACAGGCATGCTGTGGTAAGATTTTTATGTTTGTTAATTAATGAAGTCACCTTTCAGAAACCTGTAGAACCACCTGCTCTTGGATTGGGAAATTCAGAATTTTAACCCACAGAATAAAAATCTGACAGTTATAGGTGGGTGGAACCAGATGCCATGCAGTGATAAGTTTGGCAATCCCACATGCGGACAGTACTACCAGGTATGACTGCTGGCCACGTAAGCTATGTGAAAACAACTGTTACTTTTTTCCATTCTGTCTTGTTGCCAGTTCTTCAGTGGCCAATGCTCAGAACCTGCATTGCTTTGTCATTTTTATTATTTTTCTGGTATGATTATGAACAAAACCATTTACAATGCCCTGTCTTCTACGTCTGGAAAAGTAACTCTGAGGGGATGGAGGAGGAACTCCTAACAAAAACTCCTTTCTGTAGTAGGTTAATGTATGAATTAGTAGTAAGGATCACTTAACTTTGGGCGGAAGGAGAATCATATGGGAGTTGTATTAGTGTTGCAATTGAAAATGTTTTAAGGCCTGAAGACCTATTTTAAATGACTGATGTTTTATCTTTTCCCTATATACTTATTTTTACCCTTCAAAAGATGGAAAGAATCAGGTATCCTCCTTTTCCACAATGAATAAAGTTATTTCTGTGTGAGAAATAAACAGCCAGTCATGAAAGCTGGAGGCAGTTTTTCTTCTGAGTGATTTTCAAATAATTAATTCAGTCATATGCAGAGTACTCTTGTACTTAAAAGTATTGTAATTTTTGTATGTCTGCTGGTGAGGTTTTCTCTATCTGAACCTTGAAACAAATTTCAAAGGTATCAATTTTCACAGCCATATTTATCAGTTTGGCAGCAGTTTGTTCTGAGCTTGATGCTAAACATGATTATTGTAAGCTATTAACTATGCTTACTGTAAATAACACAAATCTGCCCAGCTCTGCTAGCAAAGTGGTGTGAGGCTCACAGGGTGGTACTGGTACATATATTTATGTGACATATGCTACTGTTCAGGAATTAACTTTATTTTCATATTTTCAAGAAAAAGAATACTATTTGGTGGAGAGGGGAATTTCAAGCAGTATTCCTATCTTGTGAAGAAAATTATTCAGCATCTGGAGTGCCTAATATTTACTCCTTATCTTTCATAAAGGAACAGTTTCTGTTCTCTGATCCTTAAAATCAAGCCCTCAGCTGAAAAACATGTAGAAATAACTGGTTACTCTTGGTATTTAAAGTACCGTCTAGAGGCTCCAGCTGTGGTCTGGCACCTCTCGCCTTTGGTTGCTGCATGCTAACAACTCCATCTCCCAACACAACCTCTGCCCCAAAGAGCTTAAAGTGAAATTTAATGGCGGTGAGTATAGCTGGAGGAGCACAAGTTAACGGCGAGATAGCTGTGCCTGGCACAGCGAGCAGAAGGCACCGCTGCTTATCTCTTGTCAAGAGTTTATTGGGCACTGTAGTCGACACAGAGTCTTTTTGGGGCAAACTTCGTGCAGTTGTCTACAGCTCCGTTCCCATACATTAGCTAACTTTTGAGAAGGGATGGGGTGAGGCAGAGGAGAGGCACGCGCTGGCTGAAAGGTGGTGCATTAAAATCAATGGATTTACAGTGTACCCCCCCTCAAGGTGGGAAGGCTACGTGCAGATGTGTCAGCGGCACAGCTGTTCCTGCTGGATGGAGTTGTGAATGTGAGTACAGTCATAGAAATCTCCTGAAAACGGGGAGCTGGGTAAAAACAAGAGAGCGTTTGTGTTCCCATTAGAAAAAGCCAAGGCTTGAAATTTAGTAGACATGAAAAAAAATCCAACAGGGAGGGAGGAGAAGGTGAGATAGAGGAGGAGAGATGCCATGGGTGTCCTACCCGAGGGAAGATCTTCAGTCAGGGCTCGAGCTGTGCTGTGCAGCAGACCCGGACCGCGGGGCTGCAGGAGACCAGCTTTCATTGCTCGCTCCATGGGGCTGCAGGAGGTTAAATCACACGTGCGGTGCATGTTAGTGGCCCCTGGAGATTTCTGTATTGATCTGTTTCTTAATAGTGCATAATAGGCAATCAGAGCTTTCCTGATCTTTGCACAGACATATTATCAGTGAGAGTCTTAAATCACAGCGCTGCCAGTAGTTGTGTCTGACCTGTCCTCCACCAACACTACAGTAGCTTTTACTTCAACTGGGACTGCTCCTGACTTACCCAGTGGAGAATCAAGTTCTGTGTTTGGAGCAATGAGTCACCGTTCCATGGCATTTTAGTCAGGCAAGATGATACATCCATATGTGGCCTTGGGCAGCCTGGTCTAGTGGGAGGTGTCCCTGCCTATGGCAGGGGGGTTGGAACTCGATGATCTTCAAGGTCCTTTCCAACCTAAACCATTCTATGATTCTATGATATTTTGTTGAAAAAATTATTTCCAAATTAAATCAGTACATGTCTTTGTTTTTTTTTTAGTGTATTTTTTTTTCTTCCAGCATGAAGAAGAATGTTGGGTTTGCATTATTAACCAAGTTGTGTGTTCTGTCCTGTTGAGTCTTTGCTCTCATTTATAAGTCTCTTTTGTGGAATGGTTTGGGATGCGATTTTTGTTTTGGATGCTGAACTAAGCAGGACTTTGCAATTCTGACGTCACCCCTGTTCCACCTATAGGAACATTGATTTTTAGCAATGTATGCTCTTAAATCAATATGATCTTTATTGGTACTTGCTGGTGACGTAGTTAAGTCTGGCAGCAGCTAACTGCAACCATACATTGCAGTAGTGCAATGGGTTTAATTAGAAACCAAGCCAACGAGATTTCGGAATGTTATTGCTGTTTGACACCATGTGCAATACTTGTCTCCTGGCCTACAAGAATTCATAATCGCTGCTGTAAAATAGGTATTTTATCCTTTGCCTTTGAGAGTATTTAACTGATAGCACAGGCTAATGGAAATCTGTGTAACTGTGTTACTATCAGTGTTTTGTGTAAGTACTCATTGTGCAAACAAGTTATTAGTTATCTGATTTTGCATTTGACAACGTTGCAAGTTTCACTACCAAAATAATGCAACAGCAACAATAGCATGAAATTTGGCTTATAACACTAATCTAAGTTTAGCTGTCTGTATCATCTCCTGGCTATTCCTTTTTTCTTTTTTTTTTCTAGTAAAGGCCTAGTTAGTCATGGCTTTTTCTTGTGCTGGTTCTTTAATAATAAAAAAAAGAAAAAGCCATTGGGGAGAAAACATTTAAATTTGCTCAGGAAGTAGGAAAATTGCAGGCTGGTTTGGATATTTTGAGTAAAATGTTTAATGTTTTATTTATAGCTAGCATAATAAATATGCTGACCAATAATAAGTCAGCAAAACTCAGTCTGGCTGAACTGTTCGAAATGAATCAGCTCCTATTTTTCCTCTAATCTCGGACAGATGGTAGGCCGCTAGCGCTGCAGTTCACTGGGTGGGTATCCCTGTGCCGGGGTTGTCCAAGGAAGATGAAAGCCAGAAGGTGACAACGGACTGAAGCTGAGCTGTCCAGAGCTCCTGTCTGGGCAGGGGAAGGGTAGATCTGAGCTGTAGGTCTTGCATCTGTGCCATGTCGTAGCCATGAAACCGCACACAGAATCAGGTGGGAGTCACAAATCTTCTCTTCTGTTGAATCCAGGGCATTGAGTGCTCCTGATCCTAATTAGTGAGGAAGACGAGGGTGACCCCCAATGTTGGGGCTGCCTCTCTGTAGGGGTGCTTCACCGGTTGTGACGAAAGCGGGGAAGAAGAAGCAGCTCTTCTTCGTGCCCATCCCCTTTGCAAAAACATGGGGTGACTTAAATGCGGTGTCTTCTGAAGGATTAGATGAGGTAGCACAATTTAGGGCTGGGCCGAAATACCTGACATAATTCAGGATAAGCCATCTTGAGTGCAGTCTGGTTTCATTAGCGCACAGCTCTGAGTTACTGCAGTATATGTAACATGCCTGAACGAGCTCATTGATTACTACTTTGTGCGTCTCTATACCACAAAATATTTTGCTATATAAAAATGTATCGGAAACTGTCTGCACCCTCTTTGTCAGCACTGAGGCTGAATCACCTTTTCCTGGGCTCACAGGTCCTCTTTGGTTCCCTGGACACAGGAGGAGGTTTTAAACGTGCTGAGTGCCCAAAGTCATCTTAACTCACAGAGCCCCCCACAGCTGCTGCTGAAGCCCCTGTGTCTTGTGTGTCCTGGTGGGGGGCAGAACTGGAGGATCAAGACTGCAGATTTTGTAGTGATGAGGACATGTAAAATGGCAGCTCAGCCTTTGCCAATGAGCCAAGAATTGTTTTCATTTTTAAAATTTGGCTGTCTGTGTGCTGGGGCAAGATGGAGAGGTACAGTCTAGTTTTTAATCCTCACTTAAAGACAACCTGGGCCCCCAGTGTGGTATGTTTCCATTGAAATTATATATGGTGGGGTTTTTTTATTGCCAATTTATGAACTCTGCTGATATAAGGAATTCAATAAAAATTCTGACAGACAATTATCTATAGTCGTGCTATAATAAGCCCTAGTTTGGTGAGGTTTATAACTTAGCAGTTGGAACATACAACAAATTATTAGATGAAAATAGTTGTAAAGTCTGGAAATTGACTTTTTGCTGTTTTTTATTATTTAATCTATTTATATATAGAGAGACGCCTTTTCACAACTGGAAGAAATCTTGATGACAATACAAGTAAAAATGTAATATATATTATCTGACTTTTTTTTTGTCAAGGGAGAAAATATAAACCATTTTGAAGATGAACCTTTTGTCTTTGTTCTATTGGTGAGAAATCTGCCTTTCTTCTCATTTGCTTTATTTCGTGTGTCTGAAAATAGTGAGTGTATGAACCTTCCTTCTCCTTAAAGGAGATAACCTTAAAGATAAAATATGGTGTGTGTGCGCCCACTAAACCTGATAAACTGATACAACTCTCTTGTTATAATTTCAGAGGGCATAAAGGACGTATTCCAAAACTTGTTGAAATTGGCAGAAATTCTGCAAACTTCAATGCATTTTAGACCAAGCTGGAAGTGAAATGTGTCACTGAGTATAGCATAATAAGTTGTTTTGTTCTCCTTCAGAATATTACCCCACCTTGGTCATCTTGTGTTACACACCCCAATCTTGCTGCTGCACTTGCTGCTTTGAAATACTGCAGTGGGCCTTATTCTCGGTTTGTGGTGGACTAAAGCAGCAAATATTTCTTTTATCTTCGTGTCAAAGACTAGACCGTGGCTTTAACGTTGTCAAGAAGCACTTGGAGACAGCAACTGACCTTTTGAAATTGGTGAAAAAGAGCCTCCAGGGAATCCCATTAGGAGCAGGGAAGGTAGATAACAGCTTTGTCCACCCCAAAACAGATACAGCGTTCCGCTGCTTGTTATTAGGGGACTTTGTAACTAAACACAGTTTCTTTGGCCTTCTCTTTCAGTTCA
Source organism: Anarhynchus alexandrinus (assembly GCA_008711295.1). Taxonomy (NCBI): domain Eukaryota; kingdom Metazoa; phylum Chordata; class Aves; order Charadriiformes; family Charadriidae; genus Anarhynchus; species Anarhynchus alexandrinus. The sequence goes on along the minus strand of VUYV01000072.1, from coordinate 2,796,657 downwards.
AGCAGCCTTGTCCTTTAATTTAATATTTAGTTATTTTTCTCTGAATATTTAAAGGCAAACTGTTGGAATTCTTATTGCAAAGACAAAGCATAATGCCATCATAGGATGCCCGTTTCTCTCCATCGTAGTGTATTGTACTGACTCATCCTTCTTCCAGTCCTTTGTTGAGGACCAAAGATGCAGAGTGGATCCATCAGGTGCTCCCAGGGCTGTTGGCAGCACTGAAATTGCTTGTTGATTCCCAGCTGCAACCTGGCACTAGCTAGAGCAGTGGATGCATCAAACTGCATGTGCTGTTGAGATTTGAATTGCATGTATTGATTTTTCTCATACGTATAATATAAATATATGCTGCTCTACCCATAATACAAGAAGTTGTATTTTGACTAGATGCTTTCTGGAAGTTTTACGTGGAAGAAATTGGAAGGAGGAGATAGGTTGGCTTGTTTTAATAGTGTTATTCCTTCACAGAAACTTCTAATGGTATTTTCATCAATGAATTTGATTCTTTCTTAATTGGCCAAATTTTCCCGATGGTGAGATGGAGGGATCCTTGGAGGTGCTTGCTTCTTTCCCAGGCTTAATCTATTGTATCTTTTGGTCTTTGAACATAAATTTGAAATGCTAAAATAGGAAAATTTATATCGCCACTTGTGGGTATAAGCTGATAATTTTCAGTAGCAAGACTGGAGATTTGTTGTATTTATTTTGTCTGATAAAAAAGCGTGAGTTTTGGGATACCTTTTGAAAATTAAGATGATGCAGTAATTTCTCTGCCATGCCGTGGTCTGAGAACTTGATATTGATCCTGACATTCTCTTGTATTTGCTCAGGGTTTCTGATTTGAGAGCTTATAGATGTGGCAATTGTGAATCCAAGGTTGAAGTTTCATAAGAAATACTGAATCTACTGCTAACTCTTAGTCTTCTAGTAAATAAAGGAATGACAGCACAAAGGAAGGAGAACCTTTCAGTATTTACTATTTGATTTGATTGCGAGTCAGACATCTTGCCATACATCTTTAATACAGTACCAAGAATTAAAACAGTGTTGAAACAGCATTATTTGGATAACATTTTAATTGCTTCAAACATTGTAATAGAAACTGAGATTTCTTTGGTTTGGGGGTAGTAACTTCAGATTATTGGATTAGTTCATAAAGTTGATGCTTCTCTTCACCAAGACGTGAAGAAAGAAAAGTATCTTTTATACAGTCATTTTGCTTTCAGGTTCTGTGTTCAAACTTTGGATTGAGAACACAAGCTCTTTTCAGAGGTTGAAAAATTTTGTGGGAAAATTATGGTTTTCTTTAAATTCTTCTTTTCATCAGCCAGGGGTATGGGTGCATATTATTGCCTACACAGGATTGTGTAGAAATTGGAAAGATATATTTGGATGAAAGGTTTTTCTGAAATCCTTTTCATTGAGAGAGTAGGAGAAATCCATGGTAGTTATCAAAATTCACTGCAATCATGCTTCTGTGTTTTAAGTGTTTCAAAATCCGAAAAGTAAATGAAAGGAGTCAAAAAGGATGTTTCAAAATTGTTGAAAATCCATGCTCACAATGATGCCTAGACTATTATTCTAATTTGCTTTAGTTCTATGGTAGGTCATAACAGTGGGTGAGTAATTTAGATACGCAACAAAGCCATCCCATTACTTCTTGGAAATAACAGAATATTTTGAGCTTTTATACTTAGACAAAGACAATTTAATTGCAGTAAGCCCTCCTGTGAAACAGTAAAAAAAGTCAATCAAAAAAGAAAATGTTGCTTCTGGAGTCTTAAAGTGGAATGTAGCTCTGTTTCTTACCTGCAACCGAATGTGCAAATTCTTCTTTTAATGAAGACTCTTTGAATGCGAATCATAATATCAGAAAATATCGAGCGGAAGTGTTATACCTACCTGATTGTGTTGATTTGTGAACTGTCTGCTTTTACAAAGGCTGGGATGGCTGCACAGCTGGCTTGGGTTCATATTTTAGGCCATTGAAGGTGTTTCCTTGGCAGGGATGAGACTGGCAGAAATTGTATTTGTTGTTTTAGTCCCAAGAGGGTTGTCACATCCCACACCATCTGCCTCACCACGTGGACATGGCTGTTCAGGGCAGTCTGACCGGGCAAAGAGCAAATTGGAGAAGAAAGTAAGAAGGAGATACGTAGCGATGATGTATTTGAAAAACAGCCGTCACCAGTTGGAGCCTTTCTGATACTGGGAATGTAGGTTCCTGGAGAGCAGCTCAAGGTGAACCCAGCTGCTGCTGCTAAGTAGCTCTGCCATTACCAGCTGCCTTTAAACTTTGCCCTAAACCTTCCCCTCAAATACCCCGTGTGTGTAACTCTTAACTAGCAGGGTAGACACACTTGCTGGACTATTAAAAGGCTTGAAATGCCAATGCAGAAAGCTTAATAAAATGGAAAAGGAGAAAAAAGCCAACTTGTTTGCTCTGGTACTCTCCAGTATTCACTGCTGCATTACTGTGACTGACAGATGTTGTGCTGGGACATGGGTTGCTCTCCTCCCTTCAAGGGCAGAGAAGGGAGAACCGTACACTTAAGAGATGTGTGAACTGTCACATATTTTGGGGAGGTCCTGGTAGCAGGGGTTTACTAGAGGAGAAACCTTCAAAGTCTTGGGACTACAAGTGATGGCATTAGTTTCCATGAGTACTTATTCTGTGTGTGACACTGTGTACTGGGTCTTGGACTAATACAACCTCTCTGCAGGAGGTAGAGCTGTGCATCTGGTAGTGGGACTTTGCACTTGGAAGGCTTTGAGTTTGAATGTGCTACCTTTTTCTGGTGACACAGGCAGCTGTGTTTGGGAGTTTACCTCTAAAGAAGCAAGAATAAAAGCCTGTAGCTGTGTTGCTTAATCCTAGTCCCTTACCTTTGGTGCCCTCGCTTACTGCATAGCCCACTGATGTACTCCAGACCCTACTGACTTTGCAGCAGATGGTCTTCTCGTGCTGCAGCAACTTCTCTCTCTCCAAGGTTACACACAGTGGTCTTTTCCACCTGTGGGAATACCTTGCTCTCTGCTCTACAGGGGTAGGATTGAAAAAACACTCTAATCCCTCTTTCTTTTTGTAAGCCTTTCAAGGGAAAGTCTTTTGGTTACTGCTGTTGTGTCCCCACATAACTTGTCAGATGCCTCAAGTTTCTACACTAATAGTGCGGTATAAGACAGTGCGAGTAAATAAGTGTAAGATAATGAGAACAGAGTGTCATTAAAAACCAGCAGCCCTACTGACACCTCGAGTGCCATTAGTTCTTGATTGGGGCGTGCCAAGCTTGTCAGAAGAACCATCTGCTACTTTGTGCTGTGTTTATTTATTTATTAGTAAGGTGAGTCCCTACGTCTCACACGGAAGGACTGTAAGGGGAATGATGTTGTTTTTATTCAGCTTCCTGCAGAACATCTTACTGAGAAAGACGGTTTAGCTTTTGTTGATTACTTCTCCTGATACTCTGCATCATGATGTGTTTCTTTTTATATTGTACTTGCTGACTGTTTTCTGACTAATATATCTTGATATCTGCTACTTGAAGTGGCATACAAAGAAGCTGTCATCACCAGCTGTGTAAAAGACATCTCGGAAAACCGTCAATAAGTATTAAGAAGCAAATGAAAATGTCTCAGCTGCCCTACTGAATTTGACTTTTAGTACTGTTTTTTGCCATCTTTCTCCTTTGGCTCAATGCACGTAAATACTCTGAGAGAGAAACATTTTGCTGGCTGCCTCGTGCATGATCTCCAGGTGCATAGGCCTGTGCCCAATTTCCTGCGATGCAGAAATAAGTCAGTTGATTACATTTCTGTTGCCCTTCTGAAACCTGTAATCTTGAGGCTCTACTACGATTTAAGGCATACCGGGATAGGTTACTTCTGTGTGTCTGAATGTTTTAAATTGAAAATAAGTGTTCAGCCCCTATCAAGAATAACTTACTGTTCCGTTAAGAAGGAAGAATAGGAAGTAAGCTATTACCACAGAAAATTTCACTGCAATTTTCTTTTGCATAAGCTTAAATTCTGAGTAGAGAGGTTGTCAATTAGCGTGCAGATTTTTTTAATTGGCTATAATAAAAAGCTAATTGGTGTTTTGCTTAAAGAGTGAATTAAGAAAGTGTTGCTATAGAAACTTTGCATGTGTATAGCACTGCTCTACATAACAGTGAATATAATAGTCTAATGACCTTTCTGAGCCAGCTGTATAGTCAAGGAAAAAGTGTTAAATTCAGGCTTGCTGAAATGATCGTTAAGGAGTTTGTGACTTCACCCATTTCATTGCCTGAAAGTGTTTCTGGCATTGTCTTGTTGAATGTTTCTCTTGACTCGTGTCAAACCATGTAATAAATGCTGGTCTCGGAAGACCTGAACTTTTGTAAAATCCGAGTGCTCCAATTTTGAATGTGTAAACCAATCTGTAATCTGTCAAGCATAAAATGTACTACTGGGAAAATTTCATTTTCATAATCTGAGAAAGCGTGATGATGGATCGTAAGTGACAACATCTAATCCGTTAGCTGTTGTGTTCCTCCCACTGTACCCACTGATTTCTGAGCCTCATGTGAAACACAGGAATTATGATTTTAAGTCAAATGGGATTTCTGTTCTAATTTGCAGCATTCTCTCCCAGCAAAAATACTTATCTTCTTGAATATAAACTTTGCTGAGGAGAGAAGTATTTCTTTCCTTGGGCTAATGCTTGCCTGCTTAAATTACTTCAGAGTCATCATCTGTACTTTTGCTAGCTGCTTAAAAGCTAAAGATGCAGGTGGCATGGACAAAAATATACTGAAGTATATTATGAACATAGCCATTCCTGCATAGGAAAGTGGTCAGTAATGAAATAAGTGTCTCTATATGGTAAAGGGGAAAACCAAAACATGAGCTTTTTTCAGTTTTCCTAATCCTGAATCTCATTGTTACTGGACAAATCATATTGTCCTCTTGCAAACTGGATATCTAGAAGATGCATGGACAGATCCTGCAGTTATTAGTCATACTGACAGAAAAACCTTAAAATATTCTGCATGTTTTAAATAATGCTGTGACTGTCTAAATTGAGAAGACTGGACAAAACTATAACCTGTTGACTTTTTGTGGGAAGAGTTCACCGTGTTCTTTTTTCCTCTGGTTTTCAGTTAAAAAAAAACAAACTAAAAAATAATCATTCCATGTCTGCACTTCTTCTTCAAACGGATAAAACACAAACGTCTTTGAGTTTGATTAGTTTATGATTTGACCTCACCCCCCCTTTTTTTTTTGTCTCAGTAGATGCTTAGAAGAAGTCAAAGATTCTTCTAAGTGGTGGAACTCAGGAGAATCTCTCAGAATTCTCTAGAATCGTGCAGTTGGCTTCTTTCTGTACCTCTGGATCATAACTGAGTAGTATCATAACTTAGCAGCTATTTTTCCCTTGATACACATATGTAAGCCCTATTAGTGTTAATGCCTTTTTGAAATGCTTCCCTCATATATTCAATATCTACTGCTGATGTCCAAAGCCTAACGTCTTATGAGTTGCTTGGCGTGTGGCTATCTCTAGAGCTTAATAGAAAGTTGGATTTAATCTCATAGTTCATCTTTTGAGCAGTAAAACTGTACGACAGATAAAATGTTTCAACGGTCCAGGGAAAGGACTGATTTTATTTTTTTTCCTCTTCCCCCCCCTCCTTTTATCTTGCCCTGTAAGACCATAACCGTAATGTGTGCTTACATGGGCTTGTACAGTTTAAAGGTGGTGTTTTGCAGAGAAGTAGTACAATATTGTATTTATGACTGTCAAGGAAATGTGCTTTTTGGAACTCATTAAATCCATCCTTGCTTCATTTTAAATTTTTGCTGCTTTGCTGCAATTCATTGTCAACTGCCTTTATGAAAAGGGGACCAGGTCTATGAAGGGCAAAACATGAATCGACCGATATTTTCCTCTTAGTTTTACTTGACTGTACAAGGCTCTGAGCATCCTGATCTGATGTTCATGTTATTCCTGCTTTAAACGGGGGTCTTGAACCAGTTGACGTTTTAGGCTTCTCCCAACCCAAATTACTTTTATGTGCTTCTGACGGGGTTAAAATCTGCAATGATAAAGAGACTGTCTTCCTGTTGTTCTTCCATTTTTACGAACTGTGACTCTGCAGGGTTTTCTTGAAGGCAATTACAACAGCAATTGAAGTATGAATAGTTGTAGTAGCATCAGTTGTGGGATTCTTTTTAAAAGATAATTTATCTCCAGATGACAAATTCAAACAGGTCTTTTAAAATTTGATTTTCCAGCTTTTATTCTCCCCATTATTTAAAGGATAACTTTAGTCAGACTCTTGAATGCACACCTAGGAAAAGATGTAAAAGCCTGTTCATCCCTCACCCAAAGCCTGTCCGTCTCCCAACCACTTTTCCCACCTTCTCATCTATCTGCACAAGGGGAAGGCATGTTTCAGTGTGGCTGCTACAGCCATTATGTTGGATCAGTAAAATTTGTATGAAAACTTAGAGTCTGGGAGATGGAAACTGCACTCCTGCTGGTTCAGTGCATTAGTTGTTTATTGGGATTAGCGCTGGCTGCAGTCCTACAAAATGAAGTGGAGTATTGGAGGAGCTCAGTGGGGTCTGCATTGTGGATGTCAATGGGACTGCAGCTGCAGTGAGTTTCTCGTTTTTTTTTTCTTGTTTTTTTCCCCCCAGGATTACTTCTTTGTTGCCCTGATATGATTGTGTTTACAGAAAATTACAACGGCACAATGTAGTTACTATTGATCCTTTTTTTGCTTTTGTTTTATAATTTATGAAGTGCAGCAATGGAGGGTTATTAGTGGAGGTATCCGTAGAATCTTTATAATAATCTCTGATTAGTACTGAACTGCAGCGATATATGCAGAGACTGTTTAAATATGTACTGAGCTACCTTGTGCTTAGGGAAGGAACACATTGACACTTCTTGCATTTCATTAAAAGAAGGAGGGAGGTTTATGTGGATGATAATGAGGTTGCTAGTGGGAAATTGGTGAAAGTTTGAAATGATCAGAATCTGATTTTATTGGGTTTTTTGGGTTTTTTGGGGTTTTTTTTTGCAATAAGAAGACTTCTACTTTACTGATGGATAAACAAGGCAATTGTTTATTGTCCAGTGTTTTGTAGTAGAGCAGAAGAACCACCACAGGTTCCCTCCATATGAACCTGCTACTTCATGAACCAGACCTTGCTGGATGCGAGGGCATTCGTTTTGATGTTTTAGGCAGTCACTTTGTTTCTTTAAATGAGAAAAATACTTCATAAGTACCAGCATGTTTAAAAAAATGTTCTACTGTGCTGCTGTGTCAGGAAAATGCATCTTCTATTTATATTTACAAGTTGCATCATCGCAAATGGTTAGATTTCTGTTTCTATGAACGGTATTATAAAATGCGATGTGTTCCTCTTTTGCAGAGAATTAATGTAGAGGCCAGATTGAAAATATGCCTTCGTGAAAAAGTCTCTACCAAAGTGATCCTGTCCTGGCTTTAAGGTAAATGAAAAAAATGTATCAAACACTTATTCTAACTTTTCTTCTCATCGTAATTGTTCTATTTGAAACAAATGTGAGGATATGATGTGCTTAGAAGAAAGTAAGTATTACAGAGATAAGTTGCAAAATTTAATACTTAGTCAAAATAAAGTGTAAGCATGAGCCAATAATTTGGGGTAGGCTTCAGTAATTAAATAAAATGACAGTCAGTGGCATGAATGCTTATGTCTTACGTACTGCCTCGGCACGTGTCTGTTTTTGTCTAAAAATTGAATATGCATATGAAGGAGAGATGACTATAATTGAATGGAAAATGTGAAATTACAAAGGCAGCAAAGTATAAATAATTGAAAATCAGGTTGCAACTCTGGCTTCTGTATTTCATGAGTTCACTTGCAAACAAAATTGCTAGAATGAGGATTCACATTTTTGTTCCTCTTAATTTTACTGTCATGGTACCATACTCCTGGTATAGAGAGCAAGGCAGTGAAAATGAGGAAGGGGTAATTAAATATCTGTAGGAAATTAAGAGCCAAACCAGAGACTAATTTTCAGCAGTCTACAGCTTTCATTATATATGTATATGCTTTGATTTCTCATGTATATGGAAAATGTATCCTGTAACACTGCATATTTTTAGTCTTTTTCCTCCAGAATTGTTTATCTTACTGTGTTCCATGGTAAGATGTCGCAAGCTTGTTTTGTTTGAAATCATTGAAGAAAATAATTATTTTAATAACTTTCTGAACAGTTAATTACTTGCGACTATAGCTAAGTATTCTTAATCTCTTCTAAATACTCCTTTATCGTGGCCATATTTCGTTTGACATTACTGTGTCTTGTTCAGTTGTGCAAATCACTCAAAATGGGTAATTTTCAGTGTTTGAAACTTTTTGGATCTACGTGACCTGCTGTGTCTGTGGATGCAGGGATCATCGAGATTGCTGTACTCAAAAAGCCTTATCTTCAAGTGAAGCTCTCTCCAAATTTAACCAATGCCATTAGATGTAAGAAGCCATATGCCACTTCATATCCCTAGTATTAGAGGTTGTGATACTGGCACGTGCCGTAAACCCAAGTTCCAGACAGCACAATAAATGTGAAACATTCACTGCCAAAATACGTTCGGTTGTGTATGTGGTGTAAAAGCCCAGGTTTTGCCCTTAAGCATCAGGTACTTCAACAACCAGATCAGATTCAATGTTTTTGCTTGTGAAAGGAGATCAAAGCAAAGCTGTCAGCAATGCTTTCAAAAGAAGTGCTGGACCTCTGGTGAGCCTGCCCAGCTGTCCACATGGGAGGACAGCAACCCATATAAGAATTTTGGTTTGTTTTATAATTTTGATTTACCTAATTACACTATTGTGGGCTTGGTTGTACCGCCTTTAGGGTGGGAATGGTGATCCTTCTCTAAGGACTTAATGAGAATTGGAAGTTTTCTTTAAGGACTATGGAGTTATTTTGCTATTAATAATTTTCTGATTTGAACAGCATTTAAATGCAGATACTCCTGTAGTAAGACACCGGGTAAGTATGTGTTAAAACTTAATATTTGGGATACTTGGGAAATACCATAGTAATCCAGGACTCACAGATAGCTGGAACGTCTTATTCTTAGCCAATATTGAACTCCTCTAAATTACTGTCATGGTACTGATATACTGTTAATAAACCAAAGCTTTAATAAGTTGTGGATCAAGACAGAAGGGCTTGTGATGATGAGATTATGTGACTCCAGTACTTGCAAAAATATGCTCATAGAATTTCGTCAGTCACAATAAACAAAAACCAAAATTGTGTTTCCCAGTAGGTCAGAGTGGTAGCTCTGCGTGGCCAGGATAGCCATTTCCACTCTAGATGTCAAGTATTTCCCTTAAGCACGGTACACGGTTGCCTTGGCACACCAGATGAAGGTTTGGGCCTGTGGAGAGGCTGCTCTCCCTGAACATGGGATCTCTCCCAATGCCTCCGGGCCATATGGGAATAGCAAGTACTGTTTTGGATTCGTGGACTCTTTCTCTCTTCACCCTGTTGGGTGCTACCAAACAAATTTGACAATTCCTTCAGTTGTACCATGATGGTTTCATGGTTTAAATAGTTTTAATGTCCCCATTAGACTCTGGTGTCAGAGAGAAATACTTAAGAAATCTGGCAGTGTAGAGATTGATCAGTATTGTGTTTGTCTAATTAGTGAATAGGCATGACTGTCCTTGTTTTACCAAAGTAATTATAATATAAAATGGGCAACATAAAATCCTTTTTCTTGCGCTATATAATTTGAGTGGAAATTACAGAAGTTTTACCTGGAAATGAGAAGAGAATCTTCAATTTTGACCTGAGTGGTCACAACCAGAAGAAAATTCTGTAAAATGAGAGTCTGTAAAAATACTTTTGTGCTCTAAGGAGCAAACAGGGGGTAGTCAGGATGTTTCCTTCCGCACTGTATAATTGTCTCCACCATCTAGTTTTGTGACACCAGAATAGTATCTGTGCATTACATATGCTTTGCTAAATTTCTTTCATTTTGATGTGTTGGTTCATGAAGTGTATAATAAAATACGCAGGAGCCTTATTAAGGAATTGTGGTAGAGTAGTAGTCCTGGGTGATAGTGCTGTACTGTCTCATCAATTCTTCATGTCGAATGTAAAGGTATTGTGGTGCATTTTTTCTCCTCTGGCAGTTGCTATGTACAGACCATGGAATAATTTAAAGCTGGAGCAACCAACGTGGCTGTGCCGTCTGAGGCAATAGGGCTACCTTGCAGTATTTGCTTCTGTGTGTTCAGTAGTTGTACTTAAAATAAAGCAAAAAACCTCCAATCCTGAAGATTCTTGTGATGGAAAAGCTCTCATGGTTCTTGGAAAGTTGCTTGACAGATTACACTGAAAACATTTGCCCTGTTCATTTCTTGAATATGTTTGAATTTAGTGTGAAACATTGAAAATAGCGCTGCTTTTCTGCTTACCTGCACAAACTTATGCTATCGCATTTCTGATCCTGGCTTAGTTATTTAGATTTCTTGTTAATCGTACCCAAACCTCCACCTAAATATCAGAATAAGCTCTTCTAGCCTTTTCTTGGTAAGTATGTTTTCTGCTCTTGTTCACAGTCCCTGTCCTAATAGTCTCTAACCGGGCTTCTTCTCCAGCGATCATTAATGGACCTGAAAACATGTTCATTTGGTGGTCTCAAAAATTAAAAAGAGAGATAAGGCAGCTTCTTAGTTGTGTGTTCAAGAAGAGACCTCTGTAAAGCATTGCACTGGAAAGCTGGTGTTTTTCTCTTGTAGAATTGTGGGGTTTGCAACGTAGGGTGTTTTTTAGTGCTTTGCAGTAAGTTTTTCAATATTTTAGTATTTTTCTACACTTGAGGAGTTCTATTAAACTTCATTCTCATGGAAACTTAACAAGATAAGACACTGAAATACCAAGAATGTATTATAGGCTTATTCTGTGGTAGTATTAAGGTTGTACAAGTAAACACTTTTGCTGAAAGAGCTGTACCTTCCCTTCTGTGCTCTGCCAGAGCCCTACCGCTTCCCCTGTACCACCAGGGATGCTTGGGCTGCGAAGGGAGGAGTCGGATGAGAGCTGCTCTGGCTGAAGCTAGCCTGGAACTAGGGAGGGGGGAGAGTTTTCAGCCACTTCATTACATTTTTCAGCCCAGTTTATGGCTCCATAACTCACCTGCCAGGGCCCACAAGTGGAAGCTTGAGGATGGGCAGGCAGGGAAGCTGCTGCTTTGGAGGCGGTGCACGTTTGTGTTGATGTTAAGGAGAGTGGATTGGCACCTCTAGTGGCTGAAGTATTGCTTTGTTTCCATGGAATACATTAAAGATAACTCATTTCTGCTTCTGAGATCAATTGGTATTTATTTATCTCGACAAGGTTTTGAATAGCGTTTGCTCGTGTTGAATGCCATTCTTCTGGAGTTAAAAAGCTGTCATCTGTTATTTTATTTTTTACAAATTCAAAGGGCACTTTAGTACTGCCAGCGTGAGATCATCACTGTCTAATAATAGGCATTTTAGAAGATTTCTATTAATGTCGACTTTTAACAGAGCCCTCTTACTAAAAGAACTGTACCTTATAATCATGCTGTATCTTTCGCTACAAAGCAATTATGCGAATTGTGCGAATTGGCTAAAATCTATTAGCTATTATAACTCGGAATGTTACTTTTGATCAGAAAGGAAGTCATCTTGTTTAACTTCCCCCTCCCCTTCCTATGTCTATGTGAGTGGGAGCCTGTCTGAGGGAGAAAAGAAAGGGATCCTGATGGTGGTTAATGGCTAATGAATACAGCTAAGGATACAGGACTGGTTGCCTGGCAACGCGGGGAGGATGGGCTGAGGTCCCTTGTCAGTACATAGGAGTTGGCAATTGGCTCATCTCTTGAGCTCATGAAGACTGACTTCTGCATTTTTGCATACTTTATTCTGAATGCGTATCATAGCTGGGTTAGATTTCTATATTACATGTTTTGTCTCTATGTATTTTCGTTCTTTTTAAAAAGAAACACAAGAAGAATGGGAGCAAATCAAGCGTTTTAAAGGAACAAAACATGTTGTGAATTCTGTCCCATGCAGTGGTTATGCTTTCAAGACAAGAGCCATGTTCAATAAGAGATTTGCCTAAAATTGCAAGCTCTTAGATCTAATTCCAGGTAAAGTTATGTTTTCTTAGTCTGAGAGCCCTCTGAAGATGACCATCAATATGCTCAATGCTGAAGGATGTTGTTTGTGCTATAATTGCAACCTTGAGAAGATTGCCTTTCTTTGTGGTTGAAACACAGTTCTGAAGTGACACATCTGCTATGGTTCCCTTCTCACAGTGGCACAATATCAGGCTGCGAACAGAGTGTGTGCGCTGAGGAGTATGACAGACTTGACCTTGTACAAGTTGTTCTTACAACAATTCAAATGAATTTTGAATGCGGGTGTCAGTATGAGCTGTGGATCCATCTTTCTGCTGCAGTGTAATTGTACATAGGCAGTGCTTCGTTAGGGAAATGAGGGGTGGCCTTTGTTACCTTGGTCTTCACTAGAAGGCCTTTACGTAAAAGCAGATGGACATTACCACATGAAGATGGTTATCATTGAATGAATATTGAATTAGTAACTTTTTTTTCTTTTTTATGGAGATATTTATTAAGCAAGAAGTTGCAACTGGCTTGCAGACCCAGGTTGCACGATCCAGTAGGCTGTGTAGTTTTGATATTGCCAGAGGAGTAATTTTCTCAGCCTTTTTTTGCTCTCAGGAACAACTTTGGTGCCGAATGATAAGGTCAAAGCTGTAGGAAACAGGTTAGGTTCTTGTTTCAAATTGTTGGACATGAGATCTACCTAGCCATTTTGTGCCTGTTTCTCCCACCAGGCAAAAGTGACGTTAATATGTATATGTCTGCATTTGTGTTGTCTTGGGAATTCTTAAAGGAAAAAAAAAACCAAACCCTGCTAATAAGAGCAATTGCTATTTGCAAATCACTTGCTTCCATTTTTTTTGTTGTTGAATTCAGTGTTTTTGTTAGTGGTGGTTGTTAAGTCTGAAACTTTTTAGAGCATTTGGCACACTGTGAAACCTGACCGGCTGTCAAAACATAGTGTTGGTATGGAAATATTTTGATGGAAGCTGCAAAGAAATCCATTGTGTCTACTGGACATTTTGTAATTATCAGTCTTTGAATAATCTAGACAAAAACCAGTGTTTTCATCTAACTTTTTTCTGCACAGTCTATTCTCTCTCTCTCTGTCCCTACACAAACACAGAGGGAAGACAGCAGCAGCCAACTGTGTAGAATTACCTCCTTGTAACTGGAGATACTCAGAAGAGCAGGTGAAAGGTTTGAAATGTTTCAATTTGTATAGCCAAAGCCTTAAGGCGATTGTCATTAGCAAAATGGTCTCTCTCCTTCATTCTTCATGTTGTAAACTGTAGCTTCTGACTTACTATTTATCTTTTTAATGGTTTATACTTGCATTACAAGCCCGAAGTTTGCTACAGGGTATTGGGAAATGTTTTGTAGCTTATGATGATTCATGGGAAAGTTTGGGTAAACTTCTCAGGACTGTACTTTGTGGTAACTTGTATTCTTAAAGGCAACTTTGATCTGTAGGTAAGATCGCGCTTCCCCATCATCTGCACGTTTCAGAGTCTGCTGATATAATCGTATTAACTTAAACATAACCGCCGTGACTGGAGGAGCTGCACACTGCACTGCTGTTGCCGAACCTTTGGATCCAAGTGCTTGAAGTTGTGCTTTAATCTACTATATCAATGAAGGAAAAGATTACAAGTTTAAGATTTATGAATCTGTGTTCATGTCCAAGATGTGCAAATTGTTGGCTATTTGCTCCTGTATAATAGATTTTAAGACAGCAAAATACCTTCAAAATTATTATAATTGAACCAAGAAAATAAGTAAGGATCAATAAGATTTTTAAAAAGATTTATGGTAGTTTGTCTATATAATGCAGTGCTGTTGAAAAAAGTCAGGCCAACTTCGGTAATGTTACCAGAAATGTTCTTTTACTTACAACCAAATGAAATAATTTTAAACTTTAAATAATTGTTGACCAGCTTTTGTAAGGAATGAAAAGTGGAATATATTAAATGTTTTCAGCATTCTGTTGGAATAGCTGGCAGTGTCTTACGAAATTTCAGTACTAATTATCTGTTAACACATTGATTACATTAGAACATTGGTTAAGTAAACTTAAACTATGTAAGTTGTGTTTTAAAATGGTGCTTAAAATCATCCGGTGTTGACATTTTCAACATATTTTTGCATGGGTTTTCTTTAATTTTCTTACTGCCTCACACTGTAGTAATTTCTGTTGGGCTTTTGCTTTTCTTATGGGACTCACACATAGAAAGTCAAGGAAGGATCAACCCAGAGCAGACAAGAGTTAAAAGATTATTTATTATTATTTTTGTTATTTTTTTTGTGTACCATGAGCATTGTTTGAAAGTGAGATTCTCATTCCTTTCTTAATTATAGACACAGAATTAACTTCTCATCCTTCATTTTGGCTTCTATGCTGTTTTATTTGCTTTACATAATACCCTGTCTGAGATACGGAGGCAATTTATTGATTAAAGTGTATGAAACAAGTGCATGGTGTGTAAGCAGGCAAAAAAGGGCACGGGTAATGTATTTGAGATCTCATTTCCTATGTTGCTTCTGTATTAAAAAAAATCTATATGAAAATATATTAAGCAATGCAATAACTGCATACTAGTAAATACAAAGCCAACAGCTGTGTTTTCCAGGAGTACACCGCCGTAGCTGGAATTGGGAAAAATAAAACTTTATTGCAGATTTGGGGAGAAACGGAAAACAATGCTAATCTAAAAATAATTTTTCTTTTGGTTTTTTTTTTCCCCTCAGCTGGGGAGAATAAGATTTTGCTGCCTTTACTCTCTCTGGAAAAATATAGCTCATTCTGGTTTTTAGGAGAATTGCATAGATAATTCAGAGATGCAAACAGCAATGAAGAGTGTTATTCCATACTAGAAATGCTTTATATAGAAAGTTACTTACAGTAAATAATTGAGCTAACTAGTTTGCTTCAGACTGAATAAATTCTTCCTTTTTTTTTTTCCACAATTCGAATGTGTTGCATGTGCCCTGCTGTCCAAGACGGTGTGCCCGGCCAGAGTCTGAGCCTCAGTTTGTATAGCCCAAGTGCCGCGTCACCTTCCCATCTGATTTTGCAGACCAGTTGTTAAAAAACTAATGAGATATGCTTTATCTGCAGAGGGTTGTGGCCAGATGTGATGTGAAAGTATCTCACTCGGAAGGAGGAGACGGTAAATTACGGGTGTGCTGAACTTGGGCTGCACGTATGCGTGCATCCTGCGCGGCGCAGCTGCGTCGGAGAGGCCAAGCTCGCCTAACGGCTTGTCACCACCAAAAAACCCTGTCTTGTTCCTGTGTTCTGCGCTCCTTCGTGGGCTGATTAGCATTTTTTAAGTAGCAGAAAACTGAGAAGCGACAGGAAAAAGTAGGTAGCTTTCTGCTGCCGAACCTGTGGGATTCATGGGAATCAGCTTTTTGTAGCTTCAGAAGACGACCACACTTGACACAAGGAGGCAGCAGGTCTACTGGCTACAAAATAAATGGGTGTAGGAATATCATGGTAGTGAGAACTTGTTGTCAATACGCCCCCACGTTTATCGATAGGTGTGTATGCATGAAAAGCGTCGGTGAGTGCCTGTGCGGAGCCTCACCGTTGCTCCTGGCCGGGGATACGACACAGCTGAGCTCTGTTGCTCTGCTGGGTTGAGGAGGGCGCCCTTTGCCAGCTCGTAGCGCTCGCTGGGATGTACGCATCCCAACGTGCGGTGTTTCACCAAACGGCTGCCTTGCTGTTTGTGGCAGTCCCACAAAGTAAGGTAATTTGTTAGCGTAGTATGGCTTCTCTGTAAGATATACAAAGATAGATAGATATCTCTTTATATATACATATATATATTTTACAGCTCTTCTGCTGGAACAGTCATTAGTAATTGAAGATTCACACATAAGATTCTTCCTGGCTCTTCTGTATTTGCTGGGGTAGAAGATACTTCAGAGTCCAAGTGCTCATTGGCTCAAAGATCCATCTCCGTATTAAATCGTGGTATTTTGTACAGTATATTTGTTATAAAAGCTTACATATGTGGCTGGAATGCAACCTGACCTACTTAAACCACAACTCTTCCCAGCTGCGCTAGATGTACTAGAGATGAGTGTTCATCTTGCTGAAGTCTAAACTCAAGGTCATCCATTTTTAGTGTTTTGAAGAAGTGCTTTCTGTAAAAGGGTAGAGCAAGGATAAAATGGTGAATTTTTTTCTAAAGCCGATCAGCTTTTAATTCCCTGTATCAGATTTTTAGACTCTGCTTCCTAATGTGATCTTAGAGTAGTAAGATTTACTTCTTAGTTGTGCAAGATGGAGTTCAGTATTAGTTAGCATTTATAGCATTAGCTCTCTTGCCAACAAATATTAGGAAAACATTTTTCATTCCCTCACTCTTTTGCTCTCCTCTTTTTAAGCTGCTTACTTTTGTCATTCAATTTATCCTTTGCTTTCAGTTATAACTACAAGATTCATCAAAAGTAGGGATGGCAGAAATAAATCGTGCAGAGACTTTTAAGTAAAACAAACAACATGTTTAAAAAGCACTCATTTAATTCCACTGCTTTTATAAATAATCAAGTGGATTGAAGGGCAGTGAAATTGTTACCCTATATACTGGATCTTTTATACGCTGCATTACTATTATATGCAAGCCCAGATTATAAAGTGTCATCTTCCATGCATCAGTTCTTTATGCTTGTTTACATAATTTGATTTTGTTTAGTACCGACAAGACCAAATTAGAAGGAAAAAGGAGAAGCTAATTCTTCTTTTTTCTGTCTTCCTCAAACTGACTTCATACTCGTGTGTCTGTAGCTTTGGCTTCTGTGCACTCATCTTTCAGCTGCTGAAGTCAGCTCGAGTTGTTATTTATTTTCTACAGACTCATCTATATTTTCATTAAGTAGGAAGTCTAAAAACACTAGAAGTGAGTCAGGAGGCCATTGCTGATTTTGATTGCTAACACTTTTTTGAGGTTTGGTTGCTAAAGCTGTGTGAATGAAAACTGAGGAGCAGGAACTGATTAGAAAAAGATATTTAAAGAAACTTCAGAAACGACATTTTGACAAAGCACCTGTTTTCTGTGGAGGGAAAAAATACCTCTGTTGGGGAAAGCTGTCAAAGTGTTCTTGTTTCAGCTTTTCAAATCAGGACTTCAGAGTGGAGAGAGACATGGAGTTGTTTTCTTATGGTCATAAAGCTATCAAATGGGGTCACAAATTGCACTGTAGTCTTAGATCTCCCTCTACTGTGTTACATTTGTCAATCATGTCAGGACTGATAGGTCCCAGAGAGACAGAACAATTATCCGTAATTCAGGTATTGTGAAAAGTAATGTATGCATTATTAACAAAACAACAAAAAATAATGAGAACTCCATGGATGTTTTGAACTTTGGTTTCTTTTGCATACTAATAAGTTCCTTTGGCATGTGATTTCCTCACTGAGCAATGGATCAGGGAAAGCTTGAGCTACATGTTAGTCATTTTGCTGGATGTGCTTTCAAAAAATGAGATTGCTCCTCTGTGCAACAGTCCTCCAACAAAGTAGTGGAGAGGGTAAAACACCTCCTGTTGGGTCTGGAAGACCTAAATCTTAGTTGTGTTCAGTTGACATCAGTACGTTGCAAGTTACAGAGTGGTGGTTTGGAGCCTTTTCTGGTGTCTTTAAAAAAGAACAAAAAATAACCAACAACCTCCCTACCTCCCCCCAAAAAACCCCTAACAAAAAACTGAACAAAACTCAAAAACATTTTTGAACCTGTAATACTTCCTTAATAGAAGACTCATTAAAACAGGATCTTTTGACCATAAAATCAGTTGTTTCTACAAAGTGATATTTTTCTGATGGCAAGTAGTTTTCTGACACGAAGTTGTAATGAGCTGTAATTAGTGCTTAGAAATAAATGAGAACAAATATACTTTGTTTCCTGTGAAGCTCCAAAGTGGTGATATTTGTCTGTACGAAGTTTTATGCTACAGCCTCCTTGTAACTGGTGAAAAACTGCTTGCAACAACTGGACTTGCAAATAAAACTCAGGGAATCCAGAGCAATGTGGGATGAGAATCTCATCCATAATGGAGTATATCTGTCTTGGATTTTTCTTACTAGTCAGACTTCTTTGTTGGAGAAAGGAAAGAAATTTAATTTGAAGTTCATGTGAACTCCACACGTCAGTAAGTTGGGCGCAGCGCTGTCCGTGCGCTGTCTCTGCCTGCTGGCACTCAGCCGCTCCTTTGGTAGTGCGTCATTTGCATAAAAAATTGAAAACCTCTTTCGCTGTGGTTTTTGAGAATGGCCATCCTTGCTTTTGTATTTAATCCATTTTAATTGTGGAGGAAAATAGTTTTTTCCCCACCTCCTATTTTAATTGAGGTTGTAGGCTAAATGACTGCTTGTAATTTGGAGGCTAACCAAATAGTGCTGTTCCTTCTATTGTACCATTTTCCATGGAAAAATAAAATAACCATGTTGTTCTTTAAAACAAATAACCAATGACAATGTCCTGGTTTGAGGTAAAACAGGACCAGTTTTCTTCAGTAACTGCTTCTTAGCCGGGCCTCTTCTAACTACTGAAATTAACTGCATATTGTGCAGACACTGTTCGCTCTCAGAGTGATAAGGACTGATGTTTATAGCTGATGCCCAGGGATGGTATAGAATCATAGAATGGTTTAGGTTGGAAAGGACCTTGAAGATCATCGAGTTCCAACCCCCCTGCCATAGGCAGGGACACCTCCCACTAGACCAGGTTGCCCAAGGCCAC
>VUYV01000072.1:2750599-2777233 GCA_008711295.1 Anarhynchus alexandrinus | reverse complement strand
CTGTCCAGGTCCCTCTGGATGGCATCCCTCCCTTCCAGCGTGTCTACCTCGCCAAACAGCTTGGTATCATCGGCAAACTTGCTGAGGGTGCTCTCGACCCCACTGTCCATATCTCCTACAAAGATGTTGAACAGAGAGGCAGAGATGTATGCAGAGAGGCTCTTGCTTATACTTACTGCTCTAACACCCATGGCCTGTGAACTTTGTTACTTGCCCCGTTGGAGGGTCGGAAGCAGAAAAGTGCAGTGGGGTCCCACCTGCGGGGAGGAGCGGACAGGACAGGTGACCCAAAACTGACACTGGGGTATTCCATCCCATCTGCCTCATGCTCAGTATAAAACCTGAGGGATCAAAGGGTCAGCTCTCTCTCTTCAGTGGCCAGTGTCCAAGGAGGACTCTGTTCATCTGCCTGTGATCCCGATCCTGAATCCAGACCTGCAATCCAGTTCCCATCTGTCACTGAGTCCAGTCTGAGACTTCCCCAGTGGCAGCCGGTGATGTGATTGCCATCCTGGGAGCTTGCTATGGTTTTGTATAATATTTCATTATTTTCTTTTGATTTTTATTATTAATATTTCATTAAAGTAGTTTAGTTCCTTCTAAACTCGTAAGTCTCTTTTTCCCTCCTCTGCCTCTCTCTTTGAAGAGAGGTGGGGGGGAGCATCTGTCAGTCCCATCTGGGGTGCCCCACATCCCCAGTGGCCAGTTCGGCCTAAACCACGACAAACAACAAAACCCCAAAACACCAACAATATAAAAACCTGAACATCAGCATCTCTGCCCCTCTGTTTTTGTGAGGGAGATGGGATTGACACTGTCCCTTTTCTCCTAGCACTCCTACCATTCTTGAAGGTGAAATATTTGTTATTTTTTTCCTGTGAAAAATGTCAGTCTGTCACAGGTAGTCACTACAAGAAACTTTGTGGACTGCTTCTCTCCTGTGATAAGCTTTAAAACACTTGGTTTTCACCTAGCGTGCTTTCACAGCGCCTGGATTGCGGAGACATCTTAGCAATTTGTGTAAAAGAGCTCTGCGTATCCACCGCGCTTACATTTCAGTTCTAGATATGACTTGTATCATCTGTGCAATTTCACATGTAATAAGCGTACCTCATTATTCACATTTCTGAGACTTTGAGACTATATACTTTAGGGAAAAAACCTCCCTGACATGTCTTTCTATTACATTTGTAGGGTATGTAGCATAATACGCCTGGGAGTCTGAAACACGTTACCAGTGAAGAATGACAGCAACTGTTAGGTGTTGATATTACTTTTTTGCATTAATTCTATAAAATATCTAGATTCTTGAGTAGAAATGAGGGTCTTGAAAGCAATTTGGCCATCACTTACAGGAAACCTTTGCTTTTCTGAAGGCTTTTGGTTGTGAGGGCCTCTCTCTAGGTTTGCAGGGCTACCCGAGAAAACTTGTGATAATATTCATATCCTCTGGCAAGTCTTATCACTGTTGGTGAAGAGCACTCTGTGTCTAAGGACGTTGAACCTAGGCTTGGAGTCATCCATGACGTTTGCAGTATGATGCAGTGATGTGTTTGGCATAGCTCTATGCACAGCGTACGATCTAGATTTTTTCTCTTGTAGCTCTGATCGCTGTCATCATCAAATTATATTTCCATTCATTGTCTGTCAAATGCACTCCTTAGGATCAAAAAACATTGGAGTTGCTGTATTGTAAATATACAGAATAACTTTCTCTCTTCTTCTGGGAGCAGAACAAAACCACTGCATTTTCACATTTGAGTCTTTCTAGAGAGAGTGAATGAATTAAAAGTTCCTTCCTTGGAAAGCACTCCATTTAAATCACTGCACACAAGTGAGCACAATAAACAGTTTTAGGAGAACACAAACCCAAGCTAGCCGTTTCTCACCATCAGTCGTTGTTGGAAGAGGGAGTGTGAAAAATCATGAGTTTCAGTCCTTTTTGCGCTATTCCCACTTGCAGGCTTCATTTCAAAGGAAGAAGTATTTTCAGTACTATCACTCTCATCTCTTGAATTCTTAAAAATATTTAAGAGTTAACAGAAGGTGATGTGATAAAATGCTAGAACTTAAACTACAAAATACTTCGGTAGGTGCTAAAAGCCTCAAATCAGAATCTTACTCTTTAGGGGAAGTGTTGGTACTCAGTAGCTAAGAAGAATAGTTATTTTTGTTGCCTTAGACTTCTGTTTTCTTTAGAATTAGTAGCTCTCTTTATATGGGGGAGGGCCTCAGAGAATACATATTGAAGGTAAAAAGTAATCATTATGATTTCTCCTGTGTTTAGAAGTTGTAATAACATAGGGTATTTAAGGATTTGTCTTTCAAGAGATGGACAGTTTGTGTTTGGAGAGGGCAGAAATGCTTTAGATGTTTCTGTCTCATCAGTTAATTACCAAATATATTTTGCTTAGTGCTGCAGAACTTCATTAATAAATAAACTTGTTTTTCTTAATTATGTCTTTTAAATATGGAGCAACTCAGGCTTGTTTGAATATAGAAACTCAGCAGTAAATCTTTGGCTTCCCCAGGTTTGATGGTCAAGGAGGAGTTTCTGTACAGGCTCCTCCACTGTCCCCGGGAAGGAATAGGAGCAACCTAGCCAGAGGGTCCCAAATCAAACTAATAGTAAATGGGCCACTTGCCCATAAGTATTTTTTTACTTCTACCTAGTCTGAATTATCTTGAAAAACTATCTTCAATTTTTTCCCCTTTCTGTGTTTCTGTTCTAATAAATAATTATTTCAGTGCTTCAAAAAAGAGGAAGAAAAAGACAATGCAGTTTACTTTTAAAAATACTTACTTTCTAGTGCTATTGATTAGATCATTTGATCATTTTGGGTGTAATCCAGATGGAGGCTAAGATTGTGACTTAGCTCCTCTAATTTGTCATTGTTTGTTCCTTTAGAATAGTGCTGTGGGTTCTCTTTGATTTTTGTCATTGGCAGTTGCAAATGTAAATGTTAAAATAAAACAAACTTTGTAGGTAGACAGGTGTACTTGTTCAACAAATTGATCACAAATGTATCAGACACCTGTTATTTGATTTCCACAGCAGAAAAGAGCAAATATTTTCTTAGAACTCAACTTGAAGTCTGTCTGGATAAGATTATTTTAGTAGTTTGTGTCTTCCTGCTGGAGAAGGAGAGGAAGAGAAGAAAAATAACCTTTTGTTTTGTTTATAAGCCCTTTCTATTCCACAGTCAAAACAATCTCTACATTGCAGTGTTCAAGTAAAGCGTTTTCCTTGGAGGTAATCTTTGTGAAAGACAGGGGAAGGGTGGTTTTGGTTTTTAGGTTTTGGGTTCTTTGCAAAGCTTTTGCCAAGGGGCACCGCATCTGCGGCGAGCATCCTTCTGCGCGGTGGAGAGCTGCGGCTGCAAAGTTCCCATCCCACAGAGATTGGCTTGATAGTTACCGTTTAGTTTCCCTGTGAAATGCAAATTCAGAGGGTCTTTAAAATCAGTTGCAAACTTTCTGTTGGCATTTTGACTAAAACACCTGCCGGGAAAGAGAAGTATTCTTCAGATCGCTGTCTGCGTGAAAGTGAAAGGAAAGGGTGGGAGAGTCCAGGAGGAGACAAAGCAGCGTTGCCCGAAGCACATGGTAATCACGGGAGATCAAAGGATATGATGTCAGTTTATAGAGAAACAGGTCAGGCAAGCCCAGGTAGCTCAGGAAGCAGAATACTAATTATTCACAGAAGAAAGTCAGGTATACAGTTACCGTGCTGCAGTTGAAAGTCGGGAGGTCAAAACTTGCACAGCAACCGAGTCAACTTGATGAAACAGCTCGGCTCCTTACGGGGGGAGCTGGTCGTTTTCTCGAAATGGGGGAGAATGAATCTAGTGTGCCGAGTCCGTGCCAACAAGGTAAGCACGTGCGACCCGCAAAATGCTCTGCCGTTTGGAAGTTTGGGGCATTGTGAGTCTCTGCGTGTAGGAGCTTGTTTTGCTGTCGGCTGTTGCAGCGTGTGCTGTGTGTCCACACCAGGGGACGTGTTTATGCGTGTTTTGGGGAAAGGAGGAAATCCACATCCCTCATCTCTGCAATACGTTGTTTAAAAAAAAACAACCAACCAACACTGCATGAAATTAGGAGCGTAAGGGAAAGTCTGATAAGATCGTGTAGGCATGTGGCACTGTATTGTCAACAAAGGTTGCTTTAAACTTAAGGTGATCTGTGGATGTCAAGGTTACTGTTTAGTAGCTTAGTTCAATCTTCTGTGAGTATTTTTTTTAGCTTGGAAGTGCTCTGCACAACTGTTTTGCACAAATTGAGTACCTGTTGCATGTGAGCAGGGCATGGCGGATGCATAAAAGATGAAGGATGTTCTTTCCGTTTTGCTTTCTTGACTTATTCCAGGTTGTTGCCTTTTTTTCTTCTGCGGGCTGTGCTAAGGTAACCCCAACACATGCCTGCAAAACAGCCCGTGGAACCACTTGTGTGACTAACTGTAAGAACAGAGTATTCTGTCCTAGGTGTTTTAAATTTTCAGTAGGAGCCTGAACACAACAGTTCATAAATCTTGCTTAGTCCTTCTTTTGCAACATTAACGTCAAGTTTTTGCTTTGAGAAAGAATGTTTTCCCAGTAGCCCTTTTTTCTTCCAACAGACAGTTTTAACGTCCCAGGAAATATTATCTTCCTGCAGAATTATTTCATTATTTTACCTTCTTAGCATTCAGTGGTTTGGTGGTTTTTTTCCCCCGACATTCAACCTGTGCTTTTCTTCGCTCGACTTTACCAGTCTCTTCCTGGCCTCTTTCTCTGCTTCGCATACCAGCAAGGGATAGAGCTTTGTATCTATTGGGGGTTTTGCGAGAATCCTCAAGCTATTGTAAAATTTGCAAATGGCTTTCTGAGAGCTGAAACAGTAACTTCCTCGTCAATGAGAAGCTGCGTAACTATTTTTCCCCTGTAGTTATTCTTTATATACACACAAGCATGTTTTACTGGGATTCAAATATGTGTCTCAGACCTATGTTAACTGGGAATAACTCTGTTAATGCCAGAGCAGATTTTGTTCATGGAGAACTTCTATTCTGCTCCTTTTTTTTGGGTGTGTGTGTTAATAAGTATGTACATACTACACAGAAAACATACACTAGCAAACTCAATTTTGATCCAGATTTTTAATTTTCAAAAAAAGCAACAGTGATGTTCAGTAGCATACAGCTCTAAACACCATTTCTGGTGTGGCAGTGAGAGAATTGGTGTTGTTTCTTTCTTCTCTTTCTTCATTCAGGATCTGACTTGAGGGTGCAGGGGTATGCTGTTCAGAAATATATCCAGCCTGATTTTGTTCTTATTTTTCAGGCTGTAAGGGAGGAGCTATTTCACTGCTGCTAGTAAAATCATATTGATAAAACTGATGTAAAATGATTTCGGGCCCATTGTAGTTTATAGAGGTCTTATGGGAACCGTGATTGTGATTCTGACTTAATTTGTGCCTTTTCTCCATTAGTGTAAGTGAGCTTAGTCAAATGGAATTTCTCTTGATTTGCATTAGTGGAAATGGGACAAGAATTAGGGCTCCACAGTAATACCGACTTTACATAAAAGCGTTCTGTCTGTATGTGCATGCAAACACACATACGCCCCCAGTATAATTTTTTTTGCCATCAGTCTGATGCACTGGGTTATTTCCACGTGTGCTTGTTTTTAGAAACTGTCCAAAGTAATTGGTGATTCAACTGGTGTTTTTAAGGCAAAAAAAAGGTGGAAAAATTAACATTACTCAAGATACCTGTCAAAACCACTGCTAGCGAGAGAACTTGCATTTCTTTTCCTGTTATTTATTTTTAGAGAACTTTGCGCTTGTATGAGTTGCTAAAGGTGCCAGATTGACAGCCCTGGGGGCCGGCTGCACGTTTTTCATTAGGAAAAGAGATAGGGCCTGGGCAGCAGGTGCGGGAGCCTACTTGCTGCGCTATACCCGTGCGTCACGGTTCTGCTGTGAAAAAAACCCATTTTGAGGATCCAAGGGTTTCGGTCCTGTTCGCTCCTTGCCTTTCCCTGCAGCATTTTCTTCTAAGGGCACAACATAATGGTCTTGCGATGATTAGGTTTGCGCACTAAAGACTACGCAGAGACCTTTATTTGATTTCACCAAACAGCCGTCAGATGGTGAAGGCGGCTCGGGGCTTACATAAGTCAGTAATTCTCGCCATCTGGTCAATCAGTAAATATAAGGTCACCCTGCCGTCACAGCGGTTTTGTTTTGCGCTACGTCCAGTAAGCTCAGAGAATAAATGAGCTCGTGGTTCGGTTCCGTCGTTGTTCTGCTGCTTCTGTGAGCGCTTCAGACCTCCGTTTCCGCGGGGGCTGGCAGCCTGGGTGTGACAACTGGAGTAAGCAAAGCCCGGAACAATAGGGCTTTGACTGCCAGCCATAAATTGATTCCTCGTTCAAGCGCGCGCACTGAGAGCCCTTCAAAAATGCACTGCAACTAACTGAGAATATCTTGTGATTTTGTGGTTTGGGGTTGGTTGGGGGTTTTTTTGTTGTTGTTGGGTTTTTTGCTTTTAGAATCAAGACCCGTTCCATCACATGAGGAGTCGTATTCAGTCTTCCTGTGAATTAAGTACTGTTTACTGGAGAGTGTGACAGTATTAGCCCCAAAAGAGGCAATTACTGTAAATTTTAATTTTATGATATTGTACATGAGTTGTAATTGATTTTACACTGTATTGTGTTGCTAGATGATCATAGTAGTTCTGCTTGCTTGCTAAGTGTGTGTAAAAGTGCTTGCCTCTCTGGCCCGCAGAGGACAGAGTTAAATTGACAAGTTCAAGTTAAAGCAGCTTATTCCTTTGGTTTTCGGGAAGCACAGTAAGTGAGCAAGAATGAGAGGAGCGTTATTAATATACCATCCTGAAAATTATTATTTTTTTGCAGGGGTCCCTTATGTGCTGTTTATTAGCATAAACTTTACTTTCATTATATATATATCCTTAATATAAATGTATGACTAAATAAGTATAATATTTCTTAAAATAATTTCCAGCAAGTTCAGATCCTTTCCATAATTAATCTGGGCTCTGAAGTGTGTTTTCCTTAGGGTTTGCTCTTGAGTTCTGATGTTGATTTTTAGATCAATATATATGTAGTCACATGAAACATTTACAGACCGGATCTAAAAGAAGCAACTACTACTTTTTGCTGAGAAAGGTGATAGGAAAACATCAAGAGCTTACATAAAGAACATGGCATGCTTGCATGGGGGCAGCTGGAATTAAAAAGGGAATGTCCCAGAAAGTGAATTTCAGAACAGTGTCTTTTCAGTCTCAAGCTTCCCTTTCTTAATGAGAAGGCTTCTTGTCCACCAGGTCTACCCTTCTTGCTAGGCTATACGAAGAACGGGCTTGTTTCAGGTTTGTGTTTCAGAGCAGGACTCTGAATAATGCTAATGAATGCTGTAATCAGTTGTAGTTATTAGCTGGGGTTCTCTAACAAGAGATGGTAACTCTGAAGTTCCATTGTAAAAATGCTTCCTCCCCCCTCTGCATTTGATGACCTCAGTCCTCAGAATTGAGTGCCTGTTTGCTCTCTGGACGATTATTAGCAGAACATCATCGGGTCCCTTCTTGGGTCTTTTTGAATGATAATAGTGAGGGTTTCCTGTGACAGCATTTCTTACACAGATTGGCTCTATTCACCAACCGGGTACAGTAACAATGGGTAATTTAAAATAATTCATTTTATTGCTGCCTCCTGTCGATTTTTGACTTTCATTTCAAAGTGGTGAATCTAGAGAGCTGGAGAAGTATGTTCTGATCACTATCCTGGTGCTGTGAAAAATACGAGATTCAAATAGTCCCGCAGAGCCATCAGCAGCTGGATCAGCACAGAGCGCTCTTTTGACTTCAGTTTAAGTCATTTCAACATTTTTTAGGTGCTTTTAACTCTTTTATCACAGGTATGCTTCTTTTTTTTTTTTTAGCTTTGATTTCCCAGTTTCTATGTGGTCATCAATCAGGGTTTGGGATTTCAGTTCTACAGAGATATCCTCACTAACATAAGCATATTAAAACTGAGAAAACTGCATAAATTGAAGCATGATAACAGTGAATTTCTCTCCATTGGTGAGAATCCACTGCAGAACTGGATATCAGACCCAAGACTTGCAGCTCCCAATCTGCTTTCTATTATTGTTGTTTTGCTTTTATAATCCTTTCCAGTTCTTAGAGGTATGTTGCAGATGATTGCATCCTAATATATATGCCTGAAAATGAAACAAGATAGCAACATCTTGCTGCAATAAATAGAACTGAAATTGAAAATATAGTAGATGTATAGTAAAAGGATGATGTTTGCAAAGTGTCCGAAAACTTTGCCTCATAATCTTGATCATAAAGCTACTTTAAACTTTGAAATTCTACCAAATGTAGAAATAAACTCTTGTCGGCGGTTGGGTCTATCAGATTCAGTGTTTGCCACTCAGGGAAGTGATCCAGGGGAAGCTGTCGGTTTTTCCCCCGATACATCAATCTTCAGTGTGTGTGGTAAGCGTTATATTTATTTTGGCTGCTCCTGTACCTCTTTTCTCTGAAAATATGTCACTTACTGGAGAAAAGTAAAGAACTGAGGTTGACGCAGGGGGAATATCAACAGGGTTTTAGCAGTTTAGGTAAAAGAAACCAAGGTTTATATAAACTTCTTACACAGATATGACACTAGTTCATAATCTAAAGAGTGCTCTGCATTCGTAGCAGGTCCTGCTAAGGTCTCTCTTTCCTCCTCCTTCAGGTACTGGAATTTTCCTGGAAGCGGCTGGAATTTTTCCACTTCTATACAGGGATTGTATTTCATAATCCTGGTGGAAAAGGTGGTGGTGGTGGTGAGGGGGTTTTATTTTATTTGTGTTTTTCCTTTGCTTGAAAAACAGCATGTTCACTGACCTCCACCACAAAAGAGGTGGTGTAATCCTGGGACAGTATCCTAAACAGTGTCCTGTCTAGCAGGGAGTTGCACTTAGTGATGTTGCTTTTGTCATACAGGTTTCAATAGTTATTGTGAGCTTCCGTATTTAGTACATGTACAAAAGTTATGGGGGGGTTGGCTATTGTAGCCTTAATTACTGAGGAAACAAGGCTTCTGTAGCTGCGCTGCCTCTGTCAGATGAACTTGAGGATGTTTGGGCAAATTTCAGGTGTTTTGGATGTTCTTCTGGAAGCATATTTTTCCCTGAATGTTTTATCAGAGATCAGTTGGTTTACGCAGCAGTAAATGTCACTGAAGATATGTCTTAGGTATAGAGGAGAGGAAGCAAACAAGTTTAATTACTTTTCAGTGACTTCAGATCTTCATATCCTACGATTAATTTTTAATTACATAGAAAGCTGTGCAACCCTGAGGAAGTGTGGACATGTCCACACTTAAAGAACAAAATGCTGCCTGGTTTGCTAAAGAAGAGCACGTTTGTCAGAAAAACTGTGATTTCGTTACCTGTTATGGTATTTTCTGGCTCTCATTATTTCAGAGAAAAAAAAAGAACTCTGTAAGGATGCAGTTCAGATGTATTTAATATCTATATCATAGTTGTGACAATTTTTAGGAATCTCATGTTTGTGGAGTATATAGAACTGGGAACAACAACTGCAAAACCGTTCCTTTTACATTTGCAGCAGTTAGAGAAGCAAGAAGGATTTACTTGATCTACATCAGAAAAGTGGCTAAAAACCGTTGGAAACCAATGGTTAACTCTAAGGATGCTTGTCATGTTGTTGTGGTTTAGCCCCAGCACAACTGGGACCATGCAGCTGCTCGCTCACCGCCCGGTTTGGATGGGGGAGACTATTGGAAGATAAGTGAGAAAAAACTCGTGGGTTGAGATAAAGACAGTTTAATAAGTAAAGCAAAAGCCGCACACGCAAGCAAAGCAAAACAAGGAATTCATCCACTGCTTCCCATGGGCAGGCAGGTGTTTAGCCATCCCCAGGAGAGCAGGGCTCCATCACGCGTAATGGTCACTTGGGAAAACAAATGTCATCACTCTGAATGTTCCCCCCTTCCTTGTTTTTCCCCCAGCTTTATATGCTGAGCGTGACATAACATGGCATGGCATGTTCCTTTGGTCAGTTGGGGTCACCTCTCCTGGCTGTGTCTCCTCCCAACTTTTTGTACAGCCCCAGCCTACTCGCTGGTGGGGCGGTGTGAGGAGCAGAAAAGTCCCCGAGAGCTTAGCAACAACCAAAACCATCAGTGTGCCATCAACACCATTCTCGTTCCACATCCAAAACACAGCGGCGCGCCAGCTGCCAGCAAGAAAGTCAACTCCGTCCCAGCTGAAACCATGATACATATACTTGTCCCTCAAGAAAGATGTGCATGTTCTGTGTAGTAGTGCTGGAGCTTTTTGCTCAAATTATTAATTTCTGGGGTTTTTTAGAGTCCACTGTCATGTTTACCTCAGGGCGGTATTTGGGTTGGTGCAGAGCCCCGGGGTGCCGTTGGACCTGCACTGGTACTTGGGGTCCACGCTTTCAGAGTGGTGCTGCAGCTGTTTCTGCCTTTTCCCAGTTTCGTGTTTCTGGCTATATTTTGGTAATATACTGAAGACTTTCTTAGCATTCAGGAGAATAAAAAGCATAACCTAAAGTTAACCAAGTCCATCCCTGTAGAAGCAGTCATAGAAAGCGGAGCCGAGATTTTTTAGCCTGAATGTTACTGTGACTCTATAGTGCTATAGTTCTATAATAGCTGGCTTTGTCAATTTGTATATATATTCATCTCCTTCTTCAAATAGCACTTGTATAAAAGTGGCATTTCTGCTGTCTGTGTAAGCTCAGCTTTATGTGCCTTCATAACACAATTAAGTTTTCTGCATTTTATTCCTGCTAGTGCTGCAAAGAGGGGCTGAGTCAGACTGTATTTGTTCTTGTGCTTCATCAGCAGAAATGTTTACCAACTTTCTAGTTGTATTTTGTTTGTGAAAATGCGATGAAAGTAATGGGGTTGCACTGGTATCGGAAGGTTTAATTTGGCCGGGGTTGTTGTTAGCATTGACTGAGACATATGAGCAAGAAATAATCCAGTTAGACTTCCACTGCCCAAGGCTGAGTTTTTAGGGTTGACAGGAAACAAATATACATCTTTTCACTTCTAAACTGAGTGTATTTGACCTGAAAGTCTGAGAGTTACAGTAAACCCAATTCATGGCAATGCTGGTTGTGCAGCAGAATCGTTTCTTCTCTCTCCTCATAGAGGTGATGCATAGATGTCCTCATTCAACTTCTCTCTCTTCTCGTTTCCTCTCCTTTCTCTCTTCTCAGTATGCCATAGGTGGACTATTCGGGTTATAAATAAATATAAAGCCATCCCATTATTCCAGTAAATTAAATTACAGATACCGTATGACTCCAGCTCCTGGCAGTGTCGAGGACTCTGGTGCCTTCACGCCATCCCCAGGATGCTGCTTCTCCAGAACAAAGCCTTCATGGCAGTCGAGCTCTAAGGGACTGTAAATCCAGTTCTCTGTTAATTCATGGGCATTCTGGCCATCCACCTGTAAACTGTAGCATAGCTGATCATTAACTAACAGAAATTTATGTAAACTCATGTCCTCTACATACCTAAACAACAAAATGTTTATAAGTGTTGCTTTGCTGATATGGAGAATTTTTCCCATTTACTATTTCTATACTTACCAGATTACATGTAAAAACCATAAAATCCTTTATATTATCCATAAACATAATAAAAAATGCTACACTACATAACTTTGACTTAGTCAATAATTCTAGGCTTAGCCTGAGGGGTTGAAAAGAAAATTATTCCTGTTACAAATTTTAATTATGCCATAAACTTTGGGAAATAGCTATTGATCTTCAGCATCTGGCATCAGAAATGTTGCCTGCTTTTTTTGGTTATTTAGTTTGAGAGTAGCATTGTCATATAGGATAAAAATAAGAAATGTCAGAGGAGATGAAGATGTACCATATGCAAATGAGAATATTTTGGTTTGTTTATGTACTAAAAATATTTTATTGCTGAAGAGTTTTTTGTTTCTTACCAGATTTTTTTGAGCTATATCCAGAGAAATTTGCATTTGAGATGCAAGAAAGCAAATTCTAGTTCTATCAAAGACCCTTTCTCACCATGGGACACTATAATGCATACAGTATGTTTTTTGTCTTAGAGGTGCATTTAAAATTGCTATTCAATTGACTTTTCCCTGGGTGAAAAAATTGCTGTTCCAAGAGCCAGATGAGACAAAGGCTGGAACCTTATTTTTGTACTTTTTGCCTTGAAGCTGGGGTGGTAGGCGATGGGTCTTAGTGTAAAAAATTTTAAGTCTGGCTTAAAATATTAAAATTGGAATTCTGAGCTGATATGAAATCAGTGACAAAGCTGGCATTGCTCATGGTGAGCTCTTACTCAGATGTTGCAGAGTAGGAAGAAAAGTTTCTTAACGTGTTTGAATTCCAGAACAGCACGTGACGGGTGCGGCATTAGAAATGCAGACAACCTTTCTAATCCTAATAAGGCCTAGAGCCAAATGTGGTGTTTCGTGGCATGTCTGCTTACGGTTCGTGGGGTTTGACTGTAGGTGAAAGAAGAGGGAGAACTGAGGTGATCCCCCAAAATAGTCATTTTAAGTGACTGGAAATACTCTCATCAAAATTTCAGTATGAGGATCCTTGTAGGCAGAGTAGAATAAAACTCCCTTTCTTTTCCCCTGTGCAAAATAGTCTTTGAGGAGATGCTGCTTGGTGCCCTCCTTCTGAGGTAAATGGAGGAAGATGGTCTTTCCTATCCAGGAGAAGTGGAGCTACATAGAGAAACGCGGGTTGGAGAGCTTCAAAGAACTGGCCCTGAGAAGGACGATCGAGGGCAACTCATTGCAATGGCAGAGAGTGATGGAGCCTCTCAGACTCCTGAGTAGGTGCCTGTGGGACCAAAAAGTGCTTGCTTTCTTTCCAAATGTCTACATTGTGTAAAGCAAGGAGGTAGTTTGTGTGGTCCTGAGAATTGTGCCAAATTAGTGCTATTTTAGTTGGCTCAGTACGAAGATATAGTGAACTTAATCTTAGTGCCAAATGACATGTGGATGCATCTATATTAAAAGGAAGGATGTTTGTAAAGCTATAGCATGTGGGTAGGCTGCTCTGTAAAGGAAACTCCCAGAACACCCTTGAAAAATATTGTACTTTTCTTCCTTTTATAGCAAGGGGTGGATGCACCTCCATCCCTTTCTGCTTCTTAGTTTTACTTCGATTCTCACCTTTTTATCTTCACGCACCCTGTGGTGAGCACTGACACCAAGTGCCATCTGAAGTTTCTCAAACTTTGGGCACATTACGGCAATGCTGTGACCTCTTATTGAATAAGTAAACTAAGCAAAACTAGGGCAAAGATGATTTTGGAGAGGCAGCTTGTAGTGGCTCTTGCCAACTCTTCGGCAGGAAATTGCTCCCTCATAAGAGCATGTGCAAGTGGCGTATTGATGCTGGAACCCTTCTGGCTGACTTCACTCTGCCTAGCCTTGAACAAAAGGGGCAGAAAAAAATGTCATTGAGGCTTGCAGGCATTTGAGGTGGCCAAAGTGACAGGTTGCGCTGCAGCAGGTAAACGGAAGCCTATTAAGAACACACAGAGACAAAATGTGTCGTGTGAGCATGGAGTGTTTTGTAGGGATGAACCTCGGTGAGGAAGACAGCTGTGGCCGTTTCAAGGACATGGAGCAATGATGCAGTTTCTGAAGGCTTTCTATAGCAAGTTCTGACTTACATATTTTCATGTAAGACTAAATGTCTAAATCGACACGTGCATCTATATTCCCTTTACAGAGCAGGACTAAGGCGGTGTCTCTATCTGACTGCAGAGCCCTCTCTGTAAAATTAGAAACACCACACCACACCCAATTTTGTCTTCTCTGAAGAACCCAAGTACTGTTGAATAGTATTTTTTTTGTCTGCTTTAATTTTTTGAAAAAAAAAAATTAAATGTGTGAAATTACTCATTTCTCACAGGGGCAAAATCCATTGGAATGCCCAGTTCTCTCTCCGAAAACTTACAACTGTTTTGAGACCCGCCTTGATTTTTCGCTCCTCTGCAGTTACCCTTTAGCCATTTAATTTGGGCCGTATACTCCAGAAAAGTTCTGCCATCTATGCGTTGAGCCATTTATTTTGGTGACAAAGGGAAAGGGAAGCTCAATACTTTGAAAAATGTAAGCTCTGATTTTTATGTACTCTACTTTTTTATGTATTGTTTCTGGCTGGCAGGTCAGATCTGTACTGCTGCCATATGCAGCGACTTAAAATTCATGTTGGTGTGTCACTGCAGTTACTACGCTCAAGCCGCCACACCAAAAAAACCTGTTAAGCGTTTTATAACAAACTGTGAAATAACCTAATCATCTGCAAAAGGTGTAAAGATTTTATATTAAAATGCAATTAACTTCTGCTTTTTTGGTTGCTTCTTTTGAACAAATTGGTTATGTAAGACATACAATTAATTGGCTTTTGCTTTTGGAGGGAATTTGTTTGCTGTAACATGGTGTCTGCTCTAACAATAGATGACTGCCACTAGATGGTCTGATGTTTACATGGAGGGAGATAGGCTCCTTTTTGGTAGGAAGAGAAAGAAGAAAGCGGTAGTTTGCGTCTGCGAAAGCGAAGTGCTGAGTTGTACTCTGAAGACTCAAAGCCATAGATGGGCTGAGATGGAAGAGGACTTGTTTCAGTTTTTTGGTGGAATAACAGATTTTCTGCATGGGCTTGGGTTGGCCCCTTCTCTTGCTTTGTTCAAACCTTTTGCTTCGCTTTTTACCTTAGACGCTCGTTTGAGATAGGCAGATAGATTTGAGCTCTGCAGGCAGCGTGGGGTTAAAATCTGTCAATAATTCTCAAGTGCCTTTATCTTAGCGAAGGTAAATACGATAGCGGCAAGGACTACTTACAAGTACCTTTGTGGT
The DNA here is from genome assembly GCA_008711295.1 of Anarhynchus alexandrinus. Taxonomy (NCBI): domain Eukaryota; kingdom Metazoa; phylum Chordata; class Aves; order Charadriiformes; family Charadriidae; genus Anarhynchus; species Anarhynchus alexandrinus. The sequence goes on along the minus strand of VUYV01000072.1, from coordinate 2,762,311 downwards.
TTTAATTGGCTCATTTCTAACTGTAGAAGAGTGTTCAAACGAAATGGAAAAATCCAGTCTTCTATACAAAAGGACACTTTCCTAAGACGTGAGTTTGGAACGTGCTGAGCTATTAAAAAACAAGAGGTAGAGTAAAACTCTTACCGTGAAGGATGGGAATGGAAGGGTTGGGAGAGACAAGTGACGAAATGAAGAACGTGGTTGAGAAAGCCCTTCTGCCGCAGTTGCGGTCGGGTATGAAGGATGGCAGCACCGGCCACCTTCCTTTTCACGGATGGGAACCTAAAATCAGAGAGTAAGTTTCCACCTTCCCAAGGATGTTTCTTGTTTCAAGACAGACTATTCAAACAGCTAATTGGTTGTCCATCCAAAATGCTGTGGGCACTGTACTAATAAGAGTGTTATAAAACAGGTTTAAATGCGAGTCTTGATGTAACTGTTCCCGTTACCTCCTTCCTAAGTCATGCAGCAGACTGAGGATGGGTTTCTGGGTGAAAGAGGGGTTAGTTACCTCAGTGCCCTGCGTGCAGCAGTTGGGTGACTGCTTCTCCTTTTTTCTCGCGCTGTAAAGCTCCATGTCACACTGAGTGTCTCTAAGCACTCTCCAGAGGTGACCTAGAAGTGAAGGGTTCCTTGTGTGATACTTCAGTGTCGTTTTTAATCTGCTTTATGATATTTTCAGCTCATTTTATAATGCAAAAATCTATTTGTTACGTAAAATAAATACAATTAAAAAAAATAATTAAAAATAGAAATTTATCTGGCACAATGGTTTGATTTTTGGTAGACTAATGGAAATGCTAAGTGTTTTAAGATGTCAAACATCCTGGAAAAAAAAATTTAGCCCACTAAATTTACATTAGTCAAATATTTTTGCAAATACTCTCTGTCTTAAATGTGAACGCTGAGATTTGGCCTGTAAATGCAGTGTATTGGGTTTTTTTTCTATTATGCTAAAACTGCATTTTATATTTTTAAGGGTAAACTGTATCCTCCACTGTGGGCATGGATGTCTTGGCATCAGGAAGCAGCAGGTACTGACCTTCTGGCTCTGCTGAAGGTGGCTCTTCACATCCTTGAGGGGACATCACAAGGGTCTATAAACCAGTCTGTCTTTTACCATTGCACTCTGCAGCTGAAGATTGGAGATTCCAGGTTACATCTCTGTAAATCATGTCCAAAAGTTGCATGATTTTACATCCACAGGAGTTAGTTGATCTGTGACTTGAAGTCCATCGTCCTTGGAGGCTGTGCTGTGTGTGTGTAGGGGTGTAAACACACACAATACGTGACCCTGTCCTGCCTGCAGCCACTTTTCATAAATCAATAGCATGAAAAAGCGCATTGTCTGTCCGCCTTGGATATGTAATCTTATTTGTTGAATTTTGCCCTTCCCACAGGGCACGGTGGAGACAAACGGGTAGAGCAGTGAGGGAAGTTGTACACCAACTTGTTGTTCATGTTCTGTGGTTACACGTAGAAGGGCAGTGGTTAATTGTTTACACACTTTAGCCTATTGCTGTATTTGGCTTTAAAAAAATCAGGGATTAGGTTTCTTGCCTTTTCAGTATGTGATTGTACTCCTAAGCTAGGAATTTAGTGATACATTCGCAGGCAGTAACCATATTATTTTTCCAGTCATCTATAGCTTAGTCAAGAAACCTTTCTGGAATGGAGTCTGTGAAGGTGGAAGAGGTGGGTTTTCTTCTTTAGATCTACCGAAAAGCAAGAGAAAAATCAAATTGATTCTGAAAACAAAAGGAGTCTTAGTGTCAAGATGTACATAGCCTTAGGGTATTGTGTTCTCTGGTTTATTTTATTTACGTAATGAGGAGAGTCCATTGTAGCTTTATTTCTCTTTATTGCTTTGTCTTTAATGCAAACCAATAGAAAACATTTTACCGAATTTAATGTCTGTGTCCTAGTTTTGCAGCATGTGCGGTTACTGCTGTGCTCCCGCTAAATGAGGATAAGGTCCAATAAAACCTAGCTTTTGTCTGTTGATGAAGGCAGCTTTTGGGTTTAAGAAACTTGGATTGTTCCTTTTTTTTTTTTCCCCAAGTTTGGTGTCAGCTGCAGTTATTCGAGCTGGATTGAATCTCTTATTGCAATTAAGGGAAAACTAAAAGATGCAGGAAAGAAAAACCACCTTCATATTTCTAAAGTGAATTTTTAAAAAAAACAAAAATAAATGGGTTTTGTGTTGTCTCAGAAACAGATGTTTGTTTAAAACCCAATCATGAACTCGTACTTGGATTTAATTTATTGTTTAATTTTGTACGAGTCTTTTGTAAGTGAACTGCCTCAGGAATGAACAAATAGGAGTTTGCTATATACTGAAGACTTGGAATGGAGGTTCTTTCAGCGGAGTTAAACATCCCAGGAAAAGAAACAAAATTGCTGATGAAGCAGGCTCGTGTATATAGGTATTTGTCAGGGTTTAAAAGATGCAGTAACTTCATTTCACAGCACATCTCCAGTTAACTCTGAAGAACTGAGTTTGTTCCAAATCAGATCTCAATCTTCAAAACTCAGACTTCTAAAAAGTGATTTTTTTTTTTGTGTGTGTTGCTTTCTTTTTTCGGCTGTGGGGATCTGTGGCCTTGGCTGTCTTCAGTAGTTTCCTGTGCAGTGCATCTGAGTGCAGGCAGGTCCTAAGTGGAGGCGATGAGATACAGCTGCTATCTTTACTTTATTTTTGACCAGATGTGAAATAGGCCCACGGAAGTTTCAGGACGGTCATTTTGTTTTTCTGTATGGAAACGCTCACCTGATACACATTCACAAGGGTTCAAGAATGGGGTTTTGAACCAAACCCAAGCTTTAAGACTTTTCCTGAATTGCAGTCGTATACTTTAACAGCTTATAGGCATAATAAGTACAAAAATACCTGCATTTTTACTAAATCTGTTTGTCCAGTTTGTCCTACCTGTCATAGTTGGTTTGAATTCTTCCTCGTAAAGACTGCAGAAAAGTTGTCTGCATTTCATTTAATTCACTTGATCTTGTGTAATTTCCTTGTTCGGAATTGGAAGAGGGAGCACCCAGTCCGTCCAGTGAGCCATGTCTGGCTTTTCAGGGAAACAAAAACCGAAATAAGTAATATTCGGGCTATTTCAGTCCTAAAAATAAATAAATAAATACTAATTTTAGGTCTGGAACAGTCATTTGAAATAGACAAATTACAGCTGATTGTATATGAAAAAAAAAAAGTAAAATTTGTCCTGTTAGCATGCTTCTGTTTCACAGACTGTTTTTAGCAAACATTTTTTCTTGTTTTCTGTTTTTTATGGCATTTATGGGCTAAAAAGTTATAATTGGCTATATTTTTCATTTTTTGTCAGTTGGTTTTATTTCTGTATTTGTTTTGGGAAGTTAGCGTTTAGGTCTTTGAATATGCACATCTGTTGTAAAGATGGAAAGCTGATAGAGGCATGATTGCTTACTGTAATAGGAGAAAATTAAAATCCTATATTCCGTGGAATAGAATAGGAGCAGAATGCTGAGATAGGGCATTTGAAAAAGCAACATTTTAAATGTTACTGGATTGTTCACTTATCGTTTGTAAACCCTGTAACCGTGAGGCATTTCAGCCATTTTAAATTACTAGTGTATAAATGTTTAAATTATACCAAGTATAAAGATAACCATTTCTATTATGCTTCAAAATTTGAAGATCATCAGTAACTTCCTATTCTTCATAAAGTTCAATTTCATGCAAGAGTAACTGATGTTTTCAGATGCAGTCAGTGATGCTGTGGTTTCTGCAGAGCTTTCAGTTGGTAAGGGAGAAGAAATCAAAGATAAATAATTTTGAATAGCGTATGGTTGATTTACTAAGGCCATTGTGACAGTGTATCCCATATCATGTTATTAAACCCAAGCGTTATCATATTAGTCATTTTATGTATCATCATAATTGTATAATTATTGTATTTTATATACCCAAGTTTGTTCCCATTAGCTTTTAGTCTTAAATCATTAAAGGCATATTTTAAATTCCATGTGAATTAGGGTATTTTTTTCTTTCTTAATCAGGTCACTCTTTGCGAAAAGCTCCTGTAGATTTTGGCTTCACCCATTATTAAAGTTTCCATTCTCAAATCGAAACTCAATATTTCTAAATAGTTTGTTGTCTTTGTATAATTAACTGAAATTAGGACATAGCGAAAATGTGTTTTTAACTATTTTAATAGTTCCATTTGAAATTATTTTCGTCTTTCCCATAATGAATCAAATTTGTAATGATTCTTCTTGCTTACTAATTTGCATTGTTGTCTGGCTGCCTTGCATTTAATCAGCTAGAGTAAACTCTTAATATATCACCAGGAATCTGTCAGGAGTATCTATGTAGCGCTGCGACTGCTGACAGGGTATGGAAATTCGCTGGAAATGACGGGCTCAGTCCGCTGGGATTTCATCTCTTGTCAGCAACACAATGACTGGCATCTCAAAATCTTCAAGTAGAAGCTGCAGTAACCCAGCACTGGTATGGGGCGTTGTGCTTATCTAGCAAACCACCTGCTTTCTGGCTGGATTAGTATGCTCTTCTTATTTTGCTGTCTAGCATATATGAGCAGAAATATGTTTGTTTTGGTAGTAACGGTTTTCAGAAAAGTCTGGTTTTATATTGGTGATGGTTTACATTTACTCTATTAACAGAAGGCTGTGAGCTGACTCAAACTACTTTGCATGGTTAACTGCAAAGTAGCAGTTTTCAGCTAGTTCTGATAAAAAAAAAAAAAAAACAAAAAAAAAAAACCCAAACCAAAAACAACCCAAAAAACCCTGAATGGTGATCAGACGCTTATTTCCTTTGGTAAGACCTTGCCACTTAAAAAAAAAAATTACAGCTGTTTCGTGTTGTGTATTAGGCAAAATATCAATCATGATATTATATACTTCTGACTTCCTTGCTGTGCTTATATTGCCAAAGATGCTTAGTCGTTAATAATGATTCATGCATTGAAAAAAATATCGTATGGTATTTTAAGATTTTTTTGGTAGAAGCCCAGAGATTACTGATGTTAGAGGGGTGGTTAGTCCCTCTAGATGTTGGATATGTTAGATATTAGATACTCAAGTTAGAGGGACGGTTTGGTCTTCGGTTGGTCACAGTAATGAAATCCTAATGTAAAACAGTAATTTTTCACTAATTTCAGAAAAACGAATCAAAAAGTTCTAAGAGAAAAAAACAATAACGTGATTTTTTTCCTAGAGTGAAGATTCCCACCCTCTGTATGCGTTTCTGATGGATGGAAGGCTTGATGAATGTGGAAATAAGAGAGCAAATAAGTCTTACTCGTAATTCTTTCTTTGCTGCTTAAAATGGTGGTTACCATGATCTCTGTGTGATTGCGTGTCATTTGCTGTCCAGTTGGGCTCTTATATCTGTGAACTGTGCTAAATTATAAATATTTGGCATAGTCTGAAGTTTCCAAGTTGTTAAATACTACAAAAAGGAAGAATTATTAAGAGCTGCTAATACTTTTTCGTTGGGGTTTGTTTGGTTTGGTTTGGTTTTTTTGTTTTGCTTTTAACTACTTCTAGTCCCAAAACAAATCTTTAGTTTTCAATTGGAAAATGGAATAATTTGGGGGGAAAAAAGATTGCAGTGTTCAAATGTTATGATAAACTCCGTCCCTATTTGCCCGTACCAGGTCTCTTTGCCTCTCACACCACGAATAAAGAAAGAAATTTGAGTGTTTTCACCCGTCTGGTTATACCCTCTTAACTAATTTTTAGACAATGGTAGCATAGGAAGAAAAATAACTCCTTTGGTATTTCCAGTGTTGTACCTGTTCCAAAAATAATTAAACCTTAGCCTTGTCATTATTTCTTACGGTTTAATTTTGCTGTTGGCAATATCAGGATGTGTAAAAAATATGAAAGCATATTGCAGTTTTACTCTTGAATAATTTTTTTTTTCACTTGTTAGTAGCAGATCCTTACTGTTATTTTATGTTTGAAATATATTTATTAAATCTATGTGGTAGGGATGTTGTTCTGCCCTTTGTTTCCTAACTTTTGAGCCAGGGTGGCTGTGTGTTGTGTTAGAGGGGAGGGAAGAGAGAGGGGGCTTTGTCAAGGAAGAGCCAGAAACTTCGTAACCCGATTATAAAAATGATTATTGTACGCTGCCTGCATTAGGAAAGCGTTAAACACTCATTAGGGCTCTGAAGTGTTAGCCATTATGAACCTGGCTGCAGTTGGCATACAACTTTTATCTTGTGAGATTTGCTTTGATGCAGTAATAAAAGTGTAAATTAGAAATGGGAAGATCGTAGGACCAAAAATAACAAAAAAAAAAAAAAAAAAAAAGAGTATTTTATCATCCTCTGCCAGAGCAAAATATTTTTTTCTCTCTTCCTGTAAAGAAACAGAAAGCTTATATTACCCAAGGCACTTTATGTGCTCATGGAAGAAATTATACCATCGGGACTCAACCTGCAGCTACAGCTCAGAGTTGATGTGATACCATATCTGAAAGTGGTGAAGCGACACTGAATTGCAGCTGAGTGGCAGTGTCTGTGGGAAGGACAGGTACGTCATCTGAAGGATTCTTTTTTCTAAACCTGGAGCCTGAAGTGACCCACCTGGATCCCAACTGGAATGAGTTGATCTGCTGTCATGTTAGTAATTCATCAGGGTGTTCAGGCCCCGAAACCGTGCTCCGCTGGGTCCGTGCAGAATCCAGCAGTCGCCGCATCTCACAGGTTGTTGCATGTCTGCAACTCAATATCGGAACCATTCCCGTCTGTTAAAGTGAAATCCCTTTTCTAATCCTTCTCTGATATTTATTTTTTTTTTCTTGAGTTGTATTTTCAATTGGACGTTAGATTAACACAGCTTCGGTCAGTATACTGTTAAATAGTGAACCATTTTGTGGTACTTTAACAACGCAGTAATCTATTAAGACTCTTAAAATGTAGTCAGGGCTAACCTACCTGTTGCAGATGTAAAGTTACCCCAAACTCCAGCATCTCTAGACTGTTCCTATTCTACTGCCTTTCTGACTGTTCAAAGGTCATTATGGGTTGTTCCTCTCTTGAGAAATGCACTGTGTGCTGGGTACACAACATTACACCGAGTTTTATTCAGGAGGTGCTGATAACAGACTTGATTTGCCAGTTTGCTTGATGCTAGAGCATGTTTCCTGCTTTGCAGGCTGTTCAGTGTAGAAATTGGTCTAATTTACTTCAATTTAAATGTTAATGATCCTCTTTTTCTCAAAGCAAAGGGAAACATGCACGATCACTCTGAAAATAAAGATTTATTCTTCTGACAATCCTAGTAATAACTTTATGTCTAAAAATCTCCTTTAAATACTTGTTTTGCTGTTTGGCATTAAACTATTTCTTACGTAGACAACTTTTCAAAGGTGTGGACCAGAAGTTAAAATTTCAGACTCAATCTGACAGTATTTGCACTTATTTGAAGCCAGTAAAATGAATAAACATTGTTTACTTTTGATGTTGTCAGGTTTATGCTAGCTCAACGGTTGCGGAAGCTTCCAAGTGCTGTAGGAATTTGGGGGGGTGGAATTGTCAGTATTTTATCAAACTTGCAATGAGGTTTTATCATTTGCTTTATTTCGAAAGCTTTGGCCACCTATATTTATAGAATAGGAAGGTTTAGATCCCTTGCTTAAATTACATGCTGAGTTTGCTTAAAACTCACGTGCTACTATAATAGGAAGCATTAGAATGAAGCAGAATCGGGTATACGTGGTACATAGCAAATATATATTTATTTAGAATAGAGCAGAATAGGGTATAGGTTGTGTATAATAAATATGTATTTATTTAGAATGAAGCAGAATCAGGTACACGTGGTACATAGCAAATATATATTTATTTAGAATAGAGCAGAATAGGGTATAGGTTGTGTATAATAAATATGTATTTATTTAGAATGAAGCAGAATCAGGTACACGTGGTGCAAGCCAATGGGTGTAGAAGGCGGTAGGTGTCACTGGACGTGCGCGGGGACCCTGGCCGTGGTGGCTCTCTCCCCAGGTGACGGCAGCGCGGTGCCACTTGCGAGCCCGATGGGGTCGAAACCAAAGCCAGCACGCTGCCGGTGTGAAAACACGACAGGGGCCTGCAGATTACTATGTTCTGTCGCGCTGTGAGCAAGGGAGATAGATTTTGACTGTTTTCCTGAATTGTTGTGATTACCAGGCTCTGTCGAGTGCATTATAACAAAATGCAGTTGCAAAGCTGGCGCTGGAGGGGAATGCTAATGAGCACCAGTGATGTTTTAAAAACTTGAGAGCAGGCCAAACTTGCTATTTCCAGTAAAGGAGTTGTTGAGAAATTAACTATTCTGTTCTTTAAAACATTTACAAAAGTGCTAATTTTCTATTTCAAATGTTTGTTAGTGTCTCCTCTCTTTCTTTCTTTTCTCCTCTCTGTCCTGGCTCCTTGGAAAAAGGGGTGAGGGTTGGCTTGCTGTCTTCAGCAGTACGTGCCCAGCATCCATCCCTCTTGTCACATCCGTGCAGTGAAGAACAGGAAGGACGTACCTTACACATCCAGGGATCGTGCTGGATATAATTAGATGAATGTAAATACAAACGCGAGTAATTTACCCTATCAGGGTGCTCCTGCACCTTTCAAGTGTTTACATGTGAAGATGGAGAATCTCTCATGACTGGTGTTGAAACTTTGTGTGTTTTGCAAGGCCGAGGGGAGCTTTTCCCTCTGTTCCTCAGTCTGTTAAAGTGTCGTGATGGTTTGTGAAGTTCAGTGATTTGAAGTTGCTTTCTAGTTCTTCATTAAACGGGCAGGTGTCTACCATCTCGTACACGGCAGTGTAAAGAAAGGTGCTTGCTCTAAGTGGCGGGGATGTTGATATTACAGAAAATGCTATGTGTGTTCTGAACCTTAGAAAATACATCTGCTTTCTTTTAAAATGGAAGTACTGTTTCTGTTTGTGATAACAGCCGGGGCTGCCATTAATTTTTATTTTGTTGTTCAAATATTCTTTATAGGCAAAGGTGCTAAAACGATCACCACACTTGCTGCTTGGAATATCATTTATTGGCTTTGGATTAGGTGTCTTAATTGCTTTATTGCTGTATTTTGGATTTGGGTAAATGTCTCTTCATTTTTGTGGCATTCCAAGTATGATTAATACCAGCAAAAAATATTGAAGTCATTAGCCTTCAGCGTTCAATATTTTTCTTTTTTTGTCAAGATGGAAGAATGTGTCAATAAGAAAACAATTTTAATTTCAAAAGAGGGCTCATAAATATGTAGAAATTAAAAAGCAATGAATTGTTTTTATGAATTCTAATGGATGGTATGGTGCAGCATTATGCAAAGGAAATGAATGGCATAAATTATAGTAGTATATTAATTCATATCATTTTCCTGTAACTCATTTCATATGTGTTAGTCACATCTGTGTGCAAGCTAGACAAGTTGTTGTCGCACACATTGTGAATCTTTTCCCACAACACTGAAACTCTTCCATTGCTAAACTGGAATATGGGAGCATTTTTAATAGTGCCAAGCGAAGCTGTAGCACTGTTTCAGAGAGGTTGAGGAGGGGAGGTTTGCTCTGTCTGCTAGAGACAATGTAAGAGAAAGGATGCAACAAGAAGTGCTGAGGCTTTTTAACGCTGCATTACTGTGGTTTCCTACTACCTTTTAACTACATTAATTTTTTTCAGTAAGTTAAATGTTAATATGGAAAGTAACCAAGTAACTCTGTATGTTCCACTCTGCATCTGCCTTGTTGAAAGGGACCTAAGTAAAGGATTATTTGACAAAGTGGTATTATTGCTTTATATAGTTATTTATTTTACATCGGTAGTAGGAATAGAGCATTGTATGTGGTCACAGAGTGAATTAATGGATGATGACAGAAAGTGTATTACACAATTTGTAATAGACATCAGTGGATGGGAATTTTGTTTCTTCCTCTAAACTCTATGATCAGAGCGAATTGTGGTGTTCAAGGACAGAACAGGACAGTGGGTATAGGCAGGCATGTATTTAAGATGGAAAGGTCAGAGTTATAGCTGTTAAAAAAAATGTATAAACCATCATTCAAGTGTCACTGTGGTTTCAGAAATAGTCAAAAGGCTGCAGAAAGACCTGTGTGCTGAACTGCGGAGGTAATTATTGCTGGTCAGCTTCAATGGCTTGCTTTAGCAGTACAGAAAAAAACAGGTTCAAAGCAGAGTCCTGCTGAGCTTCAGACAGATAGGTGCTCGTAGGGGAGAAGGTAGAAAGGAATGTAAGTAGCAATGAGGCAGTGACTTAAAGCTAGCAGAGGTGTTTTCACTGGCAACTGCAGACTCAAAGAGTCAGCGGACTCTTCTGAAGATCCGTGAGGATAATGAAGAAAACCCAAACTTGTGTCAGCTGGCCTAAATTTGCTATAGGGGAATCTGAACTGGCAGGAGAAAACTTCAAGGGTCAATAAACTGGAAAACCTGTGTTAGAACTTAAGTGCCCAGACCCATCCTTAGTTAGATTTGCTAGAAGATTAACTACTAATAGCTGATTGGATGCTAGATTACTTCCCTATCAACATTTTAGTTACCTGCAATTAAAATTTCAAGTTTGGATTGCACTTTGTGCTGATGGCTTCCTACAAAGTTTTATTCCTTCTAAAAGATGTTGTGCTTTTTTTTTTGATTAAAAATTTAACTTTCTCTTAAAAAGAAAGACTGGAAAAATTCTGTCCAGCTGCTTATTTTAGTCATCTTTAATGGGAAAATTAGCCTTTGAAAGGGACCTAAATTTTGCAAAAAGCAGAACCTAGATTCTCTAGTGTATTCAGATATGCACAAATGGGCACTGTAGAGCAGGTAGCTGCAAATCAAACATCATGTCACAGCTATAAAAGGATATCACACAGATGTTGTACAAGACATTTTCGGAAGTTATTTCATTAAAGTATTAGCTCAAGACAGTATTTGAGCTCATTCCTAATTTCAAAGGTGGTTAAAATAATTTATTAGATATTGAGTCTAAGCACTGATCTATGGATTTAAATCAGTAACTTGCTGAAATCGGAAGACTCAGCAAGTTCACTGGCTTTAGTCATCCCTAAAGATAAACCTTTATAGTTTTTTCACAGCTCTGAGAAAATACCAGTCTGTGATTTTCTGTCGACTTAAGTAAAACAGAAATATGTCCCCCAAAATATTCCTTTTGAAGAAAAAACTATTCGTTTCCCTCCCATCCACCCTGTGCAATGCGGTATCAGGGAGCAGCACATGACCATTTCAAGAAGTGGAAGCCCTGTCTAGATGTGAGGCCGGTTCATCGTGCAGCGGGCAGTGCCAAGATACCGGCTTACTCAATGTTTGTTTACATGTCTCCACATCATTTCACCTTACATGATGTTACATGCCTTTCAAAACAAACTTGTTTCAATTAAATGCAAATTTATGTAGTGCAGGAAGCAGTGGTACCAAGAGCAACGCTGGTACATAACCAACTTTTGGAAAATGGAAAACCAACTGCAGTGTAATTTTTCTTTCTACTAAATATGTGCATAGAAATAAAATGTTTTTCACTCTAGAAAAACTTTCAGTATTCTGTTCATTTGCCATTTAAAAATAGGTATGTTTTCATTCTAATGTCCACTGAGCAAGGACACTGAAGTCAGTGGCCTAAAGGCATTTGATTCTTGCAGCAATTTTCAGGTATTTCATTGATTCCTGACTTCTTTTTTTTTTTTTTTTTTTTT
>VUYV01000072.1:2644469-2750593 GCA_008711295.1 Anarhynchus alexandrinus | reverse complement strand
GCTTTTTATTTTTGCAGCAATTTTCAGGTTTTTCATTTATTCCTTACTTTTTTTTTTTTTTTTTTTTTTGAGGTGCACATTCTCTAGTATATCTTCCACCCAGATTCCAGCTAGCTCCTTATATCAAAACCGGTCTTCCTCCTTGTCCTCTTAATTTCCTGTATGCAAATTGTGACTTGTAGAAGAATAACAAACATACAGAAGAGTCAAATAAAACAAATCTACAAAGAAAATCTGTTCATAAATGGAAAACTTAAATAGACTTTAGAAAAGAGACTGTTATTTTCATTACACTTGTGCCTATTTTTGTGTTTCCTGAAATGGCTAGAACTAATATCAAAGATTACATGCAGTATCAGTAGGCTTGTGGGGTTTGTTTTTAGAAAAGAAAAAGCTCTGCAGCTTGGAGATAAAATGTAATGTAGTAGTTGCTAAGGTAACTGCATGTTTTTGTGAATAGTGGAACAAATTAGGTGAGCAAAACATCTGTAAATTGTCAATACGTAGGTTAGAGTTGCCCTTAAGCTGCAGAAATTAACCTCTTCGGACCTGCTAGCGAAGCCGAGGAGCGCGGAGGAGGAATGGTCGTGCCGAGCTCTCTGTAAAGCTCGTACTCCAGCGAATGCTGTCGCCTCTCCCTGGGAAGCGGAGGTCGGCTGTGGTGGTGGTGGGTCTTCCAAGGGCTTGTGAGCAGGGACGAGTCCAGCTTGTGTGTGAGCATGAAAACCGTGTGCCTTTGCTTTGTCTGGAGCAATAGAGCGGGTTTGTTTGCCGGCTGCGTTCAATGTGCTAGTCTTATCCTCTGCCTGTAGCAACGGCTGGTCTGTGGCTCGAGGGATAGTTCTGGAGAAAGATGAGCCAAGTGGTACTGTTCCAAAGGATGGGCCCCCACATCCTTGCCATACCTGGCTGCGTGAGGAGTGGTGCGTGCCTGGAGTCCCGCGCCAGGGCTGGCCAGTTCTCATTTTCAGCTTATACTGGAGGTGGTTCTTGGTCTTGTGTGCTTCTAAAAAGGAAATACAGACTTGGTCCCCTGGGGAGACGTGAGGCTGAGCATCTCCCACCTCCATACATCCAGTACTCCTCTGAGAGCACACAGTAGCTGAGTGCCTATGCAGTTACCTTGGCTTAACCTCACACTTCGACAGCTTTAAGTAGATGAAGCCTAGGCGTTAATGTCGGCTGCTTTCTGGCCGTAACCAGCTCTTTGCCAACTTCTGGTCACCAGTAGGACATGTTTTGAAAAGGTCTGAAACATAAATTTTACAGGATGAAAGCCTGATGCTGTTACGTGATTACTTTAAAGAGTAACTCCAGTCAAAATCTGGCCTGTATCTACAAAGAGGTAGATATGATTTTATTTGGGAGGAGAAGCTTACTGAATTTCTTCTGGCACACCAGAGGCTAAATACTAAAAATGAGAGCAGTAAGAATAGCAAATACCTTGACAGTTCTAAATCCTTTAACAATAAAAATGATTGACCTCATTGCCATTCAGAGCAGGGATTATTTTCCAGAAGAAAGTCAAAAAGTCCAGGTATGCCTAAATCTTGGTGATTTTTATGTGTCCTTATTTCTGAGCGTCCAGCTCTGGTCTTAAAAAAGATCTTTGTTTTCTGCCCTTGACACGTCTGCCTCGACTTCTGCAAGTTGGACCAAAGGTGTCTCGATAAGCACGTAAACTGCAGTCATTTGAGTTTTACTGAATGCAGAGAGCCAGCGGTTCATAAGTAGATAATTAGTACAGGGATGAGGCCTTTTTCCATCTCAGTCTCTTGTGGTTAGTTGTCCAAACTGCAAAATCATCTGAGCTCGGCATGCCGTAGCAGGATTAGCAGTTTCTCTCTAAGACAGGAGCAGAGACCTTAGGGGGTCAGGGTAATTTGGAATGGGAAGGCAAAGTTCTGTAGGATTAGTTGCCAATGTTAGTCTTACACAGGAATAAACTTCATTATTGTTATTTGGCGTGGGGGGAAACACCCAAGTGTTGAGAGCTACGTCTTCCTCACCCTATAAGGGACATTCTAACACGTGCCCATAGGCACGAAGCATGCAGCTACCTGCCTGGGAGAACAGAGGTACAGAGGGAGCTCTGTGGGCAGTTTTGTCAAGACCACGTTCATTGAAGATCACCCGGACAGATTTGACGTGCCAGAGCTGGAAGCTCCAGCTGACTTGTTTCCTCCCATCACTACAGGTTTTGAATGAGCTGTAGCTCCTGCACCAAACACAGCCCCACAGCTCGTCAGGTGAATCAGCTTTTGCGTGAGAGTCATGCTTTGAACTTCTTAGGAGCCATCGCTGTTCCTGACAGTGGGGCCAGTAGGGACCAGTAGAGCTGCACCTATTTCGGGTTTAGATTTAGCCCAACTGGAACATGCAACATCTTTATTCAATAGTTCTTCATTATGTACTTACCAATTAGTCACGAGTAACCAATTGTAGAATTTGGTTTGGTTTGTTACAGTTTTGAATTGCGGTTGCAAAGATAAATGCAGTTTTTAATTTTCCATTTCTATTAAATTTTTTTTTCTCTAGGAAACACCTACAATTGCTCTTATTGAATTATTTTAGTGAGTGATTTTTTTAAGCATGGGAAAACTTAGACTATTAGGTTTTGTATTTAATAGTGCAAAGTGACCTTCCCTAATAAGACTTTGTATTGTGGGACATTAAACTGTTTGTTGAATCTGCCTAATTAATTCAGGAATTAAGAATAAATAAAAAATGAACTTTGAATTGGGAAATAAGGCACAGAGAGAACTACATGGGATTTGGGTTTGCTGGTCTGTACACAGGATCAAAAATATTCTGCAGTGTACATCTCCACAGACAGGAAGAAATATATTTTAAAATTAGGCAGGTAGCATTTCATACAGGAATATTCGGTCTTTAAGTTTAGACTATCCAGATGGAAGAAATCTATTTGTCCCAGCTCGTAAATCTTCTCCATTTCATTCCTTCTAGCTCAGTGATTACTAGAATCTCATTTTGGAGACACTTTCAAATCCAACCACCTGTGCTCCGAATTGGACCATGGGATTCTTAAAGATTTTATAAAAGCAACAATTACGTTTGTCTGACATTGCTTGCATCCATTCCCATGGTGTTTTCCACTTCACCTAACCAACTTTTCATGACTCTTCAAGCTAGTTGCAATCAGAATTGCTTTTTACAGTGAGTTTTGAGACAGTATAAGAAGGAATAAGTTATCAGTGCGGGGCCTTGTGCAGCCCCATCAATTTTCATCCTCACTTTCTCAAAAGTGAGAAGAGGAGATGCTGAGAGCTCTCCCACAGAGGGTAGGACTTTGGGCATTATGTTAAAAATACAGGCAGATAAAGAAACAAAACCCAGCTTCCTGTGGCTCTCATGTTTTGTTATTTTAGGTGGTAAATGCTTATTATGTACGCTTCAGAATTGCGCATCCCATATCTCTGTGCTTTGTAGTGTACACTTCCAAATAGCATGATCAGAGTGGGGTGATAAACATATTCATAAAATACGGATCTTTATAAATACATTATTGTTTGCTTTCTCTTTTAAAAGACATTTATCTGGAGAATTTACTTTCCTAACATCCTTCTTCTCCAGTGAGAACATTGATTTCTCCTTTGAAGGCTTCCTTTAACAGCAATGGTTTTCTTACTTTTCAGTCCCTGCTTTGCTTACCCCTGTTGTTTTGCTGTTAAGAATTCCTCAGTTTCCTTCTGGAGATCTCTTAATTAAAAGCCATGAGCCTTTAATTATTCTACAATTCCAGCAAGGTCTCTTGAGAAGGTAAATCCTGTCAGTTCATGGCAAATGTTGACACCTGCATAATTTCTACCGTCTTTTGGATGAACGGTGATTATCTCTCAGAAGAACAATCTCAAAGCTTTCTTGGAAAACGGTTCTTGTTATTGGCCTCTAACAGGAAGATCCAGACTGTTAATAGCTGTCAATCTGAAATGCATTTGGAGCCAATCCAGAAAACGCACTTTTGGCCTATTATTCTGTTTTATAGAATGTATGACTTTATGTATAAACCCCCTGTCTGAAGATGGCAAAATTTATTCAGAAGAGTTGGACCTAAAAGCTAAAACTAAACTAAGAATTTCCTTTTTTTTTTCTTTTAAGAACTTTCTTTTTTCATTTTTTACTATGAAGTAAAGTCTGTTTGCTATCTGTCAGTGGGATAAGTCTAGTAGTTGACTAAACATTGGAGTTTAGACATGATAGCTAAAAACAATAACCTGTGTTTCACCTACTTTATCAGTATTTCAGTAATCTAGTGGATCAAAGAAAAGACAGGTAGAGCAAACCCAGTGCCACTGAAAGCGTGGCAGAACAATCTTACACTGTGCAGATAAATATGAAATATGTGGGTGTAGGGTGGACGGAAAGGGAAGGTGTTTCAGTGCCTGATGACAGCGGGCTGCGATAGCCAAGAGAAGAAGGAGTGACTGAGATGTGTATCCCTCCGCGTTGTAGGCAGTCCCTTAAACTGCAAGAAAGGGTTGGCTCTCTGTGTGGTTTGTTTTCCCTTGTAGGCAGGTCACAACTCCTGAACTACCTTGAGGCTTTTTACTTCAGGCAGGTTTTTTTGCTTGTAGACAGTAAAAAAGGAAAAGGAAATAAAACAAAAACATCCCGATAACCAGAGACATGGTAATGGTACTGGCAAATGGAAAAGATATCAATTGTAAGAGAATTCAGACAAGTAGTTGTGTGTTTAAAACACAGTGAGGATCGTGGCTGGTTTTGACAAACAGGAAAAATAAATTCAAGAGACAGTTTGTGTTGCCAAAATAGGGAACAAATTCTGCAGGAAAAAAACCCCAAAACGCATTACCTTTGTTTCTGAAACTCATAACAATGATGATATTTATAAGGGGTTTTGCTGCAGCAATAAATGTATGGTGGATCTTATATGTTTGTCCAGGGCATTCATCTGGTTGAATATTGCAAATGTCACTTAAATGTGCTTCTGATGTGTATTACTTTGTTACAATGAGAAAGTGAAGTTTTCGTTCTGTACAGATGTGTTGAAAAGCGGTGTGGTATATCATGTGGTTGTTACAATTAAGAATGCGATACAGGAGTGCTGTATAATATGGGAGGTGGGCGGGATTTCAGAGGATTTAACAATAACTGTGTCGCTTCATACTAAACTATAAAAGTAGTATTTTCTTACAAAATTACTATTTTAGATGGCGCCATAGTGTTTTTGAAGGGTGAAGCATGGAGAAAGTTGAATTTGTGTTTGAATATAATGTACTGCAAAATGGATGCTCTCGATGTCTGAATTGGCTGCTAGTTAGTTATAGATTAAAGTGCATAGGCTGCTTCTCTCTTCTCTTCATAAGGAGGTTCACAGGCATTAAAAGCAAGGACATGTTCTGTTTCTGGAGTGATATTAATAAGTACTGTGCGTTCCCTGGAATAATCAGAAAATAGGAATAATTTGGTAGTACTGATTTACTTACAGACTGGTATTCTCAGTCAGAGATATATTTTGGAGATATATTTAAAAACAGCCAAACGACTTGTGCTAATAATAACTACATAACTGAAATCATTGTCCAGAAGATGTAAATGTTTGAAAACAGGGGTTAGCTTTCTTGCTTACCATGCCTTACAAATTTGGAACCAAGTATCTGAAGCTGGTTTCAGGTTAACGCGTGCTGTGAATGCATCAGTGGAGTGAGAATAAGCTCCTGTAGACTGATCGGTATTGGGGGCACGTTTTGAAGATTTGTGATGCAAATATGTAGAGTGTGAGGTTGAGATTAGAATCAAACTGATGACTAAAAGGCCAAAAGCTGAGATAACATAGATTGGAAGGGTCATGAAGCTACTGTCTTATAGGGCTTGTTTCTCTGTATAGTCCTGGGATAGGTGAGACCCCACCTGGAGTACTGTGTCCAGCTCTGGGGCCCCCCACATAAGAAGGACATGAAACTGGTGGAGTGAGTCCAGAGGAGGGCCACGAGGATGATCCGAGGGCTGGAGCACCTCTCCTATGAGGAGAGGCTGAAAGAGTTGGGGCTGTTCAGCCTGGAGAAGAGAAGGCTCCGGGGAGATCATATTGCGGCCTTCCAGTCCCTAAAGGGGGCCTACAGGAGAGCTGGGGAAGGACTTTTTACTAGGGCATGGAGTGATAGGACGAGGGGGAATGGCTTCAAACTGGAAGAGGGCAGGTTTAGATTGAACATTAGGAAGAAGTTTTTCACTGTGAGGGTGGTGAGGCACTGGAACAGGTTGCCCAGAGAGGTTGTTGAGGCCCCATCCCTGGAGGTGTTCAAGGGCAGGCTCGGTGGGGCTTTGAGCAGCCTGGTCTAGTGGGAGGTGTTCCTGCCCTTGGAAGGGTGTTGGAACTAGATGATCTTTAAGGTCCCTTCCAATCCAAACCATTTTATGATTTTAATACTGTTCTCATACCTCTGAATCAGTAGCTGAAAAGCTGAAAACATAGAGCTGAATGCAGAGCAGAACAGGACTGCAAGGCCTTTGGGAGGACGGGATGCCGGCTTTAAGATGTAATCGTGGTGCTACTTGTGTTAATGTCGGTATATTGCTAATATTGAGGGGTATGCACCAAGTTCAGAGAGGTTTTGGTCAATAATAGAGGCCCAAGAAATGTGATGGGCAGAGAGTATTAACTGTTAGGATATCTAGCACGTACACTTAATTAAACTATCAATATGGTTGTACAAAGGGAATGGCTTTTTTAAAAGAAAAATTGCTGTGGCTGATAATTTAAAGGTGAAACTTTTTAATATAAAAGGATCTATCATTTAAAATGCCAAAATGCTTTATTAAATTTAGGATCTCCTCTTTTTTTAACTGCTGAAAATTCAGAGAAGCCCTTTTGACCTTCCAGTGTTTAACAGCTGTCAGTGGCTGAGCCATTATATTCGTAAGCAGTTTTACAGTACCTCGTCCAGCACATCACCTAGCTATAGTGCTACCTTCATACCACAACCTGAAGCACAGCTCCTTTCTAATCGAACATTCAGTTACAGGTGGCCTAACTGAAAAGATTAATGAAATGCAGACTTTGTTAGCCACAGTGGAACATGTAATTTGACTACTGAAGTTACTACTACTGCTCACCTAAACCCATACTTTTGACCACAGGAATTGCCTGTGTTTGATCTCTGAGGGTGCTGAAGGAGGATACTGGGCTGGTGCAGAGGACAGGAGCATCCCGAGTTCGGTGGCACTGTGTGTCCCAGGAGGAGGGTGGGAGGAGCGCTCGCCGGGTGACACACGTTCTTTCCCTCTTCCTGCTGTGGTCCTTTGGACCAGGTTACAGGTGAAAACTCATGTCAAACAGGATTACTGTGCTGATGCGCAGCGGGGCTGCACGTTCCGCAAATGCCTGCCTTGCGGCACACAATTATGTGTTACCCAGGTGAAGCCTGGAGCAGGAGAATTTAAAGGGCTTGGAGGAAAAGCAAAGTCAGGCTGGTTTAGTTCTTCCCCTACAAAATTTATAAGAATAATTTGAATATGGCCTCCTAGTAGGAATAGAAATTCATTGTTTAAATACTGATCCAAATAAGAAATAGTTGCATTGTAGCATAGATTTTTAATTTTTTTTGCTAGACAATACAGATCTCCTTCAAAGATGCATGTGAGCCTGTGTAGCAGCCCTTGCTCATTTGTCTTTTATACTTCTAGATCCCAATGAAAAGAGACTTAAGAAGTAAATCAGTGTTCTGTCTCCTTCTGACTTGCCTTCAGATTTGTGCATTCTTAGTCCAGACTTTTTAATAAAATGGATTTATGCGTTTAGCCTGTCGGTAGGTGCATGTTTTTGTGTTTAGCATTAGCGATAGGGAACGTGCAGCTGGTAGAGGAAAAGGAGCCCAACAGCAGGTGGAGCAATGAACTATTTACATTGCTGTGTTCTGATATTGCCTGTGCTTTTTTATTTTGTTCTTGCTCCATCTCCTTTTCCTCAGGCTGTTCAGATCAATTGTCAAACATCTGCCTGTCAAAAAAAAAAAAAGCTTGCCTTTCTATTTGGAAGATTAATTGGGTTATTTGAGTCACAGGAAAGTTGCCAGCTCTTGTAAAAATGGGAGGAGAAGGGACACAAATTCTAACAGCTATTGATTAATAACAGATGTATATTCAACGAGATGGAAGATAAACTGCTCTTTGCAGGGATTTGATAGATAGGGTGCTCGCTTCCCAGTTTCCTGGGGAACACCGTGGGGCACCTCTGTTAGGCTGCAGAGGGTGTTACCTAATGAATTTCTATTGATTACCCGATAGCGAGCATTGATCAGGTCTCTGTTACCACTCGAGTCTCTACTCCTGCTGCCGCTTCTGCCAACCTTCCTCCAGTAGCAAATAACAGTTTCAAAAAGCTGCTTTCCCCCGTTTCTTTTCTTTTATGTTATTTCTTTGTGCTATTAAGGACTGACTCGAAACGTTATACGTTCCTAGAAAAGATCAAATCCTAGAAAAATCAGCACAACAAGCACGCTGTCTTTATCAATTACTTTGTTTAATGTGCAAAGTGTCCAGCAGAGTGTATAATCCAGTGTTTTGGTCAATTAGTAAATCAATATAATCCAAAGCAGATTTATAAACTGCACACAGACAACCTGGGGAACAGGATCTTTAAAGCCGATAGCATCAGCCAGCGTGTCTGAAGTTATAATGACAAAAGTACTGGTAAGAGAGTGACTAAATGCCAGATTGCTTTGTAATGCCATTGTGAATAAAAGGGACTCTGCTTTCATGCACAACATGAGGAAAAAGTATTGTTGGCTTGCTGTAGTGCTTTTGTGATATTTGTGTGCATTAGCTATATGTGGATAGATAGCTACCTCTGCTAGAAAGAGTAGAGGGGGGAAAGAAAGGCAAAAGAAGAGATTGATAGCAGAACTAGTAGGGAACTTCACAAAACAGTAATTCCTAATCCACTTCCAGAGGAATCCTGAAGTGTTTCAGATGTTCTCTGCACATCATACCCAGTAGGTTGAGGTTTTTGTTCTCATCTGTCACTGGTATTGTGCTTGTTTGTCTTGTAAAATTAATTGTTGAAATTTTTTGCATGTATTTGAGCTGTGTTTTTATTTGGATGATTTTTGGATTTATTTTTAAAGATTACCTGTCACCTTTTATTCCTAAAAGCGTCCTGGTATTTCTCTTGAATTTCGCACTGGGGGCTTATATATGACTACATTTTAGTACTACTGCAGACTGCCTCATCACTTGCAGGTCAGTGAACTATCAAGAACTGTGTAGCATCGACTAGCTGGATACTAACTTCTTGGTGGGTTGACAGGCATTTTCCTGGTTGTTAGCAGTAGAGGTCAAACTAACAGAGAAGTTGTCTGCAGTGCACAGAAAGTTCTGGGCTGCTTTGGTTTGGTCTGGTCTTGTATTGTGCTGAGCACCACCAGCAATGTCCCCTGGCCCACCATTTTAATTTGAAACAAAAATTGTAAAGGACAAATTTAATCCAGAGGGCAAGTAGCTATTTGAAATCCAGCTCTCTGCTATTTGGTGTGGGTTGTGTGTGGCATTTTTCGTTCATCCCTTTGGGTTTTTTTGCTTTTACATGCATGAAAACTATCCAAGATGGTTGACTCTGCTGCTGGGTCACTGCACCCTGGGAGACCAACATTAAAAAGAGCATCTGTTCAACCTCTGATTCAATTTTTGATACAGTCTCGTCAGCATCACTTCTGGCATCTGTGTGCTTCACCAGGGGTCACTGCAGCAGCTCCAAGTGAGGTGACCAAATTACGATGCTCCTTAACCAAAGGGTGTTGGATGAAGGGAAGAGAATAGACCGCATGACGATGTGAAAGAAAAGCTGTTGCATGATAAATTATACTTTTTTCTTTCATCGCATGAGTCAAATTAAAATTGCATAAGCATTGGTATTAGTTTTTAAATTTCAGTGACTGTACAGCTGAAAGAAATGCCTGCAAGCAGAGAGAGGTTAATTTAATGAAATATTTAAATATTCTACTTAACGCCCTGATGTTGCCCCTTAGACGTGCGCTCTGCACACTTGTTGCTGGGGATGGACTGCGCTTTTGCTACCAGAGAAAAGTTGGCTGGAGTATCAAGAACCATCAAATTCCTAAGAATTTCCTTTTAGTGAAGGACAAGAACTTCTCCTTAAATGTGAAAATGATATATGGAAGTAGATACAACAACTTGTTTTAATTTATGACACATTACAGCCTGTATGGGGTTTTTTTCTGAGCATGATACCGTTTGAAAGAATTTACTTTGTAACTAGAAGCTGAGGAAATAACAATGGTTGTCAGAGTTTTGACACCGAGATAAATATTAATGAAATAATTCACATAAGCTATGGTAAAGCCTCCTTGGAAATTCAGTCAGATCATTTCCCTCATTAGCTGAGGGCTCCTTTGTCATTCATGCAGTAGCTCGCTCTTCCGCAGGAATGCAGCTATGTTTTTCAATGAAAATTTCAAGAAATCCGTGTTGTGTGACACGTGGTCTTCTCTAACTCATTTTATAAGAATAACTCTTTCAATCAATTCCCAAATTCTAAAATTACTTCAGAATACATGTATTAGTCACAAACATTCGTGATGTTTTAGAAAACACTTCAGATGGTGTAAAACTTGGAGGTAGTTTCCAGGCGTGTACAGAGAAGTAGCATAATTCATGTGAGAAAGTAATTTGTTTAATCACCTTGTGTTTTGGGGCTTAACTGCCTTTGAATGCTGCTGAGAGCTTGCCCATAATAGCATCCTCCCGGCTGATGACTCCAGCCTCTCCTCATTTGGAAGGTGCTGCTGTATCTGCTGTCAGTTGCTGAGGTTCTCCGCACCGGTTTTCCTCCTCGGCATAGCCGTACTTGTACTTTGAAGTTACCTGGCGTTAACTCAAGACGTTGTCTTCTGATCTCTTACAAAGAAATAATAATGAAAATACAAAAGTCTTCCTGATTCCCGCTCCTCGGGCTAAACCACCTGCGAGCTGCCGTTACCTCGGGCTTTCCATCACCAGTATTTTCCCATACCGCCAGACTTCAAAGGAAATATATTAAATGGTACTCTGTATTAATGATTAATTGTAAGGTTGTATAATGCAGTTTCTGGCTTTTCTTGTCTTGCTGAGAGGTTATGTAACTTTGCCTGTTAATTCGTTTCGAAGTTTTCATTTGATTTGAGTTTTTCAGAAAATGCCTGGGTAACAAAGGCCAAGTCAGTGTTTTCATCTGGTTTGATCCAAAATCTATCCAAAATTTGAGGGTTTTCTAAAGGGAGTAATTTTTTTTTTTTTATCCTCTGAGGTGTCTTGTGTATGTAATAAATAATGTGTAACATTTCTTCTGTTTTTTTTGAGAAATTAAGCAGAATTCATTTGGTCACAGTTCAAACCATCCTTCAGTGTGGTTAACCAAAATGCCCTTTCTCCGTGGCCTGTTTCTGGCTGTATTCTTGACTCTCTGCTTCTCTGGTTTTGATTTGGCTTGCTTTTTTTTCTTGTCCCCCTTCCGTTCTCCTCCCCTCTTCCCTGAGCGCACATCCCTCAAACACAGCCTCTTTGTTCACACAGTTAATACTATTGACAAGCGTGTGTTTGGGGCGGAGATGTGTCCCCCGTACTTTGGGAGCACTGTCATTTCAGCTATCTCCTTCCAAGAAGAGCCTAAGCGCTGCCTTGTATACATCTTCAATAAAGTATGGTGGTTAAAAATCTCACCATTCAGCTCCAGTGGAATTTAATGCAAAATACAACAGTATTTTTGGTTGCTTTATTCATGCATGTTGAGAGACAACCGCTAGGCTTAGAGAAGTCAGGGGTTTTATTTTTCATTTTGGAGCATCTGAAATAACATTAATGGAAGGTATAAAACTATAGGGTTTGATTAGTACAAGTAAACATGAAATAAAAATAAAAAAAGGCTGACCATAACAATACAGAGGAAAAGCAGCAGAAAAAATACAGATTCAAAAAAACCCTATCAATGTCATCAAGTATAAACACCCACTTCAAAAACTTTGCGGTGTTTTTACATCATAAGATCTCATTCTAAGATGCTTAAGGAGAGATAAGATCAGTCGTGCTATAACTGCAGGCAGACCTGAATCCAGTGCACTGCGTTTGTATCTTTCATTCACTCATCACCGAGAAATTGGTCCAACTTCCATATAGTCGTAGCAAATTCAGGTGTTAGAGATGATTTTTCTGCCATTTGAGAGACAAGATTGACCGGTGAAATGCAACAGGAACTGCAGACGTAGGTTATGCACTGCCTTGACGCTGAATGTCATAAGTATTTGGACAAATGATAAATGTCCAGTTTTTATAAATTTGCAGTGGAGCTTTATCTCAAAAATGAAATAAACGTGGAAGATGAATAGCAGAGAACTGAAAAGTTGTTTGGTGTATTTTTCTTCTGGTATTCATATTTTCATTTTAATTCTTCTTTAAAAAGAACGCCCTCAACTCAAATTTTTAATGCTTATGATGAAAGTTTCTTTTATTTAATAGATGTGTGCAGCACTTCTAGGTAATTTTTAAAAATCTTAGTCATATTTTGGAAAATTTGACTTTTTAAAAAAATTACTTAGATTGTCTTTTGTAGTTCTAAAGTAGTTCTGGTTGGTTGGTTGGTTTGTTTTTTTTAATTTAATGTAAAAAAAACCTCCAGAAACATAAAGGTAGAACTTTTTTCTAACCGTGACATGTAGATGTTTTTCATTTACCTCTAGATTTTAGTATTAACATTGAGAGCAGGAAACTGAATCCAAATATTTCTACTAGTGTATTGAATCCATTTAAACCAAAAGGCTGCCTCTGCTAGAATTTTTCTGCATTATAAGCTTCAGTTCTACCACTGTCCATTGTAGCAGCATTTTGCAGCACAGAAGGCTTTCAGTATAAATAATTTCAATATAAATAATTTCCTAATACTGGTGGAAGTATAGCATTTTGGGATGCTGTGTAGAGCTTTGTGTTTTCCAGCATTTATGTTCTGCTTCAGTCTCCCAGATGATAGAGGTTATCATCTTTACGAGATGATGGTAAGGGTTGTGTGTGTACAGTTAGTTTTCTGTAGGAGTCACAGCTTTTAGAGAATAGCTTCCTCGTATCTTACTTCTAGAAGGTTGGGGTTTCTTTGTATTCAGGAGAAATTTGTTTGCGTTTATGTTTAAGTGATCTTCTCCAGGGTTGGTCCGTGCTGGCCCTACCCAATGCTTCAAAACCCATCTCATTTCTCTTAGGAATAGTTTACAGTATTACAGCTTGGCACTGCTGTTTTGGAATTATCTGGTGTTGTAGAGGAGCAGCCTAGAAGCAATACACCACAAAACAGTCACTAATTAGGTCAGACTTGCAATTTCTTCCCAACCTGATGGTATGTAGTAGCCTTAAAATATTGCAAAAGTGACACAGTGAATCTGAGCTGTCTGAGCAGTTTTCACTGAGCATCTTCTCATTGTTGGGAGTTTTGCATAAGCTTTTCGTACTTAGTCTGTGACTTGATGAGCTTTTGCTTTTCCATTTGTTTTTGTCAGCGCAGAGCCTTTCTTCTTTGAGTATGTTTGTTACTCTCTTCGTGACAAATTAAATTAAGAATTTTCGCTAAGGCCAGGCTTCTACTGGTGTCTAAAAATAATTTCAAGACCAACAGCGTAATGTCTTTCAGTAATTGTTAAATATGAGTGAAGTGACTAGGCTAAAATAAGAATCAGGCCAATTAAACCTCTCTTTGAGGATGTGGTGCTTGTAATTAGAGATGCTCGGGAAATGTTTCTCTCTCGCTCCCTTCCACTCCCCACCTTTTTTCTCCCACAAGATGATGGAAAGTGAAGGGAGAGGGCACCCACCTGAAGAGCTGAATGCTGAGCGTTACAGTGCTCGCATGGGAAACTTCGAGAGTTTCCCCAGAACGTGAAACCTTATAGTGAGGTTTTTAGAATGCATTTCTATGAAACTTCTTGGTCGTGTGTTTATTTTCTTAAGAACCAGTGCTTTCTGAGGAAGAACAGTTTTTCGTAGTACATCTCAATAATCCATTACGTGTGGTAATGGAGAAGGGATGTTAAGTGTTTTGAAAACCTGTGATTAGAAAGTGTGGCCATAACGATGCAGAAGGACTTCTACTCTATTGTATCAGCAGTCTGTGGAAGTCTTACTTTAAAAATAAGAGTGATTTACCTCTTTCGACCAATTTTTATTCCTCATTAACTAGGTGTGAAATTACTTTGTGAACTACATTGCGGGTGTACCATAATCTCGCCCTGCAGCTCATGGTGGAACACACAGTCTAATCTGGACTCACGAGGCTGCTTCTGTAAATAGAGACCCCGGGGAGAGCTGTGTGTGGGGAGGGGAGATGCCTGCAAGTAGGGAAGTTTTGTGTCTATGTGAACCTCAGTTTGCCAACATTTTCAAATAGGTAAGAATCTAATAGATGCCATAAGGTGATTTTTTAAAAAAAATATGTTTATTACTGTTTTAGAATATATTGCATTAATCTA
This sequence comes from Anarhynchus alexandrinus, assembly GCA_008711295.1. Taxonomy (NCBI): domain Eukaryota; kingdom Metazoa; phylum Chordata; class Aves; order Charadriiformes; family Charadriidae; genus Anarhynchus; species Anarhynchus alexandrinus. Next base: position 2,736,110 of record VUYV01000072.1, on the reverse strand, counting down.
TAATCTCGTTTCTCAAGAGAGCAGTTTCATTGGAGGGAGACTTAAAATGAATGTGTCTTAAGAAACAGCTCCCTTCATACAAGGCATGGCATGCAGTCTTATAAAATGCGGGTTACAAGCACCAATCTGAAGATGGTATTTCTTATTCTTTACTAGGCCTTTTAATCCTGCACTACTTGCACCCTTTAATCTAACCAATTTCTATCTTAACGATTGTAAATCTTATAGTAGCATCTCTGCATCAAGAACTGCAAATCTTGTCTGTTTGGAAGATCTTTGTTTTCTGTCTGTTTTGATGTTACTCCCTTTTGTCCTGACTTAGGGATACCTATGTTGCAGTAAGGTGCATGTTCTAAAACTGTAAGACTGAATATGATGTTGAAGGTAGGAAATAGTATGAGAAGACTCTTTCTTCAAAAATGAACTCATATCTGTGAAGTGATGAAGCCTGCAGAAGCACTGAGCGTTTGTCAGTTCTCATTGTTCAGCAGTGAGCACATGGTACAGTTATAGAATGTAAATTTAGCAGTATAATTTTTATTTTTTTCTTTAAAGAAACTTTACACTGACTTTTCTCAGTGTTAACTGATTCCAAAGTCATCAAGTTTTTGTTGGTCCTAGACTGTCTGTCACAGAAGTTTCTTGCGTCTTGAATGTGGCTTAATTGGCTCCCAGATGAGAAGACAAAATGGACCCTTTTTTCAGTGATCTGTAGAAAACATGGATACGTGCAATTACATCATTTGAGTGTATTGGTTGGGAGCCCTATGGACTATCTCTTTTTTTATATCAGGGTTTCCTTTTTACAATCAGTGAGAATTTCATAGGGAAGGTTTCGGGAATCTGGTGTGGGCATGTATTTCCTATCCATGCAGAGGTCTAAAACCCAGCATCGATTTGTCTTTCTGGTAAGTTGTATTTTCCCTGAATTCTTTGCATTACAGACTGAGGAGTCAGATCAAAAACTGGTGCTAACAGCAGCAATGCCGGTATGATACAGCATTGTCTCTTGATAATATTTTTTAGTGTGGCACCTAAATAAGGACAACCCCTTACAAAAGATTGCAAAATAAAAAGAAAGGGGTTCTGCTATTACTAAATTATTAACTCTAAAGTGTATTCATCTAAATGGGTTTCTCAGGCTTTGTATTTTTTAAAAACTCCTATTCCAAATCCCCTTGATTTAATTATTAATGTGAAATTTAGCTCTTGGGACATTTTTTAGCTGCCACCGTTAGCAAAAATGTCATTCCAAAAGTGGTACGTGATATTACTGTCTTTTCACAGTGTCGTTAATACAAGAGTCTTAATGGGACAAACATACTTCTAATTCAAGATCACCTTCACTCAGTCATCTACTACTAAAACTCTCCTTACATGTTTAAATGTTCTCCTCTTAATGAAAATTCATGGTAACAGAGGAGAGGTGAGTAGTGGTGATATAAAATATATACTATCAGGCACAAATATGTTTTATGAACTTGTGTCACATGAAGCCTTGGGAAATCTTATACACATGAATGCTTTCACAAATTATGTTTATCTTGTACGTGCGCAAGAGCAAATTACAATTTTTTAGTCTTCAGGGTATCTGCAAGTGGGTTTATTCTTGCCGATTCAGTCTGAGCTAGGAAATATATCAGTAAGACTCTAGACTTTGCAAGGTCACTTCAGATGGATAGAGTTGTATGAAATTTCTTGTTGAGACTTGCAAGCAGATGAAATTCAGGTAGTTTTATTCTTCAGTATGATGTGAATCTCTTACTAGTTCAGGAAAAGTAAGTGAAAGGACTAGTTGAAGTGTCACAGAAGACATTAAAACGTTCTTCCAGGTTTTGCTGTTACAGAAAGGGAAGGAAACCATAGTTTTGGAAAGAGGAAAGTGAGCCCAATTACCTCTATGTAAAAGTGGCAATTTCCTTTTTATCTCTTTCCCCACAGAAAAGGTGTTAGAGTCGCGTTCTGTAGAACGAATGCATCAAAAAAAGAGAGTTAAAAATTAAAGTCAGTTACATGAGGCTTAATTACAGCATTATATATTGGATGCTTTTCAGCATTAGCAGTGTCCACTACGTCTCCCTCCCACTGCCGCAACTCAGGAACCCGCAAAACAAAATGTCACGTCATTTTCTTTGTAGTTATATTTTCTAGTTATGGAGATAGTGCAATTCTTTCACTTTTCATCTTCACATTTCATCACGCAGAGGGTGATCACAGGGCAGTAGTGGCTGGGATGCATTTGGTAAGTTTTTCGAGTTTCAGAAGTATTTTTGGGGGTTTTCAGGTTAGTTGCAAGCTTCTAGCATTTCAAGCAACAACAACAGAAGCAAAACCGTGCAGCTATGAGTAATTTGCCATTTCCCAATAACCTTCCAAGTAGAACGGAGTGGGTTTTGCGCAGCTTTCACAATTGCTTTGAAGGGCATTCAAATGTACTTCTCATGTTGAAGCAATCTTGTACTTCGGTTTCCCACACAGCAGCCAGTAGCGTGTCCTAAGTAGTCCTCTGCAGGGCATTCCCAGACTGATGTGTGAGAATGTAGTGGTTGAACCACTCCTGTTTCTTCCATGCGGCTGCCAAACCAGTTGTTTTAGCTATCGACTTTCCCTTTTAATCTTTGCTGCCTTGGTTATTCTCATGTACTAAAGAATGAATGTTATTAACTGGGATGATGACAGAAGTACTGAACACAAACTTGTTTAAACTGGGTACGTAATTCAAAATTTACAAGAGGACTCTTCAAGTGGAAGCAAGTTCTCCACCAATAGTGGTGTAGGTTCTGTTGGCTTTTCAATCCATATTTGAAACTAGGACTTTTATATTTTCTTTTCAATCCTGTGTCGGAGAGAGGCTTCTCTGAATGCCAAGACTGTTGCATTTAGCTTATTACAAATAGGGAAACAGGACCTGCAAGGGGACCGTGAAATTCGTGGCGTCTACCTTGGGACAATGGTATGGAGGAACGCAGTAGGTGACTCGTCCAGGAGGATCTGCTAAGTACTGCACATGCTCCCACATATCATAGCGCACAAAAACCTCCCAATAGAAATATGAGCCCTATAGTAGAAGACCAAATGCCACAACTGTATTGCACATTATAATGCCAGAAGAAAAGAGCAAGAAAATGAAAAGCTGTGGCCATTACATTGGTTATTTGCAGTAGAAGCACATTGTTAAATAATAGTCAAGCAGCCCTAGGAATCGGCCATGATGAGGAAGGACAAACCAGAGATGTCAGTGGCCTTTGCCACTCTTGAGACAGATACTTGTTCCCTATGGCATTGACCATATCAATGTAGTTTGAAGTCTAATTCTTAATGAGCAATCCCTTAGGCTCCCTGCAGCTGTGGGAAGCTTTCTCATTATGTTCTGCAGGGCTTAATTTCCCATGCAGGGCTGTTCATGTTTTTCGTTCAAGGGAAAAAAATAAAAGTGTTACTGATAAGAGATGGTGGAGAAGAAAGACTGCTGGTGAAGATAAACTAGACAAGAGCTATCAATCCTTACTTAGAAGAGTAGACACTAAAGTTTCAGTGTGTCTTAGATGGCGAAGGAAACTGCCATTTATTTGAATGTTATTGAAAGGTTTTCTTTTGCTCTTAACCCATAGCACTTGATGCTTGGGGAGCATACTGTCTTCCTCATTGGAAATCAATGTAGTCAATGTGGTCCCTACTTCGATGCCTTGCATTCAGGGGTGGGAGAAGGTTTTTTAGAGTTTGAGGATGGTAAGGATGAGGGAAGATCTTATTTTCCGCTGCTTTGCTCTAATCATGTTTGGGAGTTGGCTTTGGCTCAGACTTTGCAACTGTCTTCGGTCACTGTTTGGTAAAACTGCAGATCTAGAAATCCAAATCTAACGGCATTAAAACTGAAAATGTGATAATTCCTTTGTGGGTTTAAAAGACTCCTTATAGTCTCTTTCACTTGTAAACTATATAATTAACTTAGGTTGTGTGATCAGCTTGCTTTAATATTCTTTAAAAATCATTGCAAAGTAACAGACACTGGAGTACTAATCACAGAAGTAATCGAGAACTTTAATTCCTATAAGTAGTTTAGCTGTTATATTTCTTAATTTGTCAATAAATCTTTGAAGTGTTAGTAGTGCTTTACAAACCTCAGGTATTAAATGGAGAACTTGTCCTTTAAAAAGAAATATTGGTGAATAGTAGGAGTAGTAATACAATACCCCGTATATAGTTCATGCTCCAGAAACAGTGAGAAAAACAATAAGGCCAAGGTAATCAGCTCTTGAAGATCCATTTCTGCAACATTAAAATAAGCATGAGACTAAGTTTTAGTGCAATTTAAAAATAGTTCATCTCAAATGAATACGTAGTGGCCGCATAATCGATGCAAATCTATGTAAATAGGTACTTATGGTGAATTAGAATGTAGTATTACTGAATGGACTGCTCAAGATTTCATTAACTAAAAAGACTGAAGACCCTGTTTACCAAGAAAAATATCCTTTATTCTATACCAGTTGCTTTAGGTTGTTAATTTGAGAAGCTGATCGTTCTGTACCATTAATCATAATAATTGGAGACAGATTTAGTGAGCTTTAGTGCAGTTCTCACCTAGATTAATAGTTGTGTAATCCAGTGTTTATTAATATAAATGAAGTAAATTAGAAGCATGGCATTATAAAGAGGAGGAAGAAACTTCAGGAACTTTCCTGGATCCTCCCAAAATTCCATTAATTTACAACGACATGTTGTTCTTCAGTAGTTTGTTTTGTTTCAGTCCTTTTTTTTGTCTGGTGCACTAATAGTGGTGCAGTTCAGCCCGGATAAGCAGCCGGGGAGAAGAATGTGTGCAATGATCTCTAGTCATGGTTACAGTTACTTAATAGCTGTAGATTTGGGTGGAGAAGGGAGTAGAGAACTTACCAGCCATGGGAAGTTGTGCATTTTTATTTTATACATACTCTTATCAATAAGATCGTGTTCTTCATTCATCTGGAGGCTCTGAGCCAGGATTGCCAGCGCACGCAAGATTTCGTACGTACGGGGACTACCCCCAACTGTGGTGCAGCAGTTTACCTATGAGCGTTGTCGTGCAGAAGCCTAACTGAGAAATACCGTGTACAGCGATGTCTCCTTGCTTCTTCTCCCAGGTAGGGGGGAGTGAATTTTCAGTCTGCTAAAGGTGTGACAACTGCATCTATCTCTGTCTCGCTTCATCTAGAGCATAGTATAGAGGCGAGAGTTTTTCCCCAGCTCTGAATTGTTCATATCTTTCCTTTCCTGAGGCCAGCCGCCTTTGGGACTCTGGGTTTTCCTGCCCTGGGGTTCGCATGGCAGATTAATGCTTGCTTGTAATGAATGTCCCAGTGTCTGGACTTCTGCTGACCTTTCCCTGGGGTGCTGGCACGAGGTCTGTGGGTCTGTGTATGCTCCTTGCTTGAGAAATGGAAATTGCCAGGGGCTTTATTGGACTTGTGTGCTGAAGCACCTTCTTTTTGAGCTGTGGATGTAGTTAAGGGGAAGACCTCAGATTTCTTTAGGATTAGCCCGAGTTTGGCATTATAAACCTAATGTTTCAGCACTTCAAGAAAGGTGAGGTTCTCCTGGTAGCTTGCTTGAGTCTCATGGATTCCAATTCTAGCTTTTCTCTCAAAATTCTTTTTTAAAAATTAGGAAGAAAATTATGTGAGTTTTATGAGATTAAAACACTCCCGATACCTGGAGAGTCAAAACGTCTCTAAATTAAAAATCTCCATGTGGATTTAGCAGCTGGAGGAAACCTGCATGTGTGTGCATGTCTCTTCCTACTTATTCTACCAAAACCCAGTAACCAGACTGATCCACAGATCCCCAGGGTCCGTCAGCAGTTTCTTCCTCAGAGATTTCTTTTTTTATTCCTTTTAAAAGTAAAGTCTCCTTCTCCTCGAAATGGAAGGCTTGTTTTTTAACAGGGTGGTTCTTACCCTCTGTTCACCTTTTGTTTTGGATACACAGGCTTAGCTCTGCCTTCTAAATCACGTTGCAAATCTAAATACTAATAGAAAACTTGAGAGCTCACTTGAGAAAAAAGGTGCAAGGAAGGCAGCAAGTGCCGTATTCATGTATTTGAATAGCAATTTCTTCTAATGCAAAATACTAGACGGCGGTTGTAAAGATAATTTCCTATCCAATCCAGGCTCCTGCTTCCAAATCACCTGACAAAAATATCATTAAGAAGTAGTTGCACGACATGTGCTTGTCCCTCGCTCCGGTTATTCCACAGCAGCTTTCCAGCGAGCAAGTTGGGAAATAAGACTGGCTTTCCAGTGGAAGCTCCTTAGGGTAGGTGGTTTCAGTTTTGCCTCCCTTGATTTGAGTAAGACGAGCCTGTTTGCAGTTGTGAATTCTTTTGGAGCGTGCCTTCACATGCAACTTTTCATACGTTTTTGGCTCACCTTAAAAGAAATCTATACCTGTAGTTGACCTACTTAATCTATGCAATTATTCTACTTTGCTAGGGTGTATGCACATCTTGTTCTCGTCTCTGTATTTATTTTTTTTTCCCAGTTTGGCAGTCATTTCATTCCTTGTTAAAAATACCATATGGTTGGTAATGGGAACTGGAGTTCAGTATTTCTATTGTTACAATTACTGGGCAGAAGAATGGAGGCAGAAATCAGACTACCGCTTTGCAAGATCCCAACTTGTTCACTGCTTTCTCAGAAATCCTCTTGGATTAATTTAGGTGTTTTTAATCGCAATGAGTGAGACAAACAAAATGCTGCTGAAAGCAAGTGAAATGTCAGGGATTGTTGGTTCTAGTTAAAAATGCACACGTTTCTCACCAGAGCTTGATGCTGCAACATCTCTTTACCTGTGAATCTGCTCAGAAATTTCCAAAAGCTGATGAGTGTCTTGTGCCTAATTGTTATCTCTTGTGTAATGCCAAATTTACTCGTATATTTCTTCCTTCCTGGCTGTAAAGCTACAATATTCTTTAAGGCTCCAGAGTCTGTAGTCTGCATAAATTGAGTGTTTCTGGATCAAACTGCATCTCAGTGGGATGTATATAGAGAGGATTCAGCCCTGGAAAACCCTGAATGCTCTGTGATCCAGCAGAACTTACTCACAAATTAAAATTGAAGGATGTAAGTAGCTTTCCTGAAGACCCTGGGTCATTTGCTGTTAGTTACTGGTGTGTAGTACCGGTACTCTTAACATATTGTATTATTTGTCCTTTAATCAATATAATTAAAAATCAGCAAATCTCTTCAACTGTTAAATATAACTGTTTTGGGGGTAAAATTTACTCTCTTCAGTTGTGGTTAAATGTTTACTAGTATAGGAAAGAATGACACTTGCTCCTTGTTACTGAGTATAGACAGGTTATTATGCATCTTTATAGAACACCGAGAATAGGTTATGGATAAAAATAAAATTAAATATAAAAGTTTTTAACCTTGATATAGTAAATTTTTGGCAGTATTAACATATGCAGAGGGAGGACGAATAACTACGAACGGTTATAGAGCACCTAATACTGTCTAGTAATTTGGTTATAGCCCTTTTGACCCTGATGTTTTGCTTCACATTTTTCTTGTAAATGTTGCTTTCATAAAGTTGCCCTAATAAATTCTTTCCTGTGTTTTCCAAAGCATTGCTTTGCCCCTTGGCTATCATAGGGAAACAGCTGTGATTTAAGACATCAGCTTTGCTATTAACATCAAGTGGCTGCATAACAACTATGAATCATCTTTATGAATGTGTTCTGACTAAATCATAGGACTCATTAGGTGTGGATGGATGGATATCTGAGAAAGTGATATAGGTAACAGGATGTCTTCTAAGATAATGAAAAAGTTTTCACCTTCACTTTTCTTTCTGTGCTTGCCTTGGAGATGGTGGCTTTCTAATACAAATACTTGCAAACAGGCAGCTGAAAATGAGTCTATCGCTGTAAATCCACTCATATGCACCAGACTGATTCCTATGATTGGTAATTATTCACAATTGGGACTTCTGTAGCAGAGTATTTTATCAGAGCAAATTAAGGTGTGTTTTTTTTCAAGTTGGCAGTTCTCTGGCATCTGATGGCAAAGAAAGAATTGTCCCTGATGTTCTCTGAGGAAGGCGTGGGGGTTTATTGTAATGAATCACACAGGAATGTACAGAAAACAAATTTCCTGAATTTGTTTTGCCAAAATAGCCATTTAAAGAGCATGCATTCCTTCTACATACGGTCTGTATGGGAGAGTATTTAATTGCATCAATCTCTTGTTGTATAATTTATCTATTTCAAGGAAATTATTTCATTCTTCTACAGAAGAACCCGAAGATACAAGCAAATTGCCTCTTGGCCAAGCCACGTCTCTTAACCCAGTAACTACAATTCGCCCCCCAAATGAGCTAGGTTAATCTGCTCTTATTGATAATTTTTTGCTATAATCAGATTTTTCATAGTTGCTCTCTAAATGCTAATTTTAGTTTGATAAAGCTTTCACTTTATTTGCTGCAAAGAACGGTTATTTAACAACAACAAAAAAAAATAATCCAAAAATCAGTGTNCTCTAAATGCTAATTTTAGTTTGATAAAGCTTTCACTTTATTTGCTGCAAAGAACGGTTATTTAACAACAAAAAAAAAAAATCAAAAAATCAGTGCGAACATTAACTGCCTCAAGACACAAACTCATTAGAAGCACATACTCAGATTGATTGGGCTGATACTGATGGTGATGATAATAATAATTGCATTACAGTAGTGCCTTGGGATCCTAGCTGTAAACGAGGTTCTCATTCTTGTAGGTACAAAACTAGGATCCACTCCAGCCCTGAAAAGCTTCAAAACTAGAAGTAAATTGAGAAACAATGAGAGCTTAAATAGAAATCCTCCCTTCCTTTTTTTTTTTAATTAAAAAAAAAAAAAAAAAAGAGGAAACCTATTTGGAACCCAACCAGATATGCCAAATTCTGTTCTTCAACACCTTTAAAAGAAGCAAAAATATCTGTCAAGATGATGAAACGTTTAAAATAATTTAAGCAGAGCACTCGTGAAACTCTGTCAGGCAAGAATATGGCAAGTTCTGCCCTCTGATTTGTGGTAAGCAGTTAATAAAGAAACGAAATAATGAATGATGCAGGTTTCAACTGTAGTAATGCGCACAGTGCTAGTAATAAGCAGGGAGCGCACATGCCTGTTTGAAGGATGAATTGAGGTTTATACCAAGCTATTGCTTTTACAGTCAAGCAGATGTCAGTGGGCTTGCTTTACAGGATATTATGATATATGAAACTGAAGGCTTTTGAGTAGTAAAAATTACTCCTGTCAATTCGTCTTTGTGTATGGCACTTTGATATATCATTCACAGCTTAATTATATTGTCATAGTTGAGAGATTAAAACAAAAGTCAGGTTGACTCTTGCTTAAACCTCTCTCTGAAATAATGCTGGTAGGTGAAGGGGGAAGAAATCCATAAGATCTATATAAAATTCCATTATAATGTATTGTGCCATCAATAACAGGTTCCTTCCATGATGCAGTTTCACATAGTGCAGTTAGGGAGATATTCATCAGCTATCACTCACTACACAGGAGCACAAACAACTATTGCCAGACATATCAGGAAAAAAGCAAGAGTGGGAATTGTCCTTTGTGCGAGCCTTGGAGTGGTTGGGGCGTGAGTTGTGCCAAAACCCACTGGAATCAGGACAGCTGAACGAAACCACAAATCCATCGGGGCAGGTTTATGGGCCTGACTGTAAAAAGTGTTTGATAACCCCATCAGGGAAGTCTTTGCTGTCACCTCCACCCAGACGGAGATGGTTACCTGTCTCCAGAAGGTGACTGGTGGGCGCTGGGAGCCGGGGACCCTTCAGCTGCCGTCCCTGGTCAGAAGGGACAGGAGGGACGCCCCTTCCCATCGGGGGCTTCAAAACGAGCTGGGCTCAATTCGTTACCACGGAGATGTGTCATTTTGTGTTTGCCTATTAAATGGTGAGCTACAAATGACAAAACAAACTCTGTAATCAAAATAAATTGCAGTATGTCATTTAGGCATGCAGGTTTTGAGGCTGAACTATTATCAGCTACATTGATTAAAGCAAAACCAATCAAAACCCAAAGGAGAGTTGTCTGTGTTCTCAGACTCTCCATTAGTCTTTGTGCTTGGGTATTTTATCTGCATCAAGTAAGTTGCTCTTAATACGAAGCTGTTTGTTGAGTGGAATTGCATATGGGTGCCTAAAAAAGGTCTATGTGGCATCCAAAAAATCTGCATGGTTAAATTGATGTTGAAATGTTTCAAGATGTTGTATTTGGCTTTCTACTCCTGCACCTCATGTTTCTGCATGATACTGTAATGTGTATACAAATGAAATATAATATTAACAATTACTGTCAGGCGCTCCAAAAATATAATTTAAACACCAGACAAATGAATGCAACTTAGAATAAAGCTGTTAACACGGTCATTGTATTATTTGTTGCACGTTTTGTATACCTTAATTCAAATGATGGGTTATGGCATGCATTTCATTGCTTGAACAACTCCTGTTGAGCTGTGATTTTGCCCACGGGTGGCGTCCAGAGCGACAGCGGGGAGGGCAGGGGAAGGTTGGTTACCTTTGAACTTGAGGGTGAGAAGGTAAAGGTGCGGACAGGCAGAGGTGCTGGCGATGACGCCACGTGGTGTGCGCTTGGTAAAAATGGCTGTTGAGGAATTCTTTTCATTGGAAGAGATCACTTTGAAACACTGTGGAAGTCCTGTGGATGCAAAGGTAGAGCTGCTCCATACTCAGCTGCCTGGGGATGCGGCGTACGCCGGCGGTACACTTTGCAGCTACACAAGCAAGTAGATTAATGAAACAGCAGCAAAAAGTTCAGACATACAATCTTCTTTACTTGCTTTACCACTAAAAGATTAGATTGGCTGTCATAAATTATTAATCTGAGCCTTCTAACTGTACCAGCTTGGTGCCTTTGTCTTTCTTTTCCATAGTTTAATGAAATTGTTATTGCTTCCTTCACAAATTAAAGAATCTGTGCAACAAAAGAAAAGAAAGAAAACCTTACATGATTCCATGGCTGCCTGAATGTAATGAAATGGGTTTGAATCTAACGTTTTCAGATATTTGCTTAGCTAAAACAAACTCTTTCCATGTCTGCAAAGTACTTGTACAATTTAGGTAAATACCTTTTTTTACCCATTTTACATGCTTGGAAAAAAAAATCATTTTGTATGCTATAATTTTGGAATAATAATGAACCGATAGATTGCCACAGATTGCTTGCAGGGTGCATGGCACGTGTATAGGTGAGAAAAATTTAGGAAAGCTTCTGATCAAAGTCAGAAAAGAAACCTTAAGCATTCAAAAAAGAGTATTTCAGCATTCTAGGAAAATGACAATTCCCCCTTCCCCCCACCCCCACTGAGAGGTCAGTTTGAATGTAGATTGGCGATTTGATACTTAATATATAGTTTGAGGACCTTGCCCTGGGTAGAAATCTCTTTGTTGTTATTTAGAAGTAACCTGCTGCCCCTGAAGACACAGTGTAAATTCATGTAAAATGGATTTAGTGATGTGATTTGGGTGCGTTAAAATAAGAATTTGATTTTTTTTTTCGCCATTGCGGTTTAAGACTTATTGAGAGTAGCTATCTTTATGAAGAGTTTTTCACATCTGTCCTTATCTTACTATTTTAATTGTCTAGTGCCTTATCTGTGTGCAAAGATTCCTTTTTCTTTTCTGCAATAAATTCCCGTAGGATGCTGCTGAATACTGGTGTTCACGTGGAATCGCCTGGCTTGACTTGGTGGTACTACTGCCTTTTGGCTGAGCTTTGTCCATCTGATTGAGACATAATAAAATCAGTAAATTCTTCTTTTTTTTGGTGTGTAGGTAATTTGCTTTTTAAAAAAGGAAGAGGTGGAGTCCAATGTTGTGTAGTGACGGTTGGCACAGTAATATTTTTGTTGCTTTAGAAAAGCATTCACTGGGCAGCAGACCAGATGCAACAGTTTACCTACTATTAATCTCTCTGTGGAATATTTGATTTTCTCTTTTTGGAGGGATTTGCTAATAGAGTGGTTCACCTGAGTAACCAATGTCTTCTGAAGGAAAAATAAACAGATTTGTTTATCTATAGCAGGTGGTTGAGATTTTTCACTTTTTCTCTCCGTATGTATTTATTATATTTTATATGTAACATAATAATATTGATATCTTAGAGAATAATTTTCACAGATAAATGTTTCTAATGAACCTGAGGACTGTGTCCATTTTTGGGCCAAATGATATTTTACTGTTTAGCACACATCCCCACGTTTCCTTTTGAATTCTAAACAAACATCACAAACAGATGCAATTTAAAAAAATACTTTTTGCAAGAGGGTATGGATATTGTATTCTTACAGCAATAGAATCAACCCCAAACTTTCACAGACAATGCAAATGCAAGCGTAGCCCTTGCGGCTATCATCGAGTTGATGCTCCAGAGATGTGCTGTGTCAGAAAGTCCCACAGACAGCTGATCTGCAAGAAGGGGGGGATTCTTCAGGGTGCTGATTTCGGTCCTGGGTCCTTTGTTTTTTGCTTGTGCACCCCGGTGAATGCTAATAGCGTCTGCCCTCTTGAAGCGTAACTCGTATCGCCCCGATGGCCAGCTCTGCCCATCCTCCTTCGGTGCCCAGTTGGGAAGTGAGGAGGTTGCACCCGTATGGATCTGTTTGAGCTTTGTCTCAGCTGTGTCCAGGGTTGAATAGTAGAAGGTTGGAAGGAATTGGGGTTGGTGGGGCACTTTAAATTCAGGTGTTGCATTAGGCACAGGTGAAGGAATTTTGGGACTAATCTGTCATGGAAGAAATGATGTAATCTGTCTGTGTATTTCTCCCCTACCGCTCAGAGTTCTGTGGGTTTGGCTAGTTGTGTGTGTGAAAAGCGTTTAAAATGTCTTCATATAATGTAAGTTACTAATTAAATAATTCTCTATAGTGTTTCTATTCTGATACAGTGTTGAAGATTTTTAGTAATTGTTGGGTTTTAATTTCATTCTTTAGTTGTACTTTGTAAAGATCCATGTTTAGTTACCTACTGAAAGTCTTCCTGATTTTCTTAAAGTTCCTACTAGTTCTAAATCTTAGTGGTAGAATATTTTTGGTGGTAGGAGTTCCTTGCTCTGCAGCCCCGTAGTTTTCTTTTTTAGGTAACTGTAAGATAACTTTTAAGTAACGAGATGAGTGTTTGTTTATAAGTAATGGATTTGATTATTTTGATGATGAATAAAGTATTTCTTCTACTGTACATGAATTCAGCAGAAAATTTTAGAACTGGACTAAAGTATAAGCCAGTTCCATTAAACATTTCTGTGGAGAAATTGCAGATTCTGGACGTGCTGTCTTACTTGATAGGGAATCTGGGCTCATTCCTGAGTTTCCTTCCTAAAAGTTTCCTGTGAGCAAATATTCTCTCCTAATTTGCCTGGTGTAGGGGAAATGGAAGTAATAATCTCCTCTCAGATCAAACCTGATATTTAGCAATATTTTCAGATATTGAGAAGAAAAATAGATTTTTGTTGTCTGCATACACTTGTAAATTACTGTGCTTGTAAATTACTGCGGAATTGCTGCAGTAAATTACTGCACTGTAAAATACTTCTCAGTGGTTTGGGAAGGTTTTTTTATGTATATGCCTCACTTAAAGGATACTGTAACATTAATCAGATTTATTTGAAAGGTATTATTAGATTTTGTGTACTCTGTACTGAATAGTAGCACATCCTTAGCAATGATTACTCATAAATCCTGCAATTATTCAAAGAATAGCCTCATGATTAGTAGCATTGACTGTGTTATCCCGTGTTATTACAACAGTATGGAAGCATTTTCATAATAACAAGGGATTTAATTGGTACGAAGACTTATTTGCAGAATACTAAACACATTGGTAAGCAAGGCATTTGAATTGTGCATTACAGGCACCCAGAGTATTATCAGCTAATTAGGTACTGGAAGGGCATATGTAGTGTTAGCGAAGGCTGTTCAACTTCTGAGCGCAGTTGTTTGTCAGTATTAAAATTGGCTGGAACAATGATTATAAGTTTTATGTGACTTTAAGTATGTTTTATTACCTTCTGTGAACAGTTTCTAAAACATACTTTTAAGCAGTTTTCAGGGAATGGTGTATGATTAAGTTTTGCAATGAAGCTGCTGATCTATATCTAGAAAATTGTGTAGGAGAAGTGTTTACATCAGTAATAGAATGGCATAAATATTTAATCTGTTTCCAGGAAAAGCTGTTTTTTTACCAGCAGATGTATTTTGTCAGGTGGTGGGGAAGTATGAATGTAGGTTGATTGGCCCAGGTAAGGGAGGAGATGCATTCATGTGAGGCTGGTACCCTGGGGAGTTCTTGATTATTAACCTGCCAGTTTTAAATTCCATCTGTAATGTACTAATCAAACGCTTGTGACAATTTAAGCTTTATTGTCACCCTTAAACCTCTACAGAAGGAGGTTTTCCTCTGAAATCTGCTCTGTTTCTTACACAGCTGTTAATTATGCCTAGTGATATGTTTTGTTAGTTTTTCCTTCTTTCCAGGCCGGCGTCGTCTGTAGATTTCTTTTGCTTCAAGTCTGTGATATTTTATCCTCTTTCTTTGCTGTTCCTCACTTTTCATTGAATTTCTTGGCAGAAATGGGAGCCCACACAAGTACTTTATCTTCTGTTGAAACCTTTGATTGTTTATGACCAGTCAGCTGTCAAAACCCTACATCTGCTCGTATGCTACAGAAGTTATCCTCGCTAGAGGAGAGTTTATTTTTCTAAGGAATTAAACGTTTTGTTACATAGGTGTGGTGTTGAAAGTAGATAAAATATATTATTAGTACTTCAGAGAGAAGGAAAACTGTTGCTAAGCAGGACAGGGTGGATTGTCATTTCGTCAATAAATGCCTTTTTCTTTGCGAGTGTCTGTGCAAGGCAGAGAAGTGACTTTCCTTGCCCGGGGCAGCACAGGGGGACACCGAGTCCTTGTCCTTGTCCTTGCTCTTTCTGGGTGCAGAAGGGACGCTCGGTGGATGTACCAGTTGAAGAGATGTGGTCCCCTCTCCCTCCTGCTGAGGACTTGATGGGGCTGGCTACCTACAATGAGGGCCAGCTGAGGAACCAGCTGCACCAAAGCCATGCTGTGTCCTAAGGGGGTGGTTGTTGAGGACGTGGGCGCCGGCAGCACAGGAGTGATGGTGAGAAAGGGGAGAGTACATCCCTTTCCCTTGCTACACAAACCAGACTTAGCTGGGCTATGCAGGGAGGAGGGAAAGTCCCCAAAAGCTGTCCCTGTCCAAAAAGCTGCGGTACTGCCTCAGGGCTGGTAGCTGGGGTCGAAATTCAGTAGTGGTTTGGTTTTTCCGACAGAGCTTGTGCAATAGTAGTGCCTCAGTACCGGTAGCGGTGCTTGAGCCTCATCGTCTCATTGAAATGCCAAAGCTCACACCGTGCACTTACTCTAAATTAAGTAGCTATAGGGATGTAACAGACCAATTTTGTCCTCCAGTATGTTTATTATACCTGTACGACAAAATAATCTCAAAATGGCAGAGTTCACTCTTTGTTGTGCCACTGGCGGGTTATTTACTCGTTTGTCTGAAAGCAGTGTCAGGAACCTCTTAATTCCCCCTGCCCACCCCGAAAAGTCTTTTTCACCTATTACACCGAGTTGTAATGCATAAAGTGCTTATGAGGAGATATATTGCGCAAGTACAGCTGAAGGTAAATGACTGACAAAGTTTTATGTTGTGAAATCGTGCTGCAGGCGGACCTCGCGGAGAAAGGATCTCACCGATTTAATGGTTTTGTGCTCCTCTAGCAGTTGGCGTGCCAGCCTGTCGGGGCGTCGTGATACAATTTACTTATTTAATATCTGTAATTAATGTGTAAGCGCAGTATCATTTTAAAGATAGAGGATGATGAATGGCAATAAGGAATTTTATTTCTGTTATGTATAGGACTCTTCAGCCAGATTATTGTTGAACCCAGATGTTTTATGACTTTTTGATAATAGCGCAGGGTGTTTTATTCTTGGTGTTAATTGGAGTTACATTTTATAAAGTAGAAATTCATTCTGTCCTTCATTAAATAAGTTAAAATCACACTATTTTGCAGTTTATGATTCTAACAGTTCTTTCTTTTTAAAGGGTTGTATAGAGGGAAATTCAAATTTATGTCCTATATGTTGCTAGTCTGGGACAGGCAGGATTAGAGGGGAGAAACACTGTGCACTCACAGCTCAGTTTACAGCTAGAAAATAAACCCAGCACCAGTGTGTTTCTGCTGTTTCGGTTGAAGAAGCTATTAACTGGTAGTACATGAGAGAGTTTTAAAAGAAATTGATTTGCTTACTAACAATGTTTTCTTGCCTGAATAAGAGTTTAATCATATTGGCGAGAAACAAAATTGATGAACGTTTAACATCAGATGGTACAGAACTAGTGATTAGAAACCATTTGCCTACAGTTTAGGAGACAGAAATTTAGATTAAGCACAACTGAAACATTAATTTAATCTAATTCTGTTGAAGTCATGGGGAAAATCTGCTGCTGTAAAATTAATCTTACTCCTCATTTGCAGTTATTAGAAGGGTAAAATAATGTCAGTATAATTCTAGTGTAAAAGTCATCAATATACTTTTTTTCTCCTTTGCACCTGATGCAAGCGCGTGCTTCTCATTTATGAAATGTCCTCCTCCTCCTGTCACACCACTTGCTTTCTGCCATTCCCTATCAACATAACACTCTAGATTTAGCTTTCCAAAGCCAAGGAAGTGAGATCCCAGCAGTCAGAAGCCTGCTTGCAACAGAATTTCATAAAAAAAAAAAAAAAAAAAAGTCTTTCCAGCTGGTGTACAGGCTTGAGCAGGAAAGACAGAGCAACTCTGGTCTTGGAGCTGTTTCCTGAAAGAAATGCAAAAAAGCTCAAATTGTGCATGGTCATTTTCCTCTCTTGCCAGGATTCTGGTCTGGGCATTCAAATTGTTCGGACTTGAACTCAGGTTGTCTTTTCCCCTTGGTCTCTTTTCCACTGGTTTCCATGAACCGTGACTAAAGGAATCACAGGGGGAGTCTGTCCCTTCTGTTGACACTCTTGTGTGTTGTACAAACACTATGATGTTCATTACACTGTTTAAAGAAGTTTTGGGTTTTTGTTTTGTTGGTTTTGGCTTTGGGGTTTGTTTTTGGATTGTGGGTTTTTTGGTTTTTTGGTTTTTTTTGAAAGATGCTTGCCTGTCGAATCAAGCACTTACTTGATAGGATGGGCACTCTCATTTAATAAAGAATTCATTTTTGATTCATAGAAAAATGTTTCTGGCTGCCAAAGCCAACAAATTAATTAGTTCAGTCTCTGAACTAAAAATATGTTACTACCTCCTTCATTGTGCAACACCAAAATGGGAACTGTTGGCTCACAGATTTCAACACCGTCCTTCCCAAACCTCTGCCAACGGGTTTGTTAGAGGAACCCGAACAGAGTCCAGCCATGATTTTCTCACAGAAGTCCCAAGAGACGTGTGGTGTCTGATACAGCTCATGAAACTAAATTTGTATTTCCTACTCCCAGCAAGATCAAACGTTGCCTAATGTACAGTTAAACCTTTGTACTTAACGTGCCTCTCTTCTCCTCCTTTTGTCAGGACTGGGACGTCAGCCTGGTTGGTCCGTCCCTGTTCCGGCTTGTAGTTAGTGGGCAATAAACTGCTTCCATTTAGGCCAGGTTCACTAAGGTAGGCAGGTTTTCCGCTGCTGTTTAAACTCCCAGCTCCCAGTCCCAATTCAGCAGCTGCTCTGAAGATGGTCGCCAACACGGTTGTTTGCATCTGGGCTGAGCTTCTTGCGGTCGTTACAAGAATTGCTGATTTGCTGAGAAAAACAGCATTTACTGGGGTGTTAGAAGCTTTATCATCTAACTAGAGTGGTATGTCATCCTTCTAACACCTAAGTTATATTCAGTTAAGAGCTTGTTCTGGGATGTTTTATGTATGCTGAAATATTTCCATGATGGCTTAAAAATAAAGAGATCCAATATTGTGATAGCTTTGCAGCAGATGTGGTGAGAGCTGCGGTACCACTGGTGAGTTAGCTACTAGGCAAATAAGTCTTGGTGTAGTCTCTCAAAGGACTGGCCAAGGTCTGCGCAAAACACTTCTGGTACCCAAGGGAGAAGGTACGGGCTGTGCGCTTCGTCTATGATTTACTTTAGGGTATGTGTGGAGCAATTCCTGAGACAGCAGCAGTGCGTCCAACAGGTTCTATACATGATGGACATACCAAGACCTGTTGAGTTACTGTGGGATAACAGAGATGCATTAACTGGCCGTGTTTGCTCAAATGCAAACTTATTTGACTTGGCTTAACCTGAAGTGAGAGAGGACTTGGCTAATGCACGTTACCTTGCGTTTTATGAGCTAAGACCAGGTGACTGGAGAGTTACCACAGCTCAGTTGATGTGGGTAATATATTAGTCTGTGACAGCTTTATCATGTGTCTAACTATGCTGTCTGCGTATCTTCATTAGTGTTTGCAGTATGCTGTATATTATCGTGTGAATCCTGAAGGTCAGGTTTGTGAAAGATTATTATGCCTGTGTACACAGGTAGTAGTAGTACAAGTAAAAGCTAAGCAACGTGAGCAGTTTTAACAATGCTCGCTTTGTAGAACCTAAATGCTCTTGTGTTTATGTGGAAGTTGTATGACAGTAGAAATTGTGCGCTAATCCGGAACTGCGATGTGCCAGCCCGCTAATGCCAAGGCTTGCTATTGATGACATCTGTCATCCTGTTAAATCGGGGACCTTTATTGTGTATCTGGTTTGGTGATTTAAATCCATAAAGGACTTGCTGTCTGAAAAAAACTGTGCTACATAACGCTTTCAGATAACTTACCCAAATGGATGGGTTTGTTTTGTGTTTAAAAATGTATCTCCAAAATTAAGTATGTTGCTGTGATAAAGCAGTGCAGTTATTAATCTGTGGATTGCATTTATTACAGAATTCCTTTAAAGGGAAACAAATTATTTCATTGCTCTCATCTACCAAAAAATATCAATTAGCATGCCAGACTAATTAATCTTATAAAAACTAACAATCAAATACAGCGCATTTCCTCCCATAGGAACACACAGTACTTGTAAAGGTCACCATCTATCTGTGCACCTCCTTTCATTACACTTTCGCAAAAAAAATTAAAAAAAAAAAGGAAAAAAAGGAGTGGTTGAGTGATAAGAACTCAGATCTCTCTAATGCTTAATAAACTTAACCTTTATCATGTATTGAACTTGATGATCCCGCATGAAAGAAGAGTGCCTGCCGCTTTAGAGGCGTTTGTGCTGACTGTTAGTTAATCATTTTTATTTACTTTATGGAGACCACATGGAATATTTATTAAAATTCTTCAGAGCATAGTAAATATGAAGAGAGATTAAAGCCGCAGAGCAGGAAGGATAGCTCCTCTGCAAGGAGGATGTGTGTGGGTACAAGCGACCATAGAGGATGCATGTTGACTCCAAAAAGACTTCTTCATGAGCAGTCACCCTGACGTCTGACTCCAGACATACTTACATTCTTAAGGTGCAGATAGAGCTAGGGATGTGATTTATGCAGGATTTTTGTCCAGCGTTCTGCACTATAATAAATGGTTAAAATTCAACATAACTGAAAAGAAATACTGACGTTTTTCTGCTTGTGTGCTCATATTAGGAAGTCTGTGGAAAAACAATCGTTTTGAAAAGAAAAAAGGAGTATAAAATATAGTACTTTACATAGGGGTATTCTCAAAGCCCATCAAACTCAAAGCTTTCAAATTTCATCTCCGATCAGGCATCTTTTATTGCTGCATTGTAAGGAGTTAAGTATCTTTTCTCAAGTAGACTATAATTCTTCATCATATATGGTATGCTAAGTTGCTTTAGGAGGTAACTAGAGAATGAATTTTTTTTATTACTGATCCCGAAGTAGTGCCCAGAAACTCATAGGTTCCATAAGCATTTCTAATGATCCATTAAAATCATGCTAAGCATGATAGATTGTAGGATGCTATGTTTTACGTCATGATCCTCATCTGTACTAAAATTAAGTTCTTGTTTCCTTAACTGAATATTAAATTTATTCTATTCCTTGGTGGACTAGATCCTTAACAAGTATAAATCTGACTTTTGTTTGCAGCAGGTGCTAATCTTGCCCCAAATACACATCGTTACTATGGCTCTTGTCCCAAGAAATTCAAGTTACTTTGCCACATTGTGCTGACTGTGCAATAAATGGGCTCCACCTCTAGATTGAACTGAAATGTTGTGTGGAAAAGCTGGGTTCCTCCTGGCAGGTTAGCTGTGGGACGGTGCTGTCTGTGCCCCGTTAGGGATTAGGATTCTTCAGATGACTTCTTAAGCAGTCACCATCACTTAAAATTGAGAGGAGCATAGAAGGTATCAAATAACTTTTCTTCATCTCTTGATTGTGTGTTTTCCCCTGAGAAGACAAAGCCAAGCATTGCTAAGACAGTGGAGAAAAGGCACTGGAGATGGCAAGTGTGAGTTTACCAGGCAGTGATGGAAATGGGGCATGAGAAAGATAACGAGTCCTCTGCAATTTGTTGCTTTCTCTGTTCTGCCGCTGTTTTCACATCAATTTTTGTCTTTTGCCAACCTGTTTTTCTTTTCCATACTACTGGTATGTTTAGTGAGCAACATCCCAGCTCAAAAAGTCTGCTCACTACCTCAGGGATCCCAGCGTAACTATTTTTTGTTTCTTTGGGCTGAGAAGCAAAGGGCAGGGCTGGTGCCAGCACTGAAGAAGACTGGGTGAAGAAATAGTGGTCCTCTCAACTGCATGCAGTAAAACCAGTCACTGCAACCACCATTAAAAAAAAATAATCCTACCAGCAGTGGTAGCAGTTGCTCTTTCAAAGCACCCCACCTCTGTATTTGTTTTTGGGCTGTCAGTCATTCGTAATATTTGACTTGCTTGTCAGTCAGTACCAGCCTTGGCAGATGCATGGAGAGGGACTGGAAAGGCTCCTTCACGTTAAAGCCTCTTTTGTCACTGTCAGTTTTGGTACAGAAAACATCCATCAGCGTCACTAGTGGGAGGAAGTTGTGCTGTCTCTGTCAAAATCCAGTGCTCCTGGTTAGGGGATTTTTGTTGTTGTCGTCTTATACTCCCCCAGGAAACCCACAGGATCACTTGTCTGATGCTGTGTTGGCTTCCAGGGACATAACGTGCAGCTTCCTCCGAAAGCTGTAAAGCCTGATGTTTGCTCTCCATGAACACTAAGTGCCTTCAGAAGTCAGAAAGCTGCTTTCTGGCTGAATTTATTTTTCTAAGAAATATACGCACAAAACTTTTTGCTACCTTGCGTGCCTTTATAGATGAAGTAAAATGTGCTGGCAATTGCTGCTTTAATTTTTGTGTGGGCAGCTGTTTCATTTATATAAGTATTCCTCCTTTTGAGAAATTGCTAGAAGATATAAAAGTTTAAGTTCTCTGCTGGAACATAATTCTGGCGTTCGTAAAAGACTTGTATCTCCCAGCCCCGTCAGCGCCCTGTGCCTGTCACATGCTCGAACATGTCTTGCTGCTCTTCTTACAAATCTAACTCTTCTGCAGGCACCAGTTGACAGCAAGGAGTCAATTACTAACAAAATAAATTTAATAAAAAATAAAATAAAAATGCAAAGCCTCCACCAGACAAGCCTTTTCCTAGGAACCGAGGGGAATAAAGTGTAGTGGCTGTGTCCTCGATGAAGTCATCTGTCAAATGCCAAACAACCGGTTAAACAGACTTAATATTACTAGCGAGAGGGGGGAGAGAAGGAAACATGGTAATATCTCAATTTGCATTATTTGAATGTGAGCGAGACATTGCCAGCCCTGCAGAGTGCACTGCGGCTTTGAAGGACTGCTTGAAGTAGCTACCAACTCTCAGAGAATCACACAGGATCACAGAATGGTCAGGGTTGGAAGGGCCCTCTNTCCTTTTGAGAAATTGCTAGAAGATATAAAAGTTTAAGTTCTCTGCTGGAACATAATTCTGGCGTTCGTAAAAGACTTGTATCTCCCAGCCCCGTCAGCGCCCTGTGCCTGTCACATGCTCGAACATGTCTTGCTGCTCTTCTTACAAATCTAACTCTTCTGCAGGCACCAGTTGACAGCAAGGAGTCAATTACTAACAAAATAAATTTAATAAAAAATAAAATAAAAATGCAAAGCCTCCACCAGACAAGCCTTTTCCTAGGAACCGAGGGGAATAAAGTGTAGTGGCTGTGTCCTCGATGAAGTCATCTGTCAAATGCCAAACAACCGGTTAAACAGACTTAATATTACTAGCGAGAGGGGGGAGAGAAGGAAACATGGTAATATCTCAATTTGCATTATTTGAATGTGAGCGAGACATTGCCAGCCCTGCAGAGTGCACTGCGGCTTTGAAGGACTGCTTGAGGTAGCTACCAACTCTCAGAGAATCACACAGGATCACAGACTGGTCAGGGTTGGAAGGGCCCTCTGGAGCTCACCCAGTCCAACCCCCTGCCCGCGCAGGGTCACCTCCAGCAGTTGCACAGGACGGCGTCCAGGCGGGTTTGGAATGGCTTCAGAGTGGGAGACTCCCCCACCTCTCTGGGCAGCCTGTGCCACTGCTCTGCCACCCGCACAGGAGAGAAGTCCCTCCTCATGTTGAGATGGAACTTCCTGTGTTCAAGTTTGTGCCCGTTCCCTCTTGTCCTATGGCTGAGCACCACTGAAAAAAGACTGTTCCCATTCTCCTGGCACCCTCCCTTTAGGTATTTGTAAGTATTGATAAGATTCCCCCCTCAGTCTTCTTTTCTCTAGACTAAAAAGACGCAAGTGCCTCAGCCTTTCCTCATCAGAGAGATGCTCCAGTCCTCACTCTCCTCCTCTACAGACAACTGCCTTTCTTATAGTTTGGAGCCCGTTTGATGGGCTAAAACGTGCCTGTTGATCTGTGCCCGTCCCACCCTGTCCAGGCGCTGGGAAGGGGTTTCTCCACAAACACAGCTCGGGGCTGCCGACCTGCGAGGGTAGGTTTTGATTGCCGGTAGCAGATCTGCTAGGTGCTGCTCCAGTCCGTGCCGAGTTGCTCGCTGCCCGTCCTGGCCGGTGTTTATGCCGCCTCATGGAAAAGAGCTCTGGTCCCACTTGTGGAGTCTGTGGCCTCAGTCTGCTGCTCCCTTGCTGTGGGGCTGTGCAGTCCCAGCAGGCATGCCACCTTCTGAAGGACCCGAAATGTGCTCCTCAAGCTTCTGCAGTGCTGTTGTCACAAAGGAGTAATTTACTGAATATTTCCTTTGCTTCTTTAAAAAAAAACTGAAACAGAGCAAACCCACCATTTTCCGACCAAGCCAATGGAAGTCCTTTTCAGAATCCCATTTTCCACTGTTTCTTTATATGCCGAAGAGACAGATTTTTGAGGACATTTCCGTGGCAGCCTGTACTTGCTCCCATTTCCTGCACGACACTGCAATAGCACTGCTCACCTTCCTTGGTTGTTTTGGGCATTTCCCAGATAATTTAATAAGTGTGAATGCAAATAAACCCATTTGGGCCTGATCCAGCTGTATAAATTTCTGTCCTCTGGTGTCCTCAAGGAGGGACTACTGACTTCTGCACAGCCCAGACCACAAGATTTGTGCAAACTGTGTTTGCGTTGTGTTGGGTAAAAGCAACTTTGTTCGAACTTTCTGAATGGCAAAAGTATGTGACTTCTTGCAGCTGTGTTAACTATGAAATACTCTGTATTAAATGCAGATTTAGAGATGTATTATTTTTGAGGTTGCCTTCATTAAGTATTGTTGATGTTAACTATTATCATTAACTATTGGTGAAGTTGGGCAGATTTAGAATAAATGTTAGGAAGGAATTTTTCCCTGTGAGGGTGGTGAGCCCCTGGCGCAAGTTGCCCAGAGAAGCTGTGGCTGCCCCATCCCTGGAGGTGTTCAAGGCCAGGTTGGACGGGGCTTGGAGCAACCTGGGCTGGTGGGAGGTGTCCCTGCCCACGGCAGGGGGGGTGGAACGAGGTAATCTTTCCTTCCCTTCCAACTCAAACCATTCTATGACTCTATGTTATTGAATGGGTGAAAGAGTTACTGATAATTGTGATGCTTGAAATGTGTTTTGCCAATTAGATATTTGGATATTCAGTTAAGTGCCTGTTTGTATAGTACATGTTTAAGGGATGTTGTTAAAGTAGCCTTAGCTCACTGTGTTCAGCCTTTCTATAAAAGGACTCTTTTTTTTTTTCCTGGAAAAGGGACATACTTATCAGAGTGAAAACTCTGTAAAATGTGGAGAATTTCTTTGTGACTTTGTAATAAGGAGAGGTGAAGCTGTTTTCTTGCAGGGTATCCCTTTTCGTCTGCTGCAAATACTCTGCCTGCAAGACATCAACAATACTTTTCCATGGCTTACTACTTAGGTGAATAATCAGCTAACAGTCTCTTTTGGACTGGGTTTGATTTCATCCACTTCGGAACTGGAATGGTATTACAGCTTGCAAATATTTCAGAGTCAGCTTTAATATAAATTTTTATACTATGCTAGAGTGAAGCCACGTTCTGAAATAATTTTACATCATAAGTGGTTCTAAATGAAAGTACTTGCAGATTATTTCCATCACATTTGTGGAGGAAAGAATCTATTTCCGCCTAAATAATCTTTAAGTCCATTACCTTGTGAGAAAACAGTCATTTCAAGTTTTAGCACCTGAGTGGTGCTGAACTTTAGTGGTAGTAATAGACAGGTAAAAGTGCTGAAGAATAAAATCGCCGCCTTCTCAGAAGAAACCTCTCTCCGAACAAACCTTGGGAGTCCCACTAATAGGTCCTGGATGGGCAGAGTCCAAGGCACTGGAGCCTGATGATGCAGTATGTTGGTCTACCTAATTTTTGGAAGTGTATATAAAATTTTGTAACTTTTTTATATTTTTATATATATGCACACATATATTTATGTTCTATATTTATGAAATTTATACACACAGACGCATGTACGTTCTTATGTAATATCCATTCTTAGAAAGGTGACCACCATGGTTCTGTCTTCCGAACTCATAATGCGCTGACCCAAATCACTGCCTTGGAGGAATCGGGAATCTGGGAGATTCACTCCTCCGCATGCTGCTCCTGCAGAGGGACACAGCCCGGTTTGGAATGGCTTTCCCATGCCTCGCCTTGCAGATGTGACGTGGTTTGTTTTCAGAGCTCGGACGATTCATGGAGGAGAAGAAGGGCTGGGCAGATACCGGTCCTTTAAATGTCACGGGACATTGACTGTGCGCCTGCCAATGCCCGGAGGAAGCTAATTGAATCATGATTACAGTCATTGGAAATATGACCAAACAATGCAGCCCCAGTTATAAATTTGATTATCTAAGATCATGCGGACATGTCTGAGTCTATGTGGGAGACGGTAATATTTGTGTGTGTGCTTAACTGTTTATTGCTGTGGCATTAAATAAGGCTATTGGCCTTGGGATCTCAGGTTCACATTGAGCCACGCACCACTGAATGTTGCGACTGGGGTTTTTGCTTGAGTAGCTCAAGGAAAATACAAATCTGTTTACATTTATAAGTTTTCAAATGTCATATGATTTATATAACAATTACTGGGAGAAAAAAAAAATATTTGTTTCTTAGGGGTTTTTGGTTTTGTTTTCTTTTGTGGAAACTGAATAATTCAAATACTACCAAAAGGTATGTCTGTAGCTGTCTGTAATGCCAATAATGAGGGTGGAGAGGGAACCAATTTCTTTTGTTAGGATTTGGGAGATCCTGTATCTTCCAGTGCGTCGCTTATATAGCACTTATGATTTGCCTGAACTACAGTATTTAGATTTAGTGGGGTGTTTTTTTATGGCAGTTTTAGAAAATTCCAAGCAATACATGGCAGTCATTTTCTGCAGCGGCAAGGCTGCCTCTTGGTGATCTTCAGGCGTGGTGGAGACTGAGCCTTTGGTGTCTTCCTTAACACATGTGTGTTCTTTATCCTTCTTGTGAAATTTTTCCCTTCGATTTTATATATCATACAAATATGTACACGCTCTCCTGTATTTTCTGTTGAGGGCTAGGCTGTTCTGAATGGTGGCTATGGCTTGCTAGAAGTTTCTGAAGGGTCGGTGTTCAAGATTCATTTTGTTCATTTACAGCATGGATGTAATTGCAATGTATGGTGGAACAGGGCTTTGTGGTAATGAACCAAAGAGGTGGCTTTACAGTTAAGCAGAGTTTTAAGCCATCTCAATTTTTATTTTCATAAACCAGAATACAAAAGCAATAGCAATTAATAAGGGTATTCTAATTCAGGTGAGGAAAGTCATGGTTCTGTATGTGACAGGTGAAATAAAAGCTGTCTCAGATATTCCTCTGAACTTTAAAATCTTGACTATCTCAAGAAATGAAGGTATGCATGGAAAAGAGGTGATTTTTTTTTTTCTTGCTTTCTGCAGTTTTGTTTTGTAATAGCTGCCAACAGGTTGTCTTGGCTGACAAAATTATATATACGACAGTACAAAGTACAGGCTTTTGGTTGTCAGAGCAACCTATATATTTTGGAGCAATGGGTAGTAGGGTGGATCCAGTGAGATTTCTAAGTGATATACAACAATAAGAGAGATGAGAATCGAGCCTGTATTGCCACCCACACTAGACATCCAAATGGATTTTATGGAGTGGTTTTTTAATGTGTTTATTAAGGTATGAGAAGGGAGAGGAAAGTGAGGTTGTCTAACGGCATGCGTTACCTTTTAAAATGATATAAGCTGTAAGAGTTTTTAAAAGCAACATTTCAAAAATTGCTTCAGGACGTTATTCTTTAGCTTGCTTTCTCCTTCAACCGGTAATGATGATTGTGTATAATTCCTTGTATTTGAAAACCTTCTTCCTTTAAAAGAAAAAAAACAACGTAGAGCATTAGGAATATTCCAGTTGTCAGGCTCTTTCTTTTAACGTCTGCTGTTGGTTTCTGCAGAAACATTTCAGGTACGTTCTAGAAAGTTGCCTTTGAACTTGCAGTACCAATAGCCCTGAAAGGATTTAGTGTGGTGTGGAGCTGCTGGACAGCCTGGGCTGCCAACCCTCAGCTGCGACGGGAGCAAAACGCATCCGTCCTTCCAAGGCTTCCCCTCAGTTGGGTTGTTGCTGGTACGAGAACTGAACAAGTCTTAAGTCATGTCATGTGTGGGGAAACATCATTTGGGGATGCAGTTTTGATTTGAGAGGTGGCTCTGGAAATGGCCCGACTCTGGCCGGGTCTTTAGATGGTACTGTAGTTTTTGTCTCTGTCAAGCGCTTCTGAAGTGGTAAGTCATCTGTGTGGGGAATGCTAAGAAATCCTGACTAAATAATGGCAGATTTAGCAAATGTATACGGTACATATATGGTTCAGATTGTGTGAGCACAGCTGTCTGCACCCATCTATGTGCATACTCTTACAATCCTCACTTTCCATGCTAAAAACCTGTTAATTGCTCTGGGTCTGTTTGTATTCGGTAATGTAGTGTTACCTATCTGGATGTTCTGCCTCAGCTATATGGTAGCACAGTATATGGCTGTTTAAATCGTGATTTAGTGTTGTGCTATGGACTTGTAAGCCATAAACCTGGTGCTGTAGCTCCCCGCTAAGCCCCAGGGACAGCAGTCGCACTCTTCAGAAAACACTAAACTGCTTTGTGGATTTTGCTGTTAAAGTGCAGTGCTTTCATTTCACCCAAGCTTTTGCATAGCTGAACTATTTGCATTTTAAAAAACAAGGATAAAGATGTCCCTACGTCTCTGACGTTGTTAAGTTTCCTTACGGTGCGTAAAAGAAGCTGTGGTTTCGGTGGGAGGGACTGAGCAGCCAGAACAAAGAGAAAAACGCTTTTTTTCCCCTGTACTTTACTCTTGAACTCTGGCTTCCTTAAACTCACTCCATTAAGTCTCATTTTCCTGAAAAATAGAGAGATTAGCAAAATAGTAAGATTAACAGGGTCAAAATTAGAAATTTTTTAGTTTACACTGGGAAAAAAAAAAGTGGTTTCACCTGTAAACTGAAACATCTCCATTTGTGTACGGGAATAAGTACGTGCGAGCGTCTGCCAGTGTGTGGGATTACCCATCACAGTAACGCATCTATATGGGTTTCGGTGAGGTATAGTAGGTGCGCATGACATCTGCCAAGAAATTCCTGATATTTACTACACTCAACTTTTAGTCCGTCTCAAGAGATGGAAATGTAGCAGCTTCAGATTTGTAATATAATACAGATTTGTTAACAGGAAAGTATGAAGGTTGTATTAAACTATCAAAAATGTATTTTAAAAATGTGATACACGTGTGTGTTTGCCAGAGTTGATGAGACTTGTTGGACTTCCACTAATGACCTCAGTATTTTGCTGTGCTTTAAAATCAGATTTTAAGTGAGAAAAGATGCTCATTTGAATTCCCTTAAGTGAAAGTAACCTTTACTTTCTCAGAACTTGTTAGAGTGATATTACCTACTCAGTCTCTGTATTAAAAAAAACAAATGCAAAACCAAAAAAACCCACCACTACTGACTTGAACATGCCCTGGCTTATTCAAAGCTAAAAGACTGAAGGGAAAATATTTTTTCTCTTGTTTCTCTTCACAGCATAGCTGTCAGTTTAGGATAGGAAGCGAACAACTCTGTAGTACTGTTGTACATCTGAATATATATGAAAAGATATCTTCTCAGTTCATGCCAGATCAACACGAAAGAGTATTAGTTTAATAACAAAATGGCAGATGGAAAAGATATATTGTGGGTTGGTTTTTTTTTTTCTCTGAACTTATTTTGTCTAACTCATTTTTGTGACTTACTTGGAACATTTTTCAGAATTAGCTGAGGGTGGGAGAGAACTGGTGTGTTTGTTCAGGTGGAGGCATAAACAGTTCTGTCCTTCAGTGTCAGCAGTTTCGAAACCAGAGCAGATTGTTAATATGTGTTTATACATTTTGACTTTAGAAGCTAATTTGTTCATAGAAAACATTTGCAGAATTTTTTTTTTTCCGAATAAAAGTGTTGAAAAAGGATTGAGGAGTCAGACATTAAATAATCTCAGACCTGTCCAGAGTCCGTGTGCATGTTGGATGTTGTTAGTTTGAGCGTGTAGTTTCCTCATGAAATCTCAGCCCCTTGAATTTTGTCTTGGACTGGTGATAGGGATGACATTGGGCTTTAAGGGGGGAGGGTGTTTTTGTTTTGTGGTTTGGGTTTTTTTTTATTATTTGTTTGTTGGTTTGATTTGATTTTATTTTTTTTTAACAAGAACATAGTGCTTTATGAAATCCATCTGGTGGGTCAGCAAAAATTTCAAGTTCTGGATCTGTAGACATATTGCCAAAGATTGCTACCCTTGTTGCTGAAATATTCCCTTTCATGAAAGTGGATATTGGTTTATTACTCCGGCAGCTCTTTTGAAGAGGATCAGTCAGATCAATTGGAAAATGTCCTTGTCTGTATAGAGTTAGAAAGACATGTGCAGGTGTATAAATCTCATGTTTTGGTGTATTTTCTTTAACCCTTCCACTCCCAATTAATAAAGTGGAGGACTAATGAGCTCTTTTGTGATTTTAGTACCTCAGCATGTTCTGGTTGCAAGTTCAGTGTTAACATGGGTGGTATAGACATCATTACAAAGGATTTCTTAGATCATGAGATGCAGGAACGTAATAGCTTTCCTGTGCAGAAATCGCTGTATGAACATGAGACAGTAAGACTTAGCCGGTAGCGCTTACATACTATAGCCGCAATTCTTATTTATGTCGCTTACAAATGGGGTTCCCGAGGCTCCTACTCACCTATTAAAAACCCAAATTTGCCTGGTTTTCTGCAATATGAGAAGGGAAACTAGGGGAGATCTACTACTCTTCTAATCTGAGCATTTGAACAAGTAACTGCTAAAATGTCAAATGCTACCCAGGCATGTTCTGTAGGAATATGGCATTTTTGGATGTTTGTGTTACTGCACTGTAAATGTTAACAAAAATAATAATAAGGAAACATTGAAACTGCTTGTAAACAACTAAAAAGTTAAGAATAATACAAATGACTTGAAAGACTTTTAAATTTTTTTTTCAATGTTATTTTTAATTTTAGCAGGCTTTTTGTAGTTCAAACAAGTGTCCTTTTACATTGCGCTGTGTCCCTTTGAATTCAGAGCCTCTCTGCTCGTGTAATGCTCCTTCTCCTTCCGAGCATGGTGTCTGCCTTCGTCGTGCTTCATCTCAGCGTGCCACCTCTGACCATTAATGCAAATTGGAGGCCAGATACGAGTTGCTCTGGATTTAAATTGGTGCAACTCCCAGCAGAATCTGTCTCCAGTTCATATTAACGACTGCAAGAGGGAGAAGCCGCCTGAACCGATGGAGAGCTCTAATGAGACCGTGTTCCTTCACCCGTAGCCATAGCTGCGCCACCTAATCTCTTTTCTGTACTAACTGCCCAATCAAGTTCATTTAATTGTATTTTCAGTTAAATTCGGCAAAAAGTGAATACGAGAATAAACGAGGAATCATGTTTGCATGTTTAAATGTCTTTCTCTTTAAATTCAGTGCTTACTTTTTCCTTGGTAATTGCCCTTAAATTGCTCCGTGGCACACATGGCTGCTCTTGGGGGCTGTGGTTTTAGTCTTGCTCCTTGGAGCACCTGAGGCATTGCAGTGGCCCGTGCCCGCTTCGGCCTTTTTCTTCAGAGGACATTCAAATAAACACCCAGAGAGTATTTGCCCGTCCGCACTGCAGTTAATAGCAGAGTGAGATTTCCATGCAAAGGCACTGCCTGACAGCAAAGCAAATATAGTATATTGTGATTTTTGTATGCTTGACTAAGGGCAATATTTATTTCATCGTTCGAGAGCTTGCGTGAAGGATGTTATTCCCAGTGTGAGTGTCAAGAGGGATCTTTGGCGTCTTGCAGCAGATACCCTAAACTCCCTTCTTTGATGAAGTACCTTTTGTCAGCAAGTGTGTATGTTGAAAATTAGCAGTTCCTTCAGCACGAAAACCTTGACATTGAATATAATTGAGGAGGTTAGTGTTGGCGTGTTCGTAAGTATTACCTGTCATTTGAAATATGACAGTGCTA
This sequence comes from Anarhynchus alexandrinus, assembly GCA_008711295.1. Lineage (NCBI taxonomy): Eukaryota > Metazoa > Chordata > Aves > Charadriiformes > Charadriidae > Anarhynchus > Anarhynchus alexandrinus. The sequence continues at coordinate 2,705,021 of VUYV01000072.1, read as the reverse complement.
TAACTGCAGGACCTTGGGGACTTCAGCGCGTTGGCACTGCCATCTGACTGCCTTGGAGTCTGCAAGACAGCCTTCCGAGCGACTTCGACCCTGAGATAATTAACATGGCCCTGGAGGCTTCTGCCTTTTGCTTTTCTGCACTTGTTGTTTAATAAGATGTTTGTTGCTCTGCTTGTCTCGGATGCAGTGGCGTGCCTTTAGGGACGCGGGGTCCTTCACGTTCTGTCACAGTGAGTAGGTTTAGGTAATGCCGTCTGCGCATCCCTTTCTTTCATTTCCAGCAAATGAAAATATTATCATCAATTAGCCAGCTATACTTGGTGGCTTCATTTCTGAGAGGATGCGCATATTTATATGATATGAAAACAAGGTGGTGGTGGGGGGAAATGTTTGAAACCTGACTTTTCTCCTGGCAGTTGAATTGTGTAGTAATGTGGCGTGGTAAAATGACACCAGGGGATGCAGAAACGAAAGGCGGGACACAACGCTGCGCGGGGACGAGCGAGGGCTGCGGTGGTGGCTGTCTGGGAGGCGCACCAGTCGGAGACACGGTTTCTTGAATCGCTCACGTTGGCTGGGACCACGCTGGTTTAGTCCATAAAGTCTTTGTGGTGCGTTACTGAAAGCAGAATGAGCTTTTAATAAGAAAGGAGGGGGGAAAAGAGCTGAAAAGCTTGAAGCATCTACGTGAAGACAAGCTGAACACAACTGGTTTTACTTTTCCACTCTGTGAAACGGTTTTTTTAAAGGGTTTTGAAAAATTCAGCTGTGTTGCTCCAAAGAGATTCATGCTAGTATGCTGACTCACATGGCTGAGCTTCTTTTTGAATATTGTAAGAACTCAAAGCAACACTAAATTTAAATGACTGAGTCCAGTGGATGGCATTATAAAGCCAGGGTGATTTCACAAAGGTGCATTTTTAGCCACAACAAAAGCTTCGCAAAGTCATTTTGCTGCTAGGGAATTGTCTGCTTCAGGGAAGCACACCTTAAAATAGTCTCCTTGAGGTTTTTTAACAGTTGAGTTTTTTTTTTTTTAATGTGTTTATTTCTGAAGGATACAACAAATACACCGAGCATAACCTGGCACATGAACCTCGGAGAGCTGTGGTTACGGCATTTAACTTTCATTTCCTTATATAAGAACAAATGAAACTGGAAAGATGTCTCATTACACCTATTTAATTTGAAATGCTTCTAATCTGTCTTGCTTGTGGGGAGTATCATTCATAATTAGAACTGGGAATCAATGGAAGATAATGTTGAACAGTGAGTTTGGCTATTTTAGAGAAATTATTTTACTGGATAAGCTTGGAAAATGGTAACAAATAGAGTTGCAAATATTGAAAAGATTAACATATAAACCACAATCCACCCGTAAGGACTCACGGTGGGGTAACATATTTCAAGTTCCTTAGTGTATTATTTCCACTGTCGTGCTAAATACAGAATGAAAGAGGGAAATACAGCTGTTTTCTGCGAATAATCCAGCACTACTTCAGGAGTTAAAGCCAAGATGACTGAAAGCTACAATATACTAAAGACTCATTCTCCAGTTCTTTTACGTTATGAATATAAATATCTTTTCAGTTATAGATATTAGGCTTTCATTGTATAGCCCACCATTAGGCATAAAACACATGAGAAAGCTGTCTACATTAGGCTATTGAAATTGTACTGATTTACAACGCTTCTGTACCCTCACTTTGCAAATATTAAGGGAAAAGCAAAGGGAAAGGATATTGAGAATTTCATATAAATACATTTGTCTTTGACTTTCATTTAGGAGTACTATGTATTTGGCTGACATGGACTTTTTTGTTTGTTCTAAAGCACAACTCCAACATTTGTTGTTTAGTTGTAACCTGGCTGTCTAAAAAAGTAGTAGTGTGATACATCATTCTTCTCTAATACAATGCCTTTAAGAATAGAGTTGTAGATTTTAATATACGTCTCAAAGCATTTGGCTTGCTTGGGAAAGGAAAGTTCAGAACTTAAACCCAGACAAAACAGAATTCACATTTACGAGGCACACATTTAAAATAACTACTTTACTGCAAAAATCACATAAGTATTCAAATAATTCCAAGTTGAACCTTTTCTCGCTTGAAAACTGTTATTGGAGGGGAAGAATAATTTTCTTAATAAAGATAATTAAGTGCAAGACATTGATCAACTGTGGCTAGTATTAAGTTAATTATCCCTTGGATTTCAATCAGCAGTGACAGAAGACTTAAGCAAGAGAATATACAAACTCAACATCTACCAGATGTGATCCAAAAACTCCCTGAAGAGGGTGGGACTGTTCCTCGGGGCGCAGCTATTTAAGTGTCTCGGGTCACACGCGGCTGCTTTTGTTCTGCCTTGGCCTCTGCTCTGAGGCTGCAGGATTTTTAATGGGAATTAGTTAAATAGATAAAGAATATCATAGGATGTCAAAGGGCTTCCAATGGTGGGAAGGAGCATACTGTACAGATAAATGTCCTTTTTCACAAAGCCATTTAACTTTTATTTATCAGAAAACGATGAAGTTCTATTTTCCCAGTAAATGGTAGAAAATAGCCAGAATTAGGTGAGTAAAATTAACAGTAATAAAGTTAGGGAAGCATGAAATTAAAAAAGTGATTGCAGTAATAAGGTGTAGAAGTTTTTCAGGAAAAAAAATAATACCCTCTTGATTTGCAGAAAAACAATATTAGTACTACTTATTACAGAGGAATAAATTTATATTATCAGTATCTCATCTGTGAGGTCTACATACTTTTTGGATTTACCTACGCTGTTCTATTTGATTATCTCAAATTAATGTACTTTACAACTGCTAATCAATCTGCACTCCTTATTTTAATGATAGGTAAGAATTACTAACTTAGTTTTGAAAAAAAGAAAAGAAGCTGAGGCTTATGAGATAAGTAGAATCCATTAAAAAGTGCTTTAATCTCAGGTGCTCAAAGTTGTCTAGCTCGACAAAAGGTGTAGAGTTAGGTGTTTGCTGATACCTCAAGTATTATTTAAGTACTTCAGTCCGCAATTTTATCCAGTGAAAACTCAATGCAAAATATATATGGAGCCCTTGAAGCAGAAGCTCCTCCCTGCAAGGGAGAACATGCTTATAAGGACACAGGGAAATCCTTATTCTTGCTTTTTTCCCTTTTGCTCCCCAAATACTCACGTGCTGTGCACAAAGCTGAATGACTTTTAAGGAGAGGGTGGAATGGGAGTGAGTGTGAAGGAATATGAGTGAGGAGCAAGATTGAGGTGACAGGTTGCACTGTAGTAGTACATTGTCATTCTAAGAGGTGGGTTTGGATTTGAATCGTCTCAGGAACTGAGAGTCTGCAGGAATCACTGAACTTTGTGGGCTTGTGCTTAGGTCGGGAGAGAAGCGGACGGACTGAGGGAGATCGGTTTCTCCATCAGTCCTAGTGCTCTTCCATACGACATCTGGCATAGCCCAGTTCTCTCTTAAGTAGATCTTGTGTGTGAATCTTGCCCTGTCAGATTTATCTATTTCCTCCATCTCCACTAATTTTCATGGTTTACCTGTGGAAGGATCAATGTAGCCCAGTAAAAATTTGGTCTAAGACTGGAGAGCAGAACAGCAACAAAATCGTGGGTTGTGTTATACAAACACACCGTTACGGAAGTGTTAGTTTTTTGTATACAGATGTGATTAATACCGGTTCACCAAAATAATATTTCTCAGTAACTGTTGAGATTCTTTTGCCCAAAGATCTTCATTAAAATGCAGATAGAAATATCCCAATAAACTTAGAGAGAGGAGATATTCAAGGGAGTGTCATTTTAATAAACTGTTTTCATGAAAATAAGGTTTCCCGGTGAATTAGTAATGGAGTTCCCTTGAGATGCTCTGCTTTCACAGCTCTCCAGTTGGCTGGTTTGTTTGGTGTTGAACAGCTCTAACAGATCCGGAGAAGCTGAAAAGCTTGATAAGGTCAGAAGAGTGAATGGCTGCTGAAGACACATCTTATTCACAAAAAATGCATCTAGTTCTTTGAATGCATTTCTATTCAGTTTTTAATCTCCATGTTAGAGTTTCACATCTTATATAGAAATGTCAGCACATTGTTGTGGGTTTTTTTAAATATTAAGCTTTGCAGAGCTGATCTTCATTGTTTTCTTGATTCTTGCCCTTTTAATAACCTTTAAATGTAGGTCCGCTTCTTGCTGGCAGACCAGCTTCTTTGCCGTGAGGGTTTGAAAAGGGACTGTTGTAGAAAGAATAGCGTATTCCGGGCGGCGTTACATTTCCCGTGTGTTATTATCCGAGTCGCATCAGCTCAGTGGCACATTAAGTAATAGGCTGTCATGGTCTGTTGTTATGGAACAGTTCCCATGAACTAGCATTGAGTGTATCTTGCGTAACAAGCCTGTCTCTAGGCTGATGTACAGGGTTTCGTGTTCAGAGCCAGGCAGGGACGTGGCTGATGTTTCATTTCTACCGTTCCGTCCGTTTCTTTAATGGACATAACATAAGTAGCACTTGGAAAGCAGATGCTGTTACTTTTTGTGCATGCTAAAAGGAGATAGCATTTCATCAGCAAAGCGTATTCCAAAAAGAATGCCAGATTCCTTATCTGTAACAGAAAAGCCATCGCCTGCTGCCCTGCGAGAGATCAAGGATTTGGCCCGTGGCACAAAAAAAGTGCAGTCTGGGGAGAGGTTGTTTCAATTTTGGTGGCATTTTTAAGACTCGCTTCAGAACCCAGATTAGATGTTTCTTAGATACCCGCTGCCATTGGCGAATGCCTCATTTTAAATAACACACTCGCCAGGTGACCTTTGAAGAAAATCACTAATTTCTTTGTTTAGAGTGCAGAGGGCATGGATCTCATAGAGCGCTTTCTGGTAAACCGAGTGTATTACTTCTATATCAATGTCACATTGTCAGACAGTGGCACTTTGTTAAGATAATGTGACCTTTAGAATAATCATCTTTCACTCCTTTATTCTGTCTGTGGTACTGTGAATCTCTACTTTAATTCTTAATGCTTTCTGATGAAGTAGAAATAACACAAAATTGAAGGATTCGTGTTATTTCCCTTCAGCTATAGAAGATGTTTTTCTTAAATGGCACAGGTGTCATTTTGTCCATGAAAACCTTCTGTTTGCTGACTGTAAAATGTACATATGTTCTAACTTGTAAATTTAGTAGGCATTTACATATTTTATAAAGGAAAGAAACTGATATCATAATGGGTATCAACTGCTTTCCAATGGCTTTTTTTTTTTGAGGAAAAAAAATGGACAAAAGTTGCCCTGGGAGCTCCATGCCAGGTTGTCTGTCACAGGAACAGAAAGTCACTGTGCTGGAGTAATAATTATTTAAAAGGAGAGTAAGAGACCAGGTCTGGGTTAGACATACAGATTTAATTTGACTGCTTAACAATACTGTCTCCTGGTATTTTTTTTTTCCATTAAATTCCCAACATATTTTTTTTGAGGAAATGCCTCAGCTTGAAAATTTTTGTTCTCAATCAGACAGTCCTCATTAAGCACTCACTGAATCAGAGGTTCAGCTTGGTCTCTTTCCCATCTTCTCTCTTGGAGCTGCTCCATTAAACGTGAGTCATCCAATATGCTTTGGGTCAAGAAAACAGGCTTCTATGCTTCCATAAATGTGTTTCAGTTTTAGAAATGAAGTTTGTTTGTTGGTTTTGATTATTTAGGTTTTTTTTAAACTACCAAAAGATTTAGCTGAAAGCTTTCTATCCTGCTGGGTTCTTAACCTGATAACAGTACTGGTTTTCAGCAATTGCTCTGTTTCCTTTCACGTCATGAGGCCCATGGTTATAGAGGAGAATTCTGCTACTCGGAATAGGAACCAGAGGTATGCTTAGTTACTTTTTTAACCTCACTGTCATGATGTAAGTCCAAATGGAGCAGAAATATAATAGCAAAATACAGCTCGGTACCTCCACTTGTACATTTATTTTTTTTTAAATGAAATTGAAGAAATGTTCACATTTCATTGGAGAGAAAAGCGTTGTCAGAATAGAAGCTGCCTTTTTAAAAAGCCATGCTTTTATGGAGCAATGTTACAGTAATTATTTTATGTTGTAATTTTACAAAGGCTGTAAATTTTAAATACTTACAGATATTCGTAAGTATGTATTTAAATACTATTCTGACTTATCACAGAATCCATATATAAAATCTCAGCATTGTTACTGTACTTGGTTAACTGAGTAAAAATTTCTGCTGATGTTTGAGAAGCTGAACATATATTAGCATTTTTGAGACAAAGAAGGAAATAAAGAAACAATCAAGTATAGCATTTTATTTTGTTTGTGCTTAAGATTTGGAAGTTAGCTGCTGTTAAACACAGGACCCGTTTGAGTCTTGTGTGACTTAGAAGAAAAAAAAATGTTACTGGCCATATTTAATAAAAATTCTGAGAGAAAGACATTAACTTTTTAAGCCCCCTTACGTTTAAAACTGAAAATTTACAAAAAGGTCAATCTTATGGGGGCTACTTTTGATATGATTTTTTTTTATACTTATTGCTTTTGATTTCTGGAATCAGAAGCCTTGATTATTTTTATTTTTTTTCCCAAGGAAGAGACATTATATAATCCAATTGGAATAGAAAACTTAATTTTGCTAATGGCAAACTTTCAGGCCTTCCCCCATCTCCAATAAAAATCTAGTAGCTGCAAATATTTTCTACTGTGGACGTATTACATGACCTTAAAAAGCACAAATAATGATAGCTTATTCTGCTAAACCATTTAATAATATTTTAAACAGATACCAGACACATTGTAGATGTGTCGAGTTTGTTAAAGCTAATACTTCAGCTCAGGGACCCCATTTGGCTCTTCACGTGAACCTCCCAGATGGTAACAATATCATTAAAAATTAATTGTATAACCACTGGACCTGCCTTTAAAGACTTTTGAACTGCCGAGGCTTTCTAATCGTGTATTGTTGCTCTAGTTCACCAGTGAAGCGAATCCAATGACTTTTTCGGCGTATGGCCTACTTCTGTTAATGAAAGTGCAATTTATTCACTTCAACATATAGATTGTAAAACTAATCTCCTCGTTGACACATTATGCTCTTCTGCATGTTTAACTTCTCTTCACTGAGCCAAAAAAGTATATCGTAAATCAGAAGGGACGCATCGATCAACCTGGCATCGTTTAAAATCCAATTAGAGGTTGGGATTGTAGTCGCCGTTGGTGTCAAACCCTGAGCCTTGGGCAGGCACACCAGGCACGGTGCTGGTCTTTGTGCTTTGTAGGGGTCCTTAGCATTCCAGGGAACTTAAAAAANGGGGGGGAGGAAAAAAAGAAAGATAAAATTATGTTGTGTTTTTTTTTAAGAAGCTTGTTTAGTATTTTCATCCTTTTTTGGTTTTCCTTAAAGGTTGGTATTTTAATTTGAGATAAATCAAATATTATCTATCCTACGCAAACATTCTGGCCCTCTCCTACACTGCTTCCATTGTAATTAGGGCATCTCTCGTTATTTTACCATAAGAAATAAAGTCACAGCTCCAGAGTGTTTCATCGAAATAGTCCTCGAAGCCTTGAGGATGCTGTTTCATTGGGCATCTGCAGAGTCTGAGGGCTGTGCTAGAATCTGCTCCATCATTTATTCCAGTATAAACCCCGCTGGTGTTCACTGGTAATGTTCACTCATTAACCCTGGAGAGGGAACAAGATAGTGACCGTGTTCTTGTGTAGTCCTCTTGGTTGACTTACCGGTCACTGCCACCTTTCTTTCCTGCGGAGGGACTGACACCGAGGTGATGGGCTCAATCAGGACACGTCAAATATGTCGCTTGTCAGGATAACGGCCCGTTGGATTATTGCAGCCAGGGAGAGAGAGAGAAAACTGGAAGGCTGAATGATAGCATTTGTCGTCTAGCACCAGCGTACGGGTGTGTTAGAGAAAAGCTTTACACCTTGGGTAATAACATTTGCTTTTAGGTGTTTTATTTTCTCTGTTTAGGGATAGCATTGCCGCTTCATTACCATCTCATTCACTGGTAGCGTTGCACCTCTGGGCTTTCTCATTCCTGCTTGCCGCTATTCCCTCTCGTGAAATAACTTTTGGATCGTGAAATTCATCAGAAAACATCAGCAGCTGAAACAGTAGCACTTTCAATTGTATTAGGTCTGTCTCTGGTGAAGGTGGACAACCCAGATGAGCTGGCACTTGGTTTTCTTTCTGCTCCCTTTCTGAGGCAAGCTAGCTCATTTTGGCCTCCAGCCTGGGGTAAGGTGGCCTTGAGGCTGTGGCTACAGCCAAGGGAGCAAAGAAGCCGTGAGCTCCTGCTGGTATTCTAGTTCAAACTACTGTCTGAGATGGCCATGTCCTAGTAGATACCTGCATCTACCATGTCTATCTTGATATTCATATAAATACAGAATCACAGAATGGTAGGTGTTGGAAGGGACCTCTGGAGATCATCTAGTCCAACCCCACTGCCAGCGCAGGGTCACCTACAGCAGGTTGGACAGGACCGCAGATTTTGAATATCTCCAGAGAAGGACACTCCCCCACCTCTCTGGGCAGCCTGTGCCACTGCTCTGCCACCCTCAAAGGAAAGAAGTTCTTCCTCATGTTGAGATGGAATTTCCTGTGTTCCAGTTTGTGCCCGGGCATCTCCTTTATGTAGGACTCTTGAACTTCAGGGTTTTCTTCTGGAGGGCAGAAGTAGGTTGTTTCTCAGCTGGCTCTGCTGGCCTTACGCCAGCAAGTGCCTCCCTTATCCCCTTCCTCAGCTGCCCAGCCACAGCAGCTTTAAGGCTGTTTAGGGTCATTTTAACAGTCAGAAGCCTAATATTCCAGCACTAAATATTTAAACCTGACAGTTATTACCGTCACTTTTATGTTCGAATAAGGTATTTTTTTGCCATGAAAATAGTTCAGCAGTAGTGTAGCTTTGTAAGTAAATACCAGATAATAATTTGCATTTATTCTGTATATAGCTATAGAAAATGCATGTGCATATATAGTTGTTTGTATATATATTTGTGTATACTTAAGTAAACTGAATAACTTATGCACAAAATATCAGCCATTCCTAAAAAAAGATCAAAAACACCCCAAAAAACCTCAAACAACAACGGCATCAATGCAGTAGGACATGCAGAGGATTCTAATTGGACTCTGACTTCAGACTCTGTCTTTTCACAACAGTGTTTTAGGCAGACTGAAAGGTAAGTTAAAGGTTCATTAAACAGCATTCAGTTAAAAAAAACCCTAATTGTCTTGTGTGGTAAATGCACCATTACACTCTGAACTAGTATGTCATATTTATTAAGATTTGATTTGCACTTCCTTTTCAAGTGACAAGCACAGCACAGAATTATATGGTATTTATATATTGTTTTCATTATGAGGTTTATTTTAATATATTTTTCTCGATTTATCTAGCATTTTAAGCTACAAGTCATAAACCTGCTTGGAATAATGCTGAGGATTTTGATGCTTCTACATCAAAGTGACCTTTTATGATGTTTTGGGTCTGTTTTGTTAACTTATAGTGGAATAAATTGCGAGCACCAAAAAATAAAATTGAAGGAAACAGAAGTGAGGTGAAGTATTCACAACTTTTATGCCATTTACATACCCAATAAAAACCAGGAAAAAAAGTCAGTATATTACAAAGACAAGGTGACAGCCCAATCAGCTGTGCTGCTGTTTTTCTTCTGTACGTTCAAACAGAGAAGCCGAACCCAAGTTGGTACCGATTGGGTGTACAATTTTGAGAGAGGCTATCTTCTTTATAAAATCTAACATTAAGTAATAAATGTTTCATATGTTACTTTATAGTATCATAAAATCCAGAACCCAACTTCCATAATCCATTGCTGTATTGGAGTTTGCTGAGAAATGGAACTAATAAAAAAATAATACAATGAAAGTTTGCACTATGAGCTGCTTAAATCATAAGACTATTTTTTTTCCTTCAAATTAAGCAACCCATTATGGCATTTGTAGTTAGAATTAAGATAACCCAATAGATTCAGCTAGTGATTCTTGATAACGTTTCTTTTATATATATGTCTGTATGCATCTGTATATATAAATTGCTACTTATATTTTGTGGCTTGGATATAGTGACCCTTCAAGCTATTTGACCTTTACATAAAGAAAAAAATAGACCGTTGTATGAAAAAATTGAAATATTATGTGTATGCTTGTATTATTGTGGGATAAACATTTCACAACCATTAACTCTACCCTACACCCCCCACCCCTCCCTTTTTTTTTTTGCCTGTATCTTAATGTCTCGCCAGAAGGCATAGCCTAAAGCCAGCAGTGACCGGAACGTACTATCAGACGCTCATAGTGACAGTTTGATGCTTATTCCAATTCATTTGCATTTACTTCCTTACACATTTATGCTTCAATTTCTGCACATAATGCAAAGGGTGATACATCTCTGATGTAATTCCAAACGCTTTGGGTTGAGATGACTCCCAGTGACTTAGCAGACCCTTAGTCAAACCCTGGGTACATTAGTATTTGGCTCAGCATCTTCGACTTCTTTGGAGGTAGAGGTTCCTTTTTCTAAAACAGTGACGTTGCTATTATAGTGTTCAGGTGAGATCCTTTTTTCTCCTTCAGCCTTCATTGCCATATGTGATATGTTAAGTAGACCAACACAGTCTTTAAATTTTTTTTTTATTTTCTCATTAAAATTGCTCAGTTTCTGGTTTACCTCTGGTGTCACGTCTGTCTCCCGCTGCTCTACTTCCATGCCATTCTGTGCTCCTGTATAAAATGAAGAATTACTAAGACTAACATTTCTTCATTGCTTTCACACTTTAGCAGTATCAATGTTCTGTGCTGAAGCAAGAGCAGATGTTGTGCGTACATCTTTCTGACCTCTGTGTACCTGCAAAACTAATGATAAATTTGCTTGTTCAGTGTTATATAATTATAGTTATTTTCTTGTCTCAGGCAACTTGCAGTTTATGTTGCTAATGTATTTTTATTTTTTTGGTATCTTAAGTGTTGCTTTAGGAATAAAAGATGGTATAGAGCTTCTTGTTTATTACTGTTTCCAACTGTAGAATAGCTGGGTGTGAAATCATTGCCAATTTAACAAAAGCTATTACACGGCAATTAAAAGATCAGACTGGACATTGTTTATTCCCTCCCTCTTTCTTTTTTTTTTTCATTTTTTTTTTTTGGAAACATGTTCTAGGAGTTATGTAATTAAATTATTACCTGCTGTATCACCATCTGCTTACATGGCTTTGAAACGTTTCTAACCTCTGTGTGCGTGCGCGTACACTTCATGACTTCAAGGAAGTGCCAAAAAAGCAGTGAACGTACTCAGCAGATGGACTGAGCGACTCACACCCTCCAAGCAGTCAGTTCTGGGTATAATTAAGCATATTTTCTCTAAATCTAATTATTTAGTTTCAAAACATGGAGGGGGGGATGTTTATAGTTGTAATAGTAAAATACTCCTTCTGGGATGAAGAGCTACTCAAGATCACATCTGTAGATAAACATTGCGTATTTTCATGGTGAGGTCATACACTGTTTTATTTAGCTAAATATTTGTATCGTTGTCTTTTAAGTAAAAGGTCCTACTGTTGTGTAGTCCTTGCACTACAGTATACCGCAGGTAAATCTTTGAATTTAAGTAACAGATCTTGGATGCTTACAGTAGCCCTGCCAAAAAAGTGGAATTTACATTTCAGTGCTTAAATCTTCAGGTACGTGTTTGTTTTCAAGTGTAATGGTATCTCATTCAAAACAATTAGAATATTCAGAGGCTTAAAGTTTGAGCATGTTGTCCAACAAAAATCAGTGTATAACTTTATTCTAGAGAAGAAACTACAGATATGAAATCTGCATGGAAGAGAGACCATAAAATCTGGCTCCAATAAAGTAACAGAAGAGCATCCGCCCCAGCCTCACTACGGGCAGGGCTTATTTGGGTGTGCGTGTTCGTAGAGAACAGGTCGTGAAGATCTTTGAAAACATCCATTGGTTCCAGGTCTGATCCTGAGCGAATTATGGTTTATTTGGGTATCGCTCTAATACCAGCCAACACCACCAGGAGACTGGATCCCTTCTAATTGACTCAGTTGTAGTGCTCACTGCTTACAAAATGCAGAGCTTCTTACCAGCAAACTGACTTTGATCTTAAGTTACATCTCATCTCAGTCTGGTATTGGTCTTTATCTTGTATTAAAAGAGTGAAAGTAAATAGTGAGAAGTCTTCGGTGATCATTGGTTATTAGTTTAAACGGACAAAGAAACAAACCAGCAACCAACCATAATTATTAGATAGTAATACAAGTTGTCATGTGTGATGGAAAACTAGTGTTGGCTCAATTCCACTGGATTTAGTGTGTGGTTTGGGGAAACTGAGCAAACTATTTTCCTTTGATACAGGCGGGAGTTAAGGATCCTCAGCAGTCCACAGGAGGAGTTCATTATGTGTCAAAAAGAAGAAGTGATCCTCTCAAACACACGTAGGGTAGGAATTTCGTAGACTGTTGTGCAGTCATTAATAATCGTAGACCTCAGTCACAAACTGGAAGTCTTAACAGGTTTGTGAAATGAGAGTTCATTCCGGTTTTATTCAGCTGTGTGAAGTCTCAGTTGCAACTGGGCTGTAAGAAGTTTTTGCTCACCACCAACCTTATGTGACTTTTCCAATTTCTTATTCCCTTTGCAGTCATTTTGACCTTGGTAAAACAGATTCAAACTGTCTTCAAAGGAATTTAAGTACCTTTTTTTCAGTGCTATATTCAAAAACTCTGATGGTAATATCCTCTCTATATTTCATACCCTATCTATTTATTTTTCTCATTCTCATTAATTTAATTAGATTGCAGTCCTCCTTTGCTCTTTACTGAGAGATCGCTATGCAGGACAAATGCATTTTAACTTTGATGCCTATTGCTAGATGTGCATACTCAGAGGTATCTACTCAAGTAAAAGCGCCTGAAGTAATGTATTCTCCTTTCCCCGCGTACAAAGTTCCCAATACAGTCAGTAAAATTGCTAGGAGTTTTTGATAATCTACATCTCTAATGAGAAAGTCATCTCTTTACTTCAATGATAACTACTTCAGTGATACATAAAAGTGCTTTAGAACAGAGGTCAATGTCTTTTATCCCGAGTTTTGTTTTTGAGATCACCCAGCAGCTTAACAACCAGCCTGGATATAAAATTCAGTTCTCCGGCTCTTTGTAGTAGTCTGCGCTAGGTAGGAAAGTTTACGGGCATTTAGCCAACTGTCTTTTGAAGTGTTGCATCCACCTGTTTTGACATTAATCCATAAAAATAAATTCCATATGTAGCCCAAATACTGGTCTTTGTGGGTCCCAAATTACAATGGCAATAATTAAAATGTTTACTTTCATGTCCCAGATGGTAACTGTGGTAGATAATTGTATTCACTGCAATTATTTTGGACTAAGTTTAGCAGTGGAAGATAAAAATCCAGTATGGTTTTGTAACGACACACAATATTTAATTGGTTTAACTGTAGGCTTAATTATTTCCAGCATCTAAAAGTAAAGGGAAAATGGAAATGGATTACAGGTCCGAACAGATTTATGGAAAGTTTACATGTTATTTACGTAGAGATGTGACATTAATGGTCACTTTGAGGTTATTGTCTTTACATTCGGTGTGGCTTTGGGCATGACTTTGTCATGGTTATAGTTGGGGTTTTTTTGGCAAAGTTATGAAAATGGGTAATGGAACTGATTGCTTTTGATCACGCATATTCAGACCAGAGCCTCTGTAATATGCAGCAGTGCAGCTGAAGCCTTTGTATCTGTATGAAGCAGAGCCATAGCGTTACTTTTTAAAAGAGAATGAAAAATAGAGTATTTGGGTAATATAATGATTACACATGAAATGTAATGCAATTGTAATGATTTTGTTTGTGTTATTATAATAAACCTAGTTGTTTCAGGCTGTATCTTGGTAGTATGAATACTTGGTGATAACGCAGTTGTTTTATGACTTAGACTTTTACATTTTCGTGCCATTTGCCTGACATTTAGTCTCAAAACAGCATTACTTTTAAGTGCCATTGAAGATCATTTATTTTTAATAATGTCCCTGTTCATAAATAAATTATAAAAGCTATGAGATGTACTTAAAATAGTTCACTGTGTTTCTAAATACCTTTAATACATACAGAAATTATAGGTATGCATGTGGATCTAAAGTACAGGGAATTCTGTGCCTTTGCTGTTGGAACAAAGAGCATTCATATTTTCAGTCTTGAATTTCTGTTAATGTACAAACTGTTTTCTAATTTCGTTTCTTGATTCATCTTAATTATAAATTTAGTCACTCTAAATTTTTCATGAGCTTGGGTTACTTTTCACTAGAGACTGATTTGCCTCTCCTTGCTGTAAATCATGAAAAACTTTGCACGATGAAGCTCAGCGGAAGACTTTTCACTGTAAAAACCAGTGGAGATGAAGAAAGCACTTCTGCTTTCTTAAATTGCATGGCCTGATCCTCTTCTTCTGGAAGCTCATGGGCATCTTTTGATTTCTTTTTTTTTTTTTTTCACTGAGCTTGAAATTAGGTCATGTATAAATAAAGCTGATTAAGTTGTTTTGTGACAGAAATATTCTCACTAAAAACCTAAATTTCATCAAAATGCACATTTTTACTGAGGAAATGTTTATTTCTAAGAGGAATAATTAACATGTAAAATAAAGCAGAGGATGTTCAATTTTGAATGACATTCCTGGGGAATGTTTCCGGGGAAACTGTGAAAAATGAGTTTTCTGTTTTTGAAGATGAAGAAAATGCGTGTAGAGTTGGGGGTCTGTATCACCATTACTATACTTTTTGTTCATTTAGTGGTATTTCAAAAGGGAAAGAAAGGCGGGGAGAGGGGGAACATATTGATAGTCACTATAGCAATCTACACAATTTCCCAGAGGTCTGCAGAGAGAGAAGCAGCACCTGAATGACGATTAGTTGTAAATTTGTTTATTTTATGAAGTCTTTTGTTCTTCCTTCAAGGAGACACCTAAGTATTGTGGTAGAAAAGAAGGCAGGCAATGGGACTATCATTCATATTCTAATGAAAAAAAAGTGGTAGAATGTTAAAATACTCAGTTAGGAATTTGCAGAATTCAATAGGTTCTTCTATTATTCAGTCACTAATAGTGTTTCTTGGAGTCCTTTTCAGAGGCAGTTACAGATAATATTTTTGTGATTATTGTGAAATTGTGTTCTTTGGAAATTAGTTTATCAATTCTCTCCATTTTGTGGGTTGCTTTTTGAAAACATTGGTTTCTTAATGGTTCCTAGCTCTGTACAAACAGCCATTTGAGAACTGGTGATTGAGATTAGAATTAGGTTGGGAATAAAGTCAATAAAAAGCTTTACAGATCCAACAACTTTGAAATTTCCTTGAAACTCTTGAGTGTTTTTAAAACAAGGTTGTCTCGAATAGCGAGAGTTTCCATCTGTTTCTGTCACTGGGAAAATGCAGCAAAGCCCAAGCTAGGAAGCAATTAAATATATTACTGCCAGCTGAAGGAAAGCCTAAATCCTGATTGTTTTCCTCCTCCTCCTGGCTGAAGATTTCATTTAATAGGACCTCTTAGAAAGGAACAGTTTTCTTTGTGAAGTCTAGATCCTGCTGTCTTGTTGGATCTTTCAAGAAATGGGCACGTTCTCCATCTCCAAACCTGCTCCTACAATGAGTCCTGGTGGGAGCGCTTGTGTTTTTGTTGCTCCAACTCAGCTGAAGTTACTGAAGGGTTTTTGGAGATGTAGAATAGCAATAGCAAGGCGTTGTGCGAGAAGTACGTGTGACTAAATCTGAATTGACACAACCCTCATTTGTTTGTTTATTCTGCACTTTCTTACATAAAGATGCCACAGAGAAGGATATTTTGTACACATTTTTGGTGACGGGCAAAATTGAGTCAAAGGCTGTGACAAACATGAGCCATGTAAATGAAATGCTTCATTTATCAGTGATTCAGGAAATCTGCATCATTCATGTGCTTCAAGGGTTACAAGTCAAGCAGTTTTTAGCAAGCTGCTAATGTGCTATGCTTGCTATATAGTTATAGTTGCTTGCTGTCCCAGGAGTTTCCGGCAAATGCTCATACAATCTGATTAACATGGTTCACATACAAAGGGCGCTGGCCTGGGGACTACCATGTCTCATTAATGGAAATGAATTTTTCATGCCATTGCTGCTGTGTCTGTGTGTTAAGACTTTCATTTCTTTTTACATTTCTGTCCTTTTTTCTATGTGTGGTTTTTTTTTTGACTTTTTGTTATTTGGTGGGTTTTTTTGGCAGAAATGTCTATATGTATTTTAATGACTGGTTATATTACAGGTTTGAGGTTTTTTGCTTTTGCACACTGGTGTTATTTTTACTTAGAAACAGATGTATCAGCAGCAGGGAAAAAAAAAAGAGGAGAGAAATGGCATACATTTGTGTTCATATTGAACCCTTTAGCTCTGATTGAATGCTTGATGGGTTCAGTTTAAGGACGAGGCCACTCGATCTGTTCTTGGCAGCCGTCCCGCCGAGTGGGAGGTTGGAGCAGGTGACCCCAGAGGTCCCTGCCAGCCAACGTTTCTGTGGTTCTGTGAATCGTCAACTTTTCAGTATAACTTTCCAGAATTAAGAGAATTAGTGTAATTCATGTGTCATCCCATCTTTTTAAGAAGCTGTAATGTATTCTACTGTGACATGAATATTGTTCTGGTTTACAGCTGAAAGAGGGGAAGAGAGGGCTTAGTCTTCTCTCAGAGCTGTCGCTTGGACTATTTTTGGATTAACGTTGCTTTTTAAAGGAGATTGGAGGGAGGACGTAATAGTACATATTAGCTGGTATGCAAAGTATGCTCAGTGACTGGTCACCCACAGCTGCTGTTCTGTGGCATTTGCTACTTAAAGGTTTTGGGGTCAGCAGATTGTCATTTTCAGATTAATATGACTGTTGAAAAGTTCCCAAACATCGCTAGCTGTCTTGGTACAAGAACGTGTACCTGAACATGGCTATCCAGCATCTTGCAAGATCATCAATGCACATTTAGCTGATGGTATAAAACTGAATTAGCACAAACCATCAGTTTTTCTGTTGGTGCGCAATTTCTGCTTTAGATGGGAAGTGCTGAAATACCTTTAAGCATCACTTATATAGTTTATAGCCTACTTTAAGTCAGTATACTAAGCTATATGTTTCTTGAATATATCCTCTTTGCTCTTGTTGTAATGCTCATTTTGCTTATCTTCAAGTGCTAATGTCTCTAAATCAAAAAGTACTACAGTGTAAACAATTTAAGCTCTAACAGCTGTGCACAAACCTGGCCTAGTCTAAAAGAACAAGAAGGTTTATTAAAAGTTTTTCCTCTAAAGCAGCTGATCTGTTTATTTTAGATTGTGAAGCATGTATCATGCTCCTCTCTAAGGCTGCTCTGTTCGTGGTCAAGAAGTATTATGTTTACTTCTTAAGAAATTATTGTCATAACTTCGTTAGTACAGACTTAACAGTATTAATAAGAACTGCTCAGAGTTCAACCTAATAGCAGTCCATGATAAATTCTGTGTATATAAAAGTTTAATTGTCAACTTGTAGGTGTCGAAAGCGACTGGAACAGGCTGAGATAGACGATTGAGAGTTGAGGTGTAGTCTTCAGGATAATGGACTTCTCTAGTTTATTTACTGTTGTACCCTCATCTTCATACATCTCAGCAAGGCTGGGAGATTTCCCTAAGTGATGCCTGGGAGTCCATCAAAGAGAGGCTGAAGATAAAACCACAGGCTGAGCAGCTGTGCCTCGTCTCCCAAGCCTGTGGTCACAGTTGGATAGGACTTGGCTGAAAACAGCATCAGGTCTAGCTGTTTTTTGTGACTGAATTCCAGAAGGGCTGACATCAAAGTGTAAAGTTCTCCTGGAGAGCTACTGAAACTGTATGTATTACTGATATATGGAGCTTTACATATAGATTTATTTCATCACAAGTGATGAAGTGTGTTTGCAGAGTAAGTGATACTCAAATAAAGGAACAAATCAGTTTTTAATTTAAGATGCTTCCACACTGAACTGAATGCTGGCTGATGTGGAAAGGCTATGCCAGGAGCAGCAGGACTGCCTAACGGGTAGGTATGCAGACGAAGCAGCAGAAAGAAGGGATGCTTCCTTTGATTTTTATCCCCAGAAACCCACTGAGGATTCCTCTGTTGACCTGAACTAACGCATCTTGGATTTTCTTTTAAAGAGAAATCATAAACTCATTTCAGCCTGTAGACATTGGCGAATTCGGGATGCTGAATGTCACACCGTGTTGACTATGTGTGAAATAACATGTTGTGATAAATTCACAGGAATTGTACACCATGCAAAATTACACCTCCGGGCAGACTCAAATGACCAAAGTCTGACATTTCTCAAACTTGACAGCTTATTTCAGTGGAGATTTAGAAAAAAAAGGTCAAAGGACACCAAACGTATTACTACTCCACTCTTCGCCTATAGCTATAGCAACACTAAATCTTCTAATATTACATCTTATGGCAAATTACGGTTTCCTCATTTAAGTCCTAGAAACAGGAGTAATGGCTTGAAGGCTTCATGACCACAGTATGTGCAAATAACCTTGCATTGTATATATCATACGCGGGGCTGCTGCAGCTTAATGGCTTCAGCGAATGTCCCTTTGCCTTGCCAAGAGCAGAATCAGGACCGATAACGTGTGAATAGCTCGATTGCCTTCTGACAGAAGTCTGGAGCGTCGGTGTGCCTCGGCATGTGTATACGGGTATATAAATGTGCTTTCATAAACATGTTCCCATCTTGGGTTGCAATAGCAGTTGCCATGGCAACATCACTCTGTGTACTTGAGCTTTAACATTCGAGAGTTCACCCAGAAAATAAATTTGGCATGATTATGAAGTAAACTTGCTTGTTTTCTGAATTCTTTGGATACAGATTGTTGAAAAAAGCAGAAAATTATGTTACTGCCTTACTCTGTTGTCTGCTATAAACCATGCACAGAATCATTAAAGCTGTCATCTATCAAAATATAGTAAAATTCCAATAAAGCTAAATTGTAAATGTTGCCATCTTCTGCTCCATAATATATTATTTTTAGAGCTCCGTGTCATTGTTGAAATTGATAAAACCCAATAAAACCCCACTGAGCAAGAAATGAAAAAAAAACCCTATAAAATGTACCCTGAAATAAGGATTATTTTTTTTATAAGTACTGACCTATTTTCCTACAGCAAGTTAGAAGACCACAGGATGGTGACAAACAGAAATGTTTTATTTGTGTGTATCAGTATTTTAAATATATCATTTAAAATATGGTTTTATCAAAAAAAAATTCTCTTGACATGAGACATTAGGTCTTCGTATGTCATGTGTATCTTCAATTTCCACGTGAAATCTTAGTAATAGGAAGATTTGTCTTCTGTAACTTACCTGGTTACAGAAGACATTTGTGACATTAATCCTAAGCTCTGAAAACCAGTTTAGATCATCTGATCTAAGCACTGGTCGCAAGTGGTGTTCCCCGGGGCTCAGTACTGGGTCCTGTGTAATATCTTTATCAACAACCTGGAAGAAGGGATCGAGTGAACCCCCAGTAAGTTTGGAGACAACACCAAGTTGGGTGGGAGTGTTGATCTGCTTGAGGGTGGGATGACTCTACAAAGGGATCTGGACAGGCTGGATCAATGGGTTGAGGCCAATGGTATGAGGTTCAACAAGGCCAAGTGCCGGGTCCTGCACTTGGGTCACAACAACCCCATGCAGCGCTACAGGCTTGGGGAAGAGTGGCTGGAAAGCTGCCCGGCGGAAAAGGACCTGGAGGTGTTGGTGGACAGTTGGCTGAACATGAGCCAGCAGTGTGCCCAGGTGGCCAATAAGGCCAGTGGCATCCTGGCCTGTATCGGGAATAGTGTGGCCAGCAGGACTGGGGCAGTGATTGTACCTTTGTACTCAGCACTGATGAGGCCACACCTTGAATACTGTGTTCAGTTTTGGGCCCCTCACTACAAGAAAGACACTGAGGTGCTGGAGCATGTCCAGAGAAGGGCAACGAAGCTGGTGAGGGGTCTGGAGCACAAGTCTTATGAGGAGAGGCTGGGGTTGTTTAGCCTGGAGAAAAAGAGGCTGAGGGAGACCGTATTTCTCTGTACAACTACCTAAAAGGAGGTTGTAGTGAGGTGGGTCTCTTCTCCCAAGTAACAAGAGATAGGACAAGAGGAAACAGCCTCAAGTTGTGCCAGAGGAGGTTTAGGATGGGTATTAGGAAAAATTTCTTCACTGAAAGGGTTATCAGTCATTGGAACATGCTCCCCAGGAAGTGGTTGAATCACCATCCCTGGAGGTATTCAAAAGATGGGTAGACATGATGCTTAGAGACGTGATTTAGTGGTGGTTTTGGCAGTTTTAGCTTGATGGTTGGACTTGATGATCTTAAAGGTCCCTTCTGACCTAGATGAGTCTGTGATTCTATCTTGCGAATCACCAGGAGTTGCAGTGAGTTTGCAAATGAAGTCCATTCTGCTTTCTTCCACACCGCTGTCAGTTCTGGTCTCTTCAACAGAAGCCATAGAAACAGGGTTTTGAGAGTACTTGCCGTCTCCAGCTGGAGCCCTGGCTNCTGGAGAAAAAGAGGCTGAGGGAGACCGTATTTCTCTGTACAACTACCTAAAAGGAGGTTGTAGTGAGGTGGGTCTCTTCTCCCAAGTAACAAGAGATAGGACAAGAGGAAACAGCCTCAAGTTGTGCCAGAGGAGGTTTAGGATGGGTATTAGGAAAAATTTCTTCACTGAAAGGGTTATCAGTCATTGGAACATGCTCCCCAGGAAGTGGTTGAATCACCATCCCTGGAGGTATTCAAAAGATGGGTAGACATGATGCTTAGAGACGTGATTTAGTGGTGGTTTTGGCAGTTTTAGCTTGATGGTTGGACTTGATGATCTTAAAGGTCCCTTCTGACCTAGATGAGTCTGTGATTCTATCTTGCGAATCACCAGGAGTTGCAGTGAGTTTGCAAATGAAGTCCATTCTGCTTTCTTCCACACCGCTGTCAGTTCTGGTCTCTTCAACAGAAGCCATAGAAACAGGGTTTTGAGAGTATTTGCTGTCTCCAGCTGGAGCCCTGGCTCTTCTGTGGGAACAGACATTGTGCACAGGTCAGTCCCATGTGGAGCTTTTATAGAGGAAGCCTTTGTCTTTAGTTTTATTCTTTTTAAAAACGGATTTGAAATATGGCCTTTTTTAAATTGCCTTATCTCATGTATAGAGAATTATATATCTGAGATGGTTCTGCTTGGAGATGGCATGTCCTGAAGTATCTAAAGAGCTGGTTTTAGAAGAGCTTTTAGAAGAGACTTGAGTACAACGTATTGTCTTCAGTCTACATTTTTACTGAAACTCGGTGTTGGGTCCTCAGCGTGTCTCATGCTTGGAGGTCTGCTGTCCCTTTGTCAGGGGACAGACTGAAGCTGCAGGGCTGACTCATGTTCATCTCTTATCTTTGAACTAGGCTGAGGGTGGGTAATCTTATATCCCAACTGCTCCGGAGTCATCAGTTTGGGTTTTGGTTTGTTCCCAAACCAGCCCCCAGCAGAATGTGTTAAAGTTTTCATTGCTAGATTTTGGCAGCGATTGTTAAACACCAGGAATGGAGTCTGTGCTCGCAATGAGGCCGGATTCCTGTTTGTAGCTCATCCATAAAAGTGACCTTTTTGGTGTTTTTCTTGGTGGTGTGTTGGGGTTTTTTGGTGGGGTTTTTTCATTGTTTTGGTTTGGTTTTGTTTTCCAAAAAAGACATGGATTGAAATCACATGCTATTTTGTAATGTTGGTTTGCACAGAGTCCCATTAGCACAGTTTCTTAAAGTGTAGCAGCTTGCAAGCGTACGGTTTCCAAATTTTTGAAGTTAAATTTACTTAATTTTTTGACAATAATTTAAATGCGATTGACTGTAATTAACAAGCAAAAAGATATTGAAAAACTATCCAAGTGAAATGTGCCCAAACCAAGGAGTGGCAATGTAAAAATTTCCAAAGCAGAAGTGAGTCATATAAAATTAACTTTCTTAAGAACTGCTAGGGCCTGTTATTGCAGCTATCGCTGTCAGCATTTTCAAGTTAAACACCATTTACAATAATTTTATTTTGCATCAAATCCAACTATAAGCTTAAATGCAAATGCCCCAATAATAGTTTTTTTGTCTTGGTAAAGCTTTCTGTTTTATTTCTTTCAGAGGCAATTATAATGTCTGGGGAAATGTGATGCAAAAATATATTATTGATGAAAACTTGAATTTGGAAAAACAATACATGCAGGCAAACTGGTTAGCGTACAGGAGTTGGTATGTGGAGAAATGGGAAAAGGGAAAAATTAAGGTGTTCAAAGAACAGTTTTGAGTGGGTTGATTGCTCTGCAAGAAGAGGAGGTTGCTGCTAACCATCCCAAATGCCCCTGGGCCTGAGGGGGCAGAGGACTTCAGCGGGTGACTTCACCCAGCATCCAGTGGTGGCTGCAGCTTAAACCAGACTATGGCAAGGACCGGCTGAAACACGGGGCTAAAATTTCTTCTTTTGCAGGAAACTTATTTCCTACTTTTTGCAACTGCACCCCTTCTGAATGTGTTTTTTTTTGTTGTAATTGTGTAATATCTCCAAGTCCCTGAAATCCGAAACAGGGATAAGAACTCCAGCACGTTTTTTCTGAGGGACCCTTGGTGCCAGCTGGGCTTTCCCACCCCATCAGCTATTGTCATTCCCGGGGGGAAGCCGAGGGAGAGCTGCTGGAGTGGGGTGGCAGCCCCAGCTGCAGGGGAGGGAGGAGCGAGGGGCTTTGGGCAGGCGTGGGGAGGACAGGATCGCGCTGGAGGAGCCGTGCCCAGCGTGTGGGGATGGGGATGGCCAGGAGCCCAGGCGGAGGTGTGGGAAGGTAAATGGTGGGCAGGTGGTTGGGGCAGGAGAGGGTTAGGTGGTGGGGCTGTGGCCTAGTGCAAATGAACAAAGATGCAGGACATAATTTCTTCGCCTTATACCATGTTTAAGAGCAGTGCATAAACGCACGTACGTGACACATCCCTCCTGGTGCTGAGTCCTGCTTCTCCATCTACTCGTTTGCTTTTAGAAACACTGCAATCCTGTCCAATGCCCTTCCCAAGGAGAGCAGCGGGATCTGAGTGCGGAGCCCAAAGGAAAGATGACTGATTAATTCATGGACTAAGGAACCAGCGTGTGTGTGTGGGGGGAGGGCTTTTCCCTCCTTGTTTGAGACTGTTGTTCTGATGTTTGCAGACGAGTGCGGTAAAGAGTGAGCAGCTAGAATACTGAGCTGTGACCCATCTGAGCTGGAGGGAAAAGCTGTTCTGAAATTGGAAGCAAAGCAAAGGCAGCAGCGCAGCACGTACCACGAGAAATGCACAGACTTCATAACAGAGCCATTTATACTGATCTGATTACACTGCAGTTTTAATAAACCTCCCAGGTAGGCTATGCATATATCAAGGATGCTGTTAGCTACTATAAGTTCAGTAAATATTTCTGAGTTTTGTTTCAGGCGGATGGGTATTTGCAAACTAAACATGTCTGAGGATGGAAAAGATCTATGTTAGCAATACCTGCCCGGCATATTAGAGACAAGCCGAGTCTGCCTCATCTTTATGTGATAATTGTCTGCTGGGTGAGAAGGAGCCTTCCTAGCAATTCTTCTTTCTTTGAGCCCCAGGACTTCAAAGGATCTGAAAAGGTGTCAGGCAGATACATACGTGTATGTATTTGGCACACCTGGACGGCCCAGGATATTCTAGCTCCAGCGGCTGACGCGTTTGTCACTGCTGCGACAGTCAAGTTAACTCTTGCTTCCAACTGGACATCGTTGTGTGCGAGTCTTACTAATCAAGGTGCATTGTAGACCCTGTTCTTGTCATGTACTCATCCTTTCTGTTAATATTAATAGTATCCCGGTCCACGCAGCTGTTCATGATATAATAAAATGGAGACCTTATAGTGGCCTTCCAGTCCCTAAAGGGGCCTACAGGAAAGATGGGGAGGGACTCTTTATCAGGGAGTGAGTGACAGGATGAGGGGTAATGGTTTTAAACTGAAAGAGGGGAGATTTAGAATAAATGTTAGGAAGAAATTTTTCACTGTGAGGGTGGTGGGCCCCTGGCCCAGGTTGCCCAGAGAAGCTGTGGCTGCCCCATCCCTGGAGGTGTTCAAGGCCAGGTTGGACGTGGCCTTGGGCAACCTGGTCTAGTGGGAGGTGTCCCTGCCCATGGCAGGGGGTTGGAACGAGATGATCTTTAAGGTCCCTTCCCACCTAAACCATTCTATGATTCTGTGAAAATTGGTGAGAGATTTTGAAGAAGTTAAATACTCACCTTACTCACATATGCCAAAAAAGTACTTAATAGTGTTATATGAAGAGAGAACTTGGACTCAAAGATTAGGGGTGTTCTACACACCTTCTTTCTGAAGTCTGATCTCTGTTCTGTCTTCTGCTATGACACTGAATGTTTTTTCAAGTTGTGTTCATCCTGAGTCAGCCAGTGAAACGTGAACAACTGGTAAGTTTTGTCATTTGTTTTTGCACAGTGGTTGTGCACAGTGACAAGGAACTTATTTGTCCTACTGTAACTGCACTGGTTGCCAAGCCCATATCCCAAACGTGAGGGAAGTGAAAAATCATTACTGCAGAAAACTGAGGAAGCGATGATGGAAATATCACATTATTTTTTTAATTACAGTGTAGTGCAATGTTGCTGTTGACAAGGGCATCATAATCTCTTCTGCAAACAACTTTTGTCAGGGATTTATAACTGAAGAAATTTGTCTAGGCTTGAAACTTGGCATCATCTCATTTAACAAAGTACTAAATTGTTGTCCTATACACTTTTAAGACTTGTATGTGTGGTGGGTGTTGATTTCCGTGATAAGTACAGCTATTTGCCCTTCAAACAGGTGACATTATATCTACTTTGGGAGTTTGCTTAGGGGCAAAAAGATTACGAGGACTTAAAGCCAAAGCACTCTGCATAGAGGACACGGAGAAGAAAATCAAGGTGAAAGAGCCTTTAAAATGAGATTAGCCAACAAGCCCGGACTTCTGGTGTTGTGACTATACAAAGAAGCAGCAATGCCTTTAGGTACAATTCCTGGGTGAAGCATGCCTTTTCAGTAATGAATGCTAAGTGGCCCAAGAAGGCATTTGCTATGGGCACTTGCCACTCTTCCTGCTGTGAATGAGCCTGCTAATTGTCTCAGCTGTTTATGAACTGGATTTAACAACTACAGCACCGGTCACAAAGAATTCACTGTAATATATTCATATTGGTCTTTCCCGGTTGGTTTTATAAAATGTTCCTATGAGGTGACCTTTTTGTTGTGGTGGTATTAATGAGTGGCAGCGACACAGATGCAACACCTTTCATGTAGTCCTTATTGTCTCGTTTTCAGAGGCTTCATTGATAAGGGATTCGAGCAGGAAAGCTATCACCAAAAAAAAAAAGTTTCTGGTTGTTTCGTAACAAGATGTATCTATCAGACAGGATGTAAATGTGTTATTTTTAAGATCAAAGATCAGGTAGATAGTTTTGAAATAGGCTCGTTAAGGCAATAACGATCCGATAAAGCTGACTCTCCTGATTTCTGGTGTACAGTTAATTGAAAGAATATTTAACATTGATTTGATACCTCTTTATAAACATTCTCCCCACAAATGAGTGGAAGTTATGCACATCTAATGTTCATCAGATTTTTGCACAACAAAAGAAATGCACATCAACTTTATTGGTCATCAGCTTGGCTCCGTCCAGTATTCCAGAGTTTATGATCCCCTTTGCTGTCCCTATAGAATGGCTTTAAAGTTCACTTGGTGCACATTCAGATTTCTGGCGTTGTGCAGTTGCTCTTTTATCTTTATAATAAAACATGTATTTAACAACAATTAAATGTTGAAACAGCTTGCTGGCAGATGGGATGGATTTTCTATCTCCTGAAGTTTTCAAAAGTGTCTTTCAAAAATATGTTCATTTTATGGTCTGTGCTATAGAGAAGACTGAACTAGAGTATGATAGTGATTTTTCTTGATGTCATAGTATATCTATATTTCTATTTTCCTTTTTTATTATTATTATTATTCTCTATGTAGTGTTTTCTTTATCTATCTAATCCCTACCTAAAATTACATTTAATACATAGTCTTTAAGTCACTCCTACTTCCTTAACCAGCCAAATGCTGAATAGAACTGGTAATATAGATTACATGGCACAAATGACTTCTGCCTTGAGAATCGGGAGATCCCTTTCTAAAAAAATCACTGTTGACATAGTTGAATACATTGCAGGCCCTACTCTCAGATATTTTGGGGTAAATTGTCTTATGTCCATACACTCTAATAATGAACTTAGCAATATTAATAGAAAAAGGGAAGATGCTAACTGGGGTTACTCTTGCATTCTTTGCATTCTTTAACTAAAGCGCATACGTTTCTAAGAAGATCCCATACACCAAAGACAGGTCTCAAATATAAAACTGAATTGAATATTGATTTTTATTTTAGTTCATTTAGTTGTTTGGGTTTTTTCCTGGAGTGAGGTAACTGGTTTTGGTGCTTTGTATGAAAATTGGATTGCTGAGATACTAAATTGTGGAATGTGGCTACTACTTATCTGCATTAACAACCGTTTAAAGAAATTTCATAGGATTTTTTATTATGTGCTTATGTGTAGATTTAAAGTACCTTTATTAATACACTCCATTGAACAATAGCATACATTTTTAAAATGTAGTAAATGCAGAGAAAACTTAACTACCACAGATATGCAACAGTCACCATTTATAAGTGAAGCAAGATTAATATTTGCCATGTAACTGCATCTGAAAAACTGCCTTAGTTCCTATTCTATGGGTAATAGTGTAGTAATATGTTAAGGGTTTATTTATTTGGCTAAAGCAGTTTGTTATATGACTTGTAATTCTCGAGTCAAAATTATGTATTTATGGAATACAGTAATGATTTGGTTTTCTTTTAAAGGACAAAACACTTGCCTTTAAATTAATTTCTAATGAAAAGCAGTATGAAATGGAGTTGGAAAGATGAGGTTGTTGGGCAGTTGCTACTATCTAGTCATGACCTCTGTCATTGATGTTTTGCAAATTAATGCCTCCACCAACAAAACAGGAGGAGACAGAGTGAAAGGGCAGATAGTTTGAAAATTTGTTTGCTCAATTTTCCAAAGAATATTAACAAATCACTTGATGACTAGTTGGTACTTGGTAAGAAGCTTAAGGCACCAGGGATCAGTTCTGGGGCTGATAATTATTAAATATCTTCCTTAACAACCTGGATGAGGAGACGGTGTGCTCCCTTGAGAAATCTCGAGGTGATGCCCAACTGTGGGGGAAGAGCTTGACCTGCTGGATTGTAGAGCTACACTTCAGAGGGACCTTCACAAACCTGAGGGCTGGGCTAACAGAAAATCTGAAAAGTTCAGCCAGAATGGCTTTGCGGGCGTACGCCATTTGTTGACTCAACTGGAATTTAGAGACTAACATTTGTTACCATTATTTAAATAAATAATGCAGCTTTTCTCACTAGTTTAAGATGCTTTAGTTCAGCTCACTCTAAACTCTGTTGGTTCCACTGCATATAGAAAAATTTGGACTGCAGGCGAAGCATTGATTTGCAAAGCGTATATAATAGCTACGCTTGAAACGCACACCGCAAGTGTGGGCTCTCCGGACTGTTCTGAGGCTGCCTGACAGGTATAGGCAAGGGATGTTTATATGGCTGTACAAGGAAATAGGATCTGAAAATTGGTATTGTATAGAGCAAGGCAGTCTTTCAGTGAACAATAGTGTTTCATTATATCGATGCTTTCTAACGGTTTGCTCTCTGCAGAGAGCTTCAAAAAGCTAAATTCTACTTTGCCATTACAGTAGGTTCATCTGTTATGTGGCCTCAATAATGTTGTCTGGAAGTAAGTTTTAGAGGAAGAAAATGCCTCAAAATATAAAACTGGAGGGATAATGTAGTGTTGTAGGTGTCAGTCCGATACCCATCACTGTGAGAGGTTTAATATCTTCATCTTCGTTTTATTCTAATTGATGAGTGAGTCTGATGTTTGAAAAGCCCTAAATTACAGGTGCTTATGTGATGGAGTAGCTATTGTCAAAGTATGAGGGAAAACGGCACCCTATTGTTGCAGTCTGTTAAAAATGATTTGTTGAAAATTGACTTTGAATATTTGTATTGGAGGTCAGAGTTCTCTTTAGAGGGCTCATACTTCCATAGAAATATCTAGAAGTGCCACAGATATGCCTCGCTATTAAAGGAATGATTTTGATATAAATACTTACCTGGCAGTGCTTTTGATTCATTAAAATGGGAAAAATAAGTGGAGCAAAACGGCTGGGACAACTTCTAAGTAAATTCATCAGTCATTCAGGAACTATGCATTTAAAATACCTCTAAATAATAGAATGCTCCATCTAAATGGAAGCCTTTTATTGATGTTTAAGTACAGTGTCACCCTGAAATTTCTTTTTTAACTTATCATTTCCTTGTGTTTAGAATCAGATCAGGCAAGTTATATTGTTTCTACTTTTTCAACTTTATTTTAACAGCATTATTTTGTATGGTGTGTGAAATGAAATTGATACACACAGTTGTTAAGCTTTAAAATTACTTTCAGGTAATAAATAATTGTTTTGGAAATTCTGGGCCTTCACTCAGTTTTTTTAATATTATCCTGGGGACTGACTAAATAATAGGATAATGTTTTTGTTTTGCCATTGGCACTTGAAAAATCCCCTTTATTCATATTCTTACAATATATTACATTTGTTTAAATATCTTTTCTCCTCTGACAGTGTTCCTGGGACTGCTGATCCTACAAAAAGACAGGACGATGGAAACAGAGTGAAATACCACGAACCTAGTTTTTGCTTTTTATTATATGTATTTGGTTCTTCCAGCTTTACAAAGAATAAATAAATTGTTTATGTAGGCATAAGGAAATAAAAATTTACTTTTTTTTTTTTAAATTTTGTTTTAATAGATAAAAAGATGGCCTATCACAAAGTGAATGCAGACCAGAGAGCGCAGGGGCACTCTCCGTACCTTGACAACGATGAGCTCCAAGCCACAGCGCTGGAACTGGAATGGGACATGGAAAAAGAGCTGGAGGAGCCCGGCTTCGACCATTTCCGACTGGATGGTGCGGTCCAGCATCATCTGGGAAACTCGCAGAGCCCTGACCTTGATCTGGAGCCCATCCAGCCATCATCTTCTCCAAAGGGAAGATTCCAGCGGCTTCAGGAAGACCCCGAGTACATCTCACACTATACAAGACAGGCACCAAAGAGCAACCGCTGCAATTTTTTTCGGATACTGAAAGTATTTTGCACTGCTTTGATTTTATTTATTTTTGGAATTGTGATAGGATATTATGCACGCAAGAAATGCCCTTCTCCCCCGACGTCTCAAGAACCAAATAACCTTCATATCTACCATGAAATTCTCAAGGAAATCAAAGCTGAAAATATTCAACGGATTTACAGGTATGTACTCTGACGTATTTTTGTCTAAATGTAGTCAGGTGCCAATGGTAGGACTTCTTGTGATTTGTTTTCTGTGGAATCTTACTTACAAACCTTGGCTTTCTCTTTGTGTTCAGTTTTCTTGTGATGCTTGGGAAGCTTTCATAGACCTATATGAAT
Organism: Anarhynchus alexandrinus; assembly: GCA_008711295.1. NCBI lineage: Eukaryota > Metazoa > Chordata > Aves > Charadriiformes > Charadriidae > Anarhynchus > Anarhynchus alexandrinus. The sequence goes on along the minus strand of VUYV01000072.1, from coordinate 2,675,305 downwards.
CGAGAGTAATTTTTAACAATGTGGATTTGTGTTAGTCATTATAGTTTTTGCTTTAATAACAATATTAGCAATAATAATATTGCTAAATATATTAATATTAGCTTTAATATACATTAATTGAAAACCATAGATAATTCAAAGTGAATAGAAATATAGACGATGAACCAGCTGTCCTACAACCAGTTGATTGTCAGATAACATTGTCGAAAAGCAAGATTTTATATGGTGCTTCATAGTATTTGGTGCTTTAAGAAATCCCCATCTAATCTCTGGCAAATAAGTGAATCCTGGCTTTTGTTTTTCAGTCTATACGGTGAAGTAAACCTTTAGTCTGCATGGGTGGGTTTAGGAGCGAAAACTTGAAGTTTGAACTCTGCAAGACTGTTTTGTGGGTTTTTTTCCCCTTTAGTACCTGTTTTATGAATATAAAATGTTGTAAAATAGCTACTGACTGGGTTTGACCTTTTTTTTTTTTTTTACCCCCCCTCCCCCGTGTGGAATCTTTTCACTGCTTTGAAAGTTTATAAGTTTATATAACACGTTTGTGTCAGTATAATCACTTTTCTGTAGCGGTGAATGTGGAAGAAACTAGGTTTTCCTGCCAACTTTTGAAGGTTATTTCTGTATGAGGGGGGAGATGAGGTTATTTCTGGCTTCTGGAACTGCAAGTTCCTTTTTCATGATAAAGGAAACGCATTGCAGATGTCTTGTTCGGTACCAGTTCAGAAGCAGCAGAACTTGCATACAATACCTGAGGTTAGAAAGGATTGTTGTCATGGTCATCCAAAGAGTTGTTCTTGAGTAAATCAGAAATACATTGAAAGTAACCACAGAAGTCTTCTAATTTGTCTAATATTATATTTTTTAAACCAAGTCTAAATCCTGAAGCGGTTAGTACCATGTCTTGAGCCAACACTGTTACTAAATTGAAGGGAAAAAATAGGTGTGAAGGTTTTCGTGTCAGTTCTCATGTGCTGAACTGACTCTACCTTGTACAAATCTAATTATTTTCATAATGGGAAAGGGTGTAGGGGATGAAAAATATTGACTCTGAATAGTAAAAAATTAACCTCTTTGTCTTCTCAGAGAGTAAATTGAACTGAATTCTGTCATTAGGCTTAGTCATGAACAAAGTATTGGAATAAGCTAAGCCCTACTGATTGGGTATTACAGAAATTACACCAAATTGCAGAGAACTCTGTCAGTCTAAGGATAATACTCCAATTCTTTGTGTTCAGGGACTGGGAATCACCATTTTATTATTTCAAAGGGTGGTTTAAAAACATCCCTTTTCAAACTCTTCAGCACTTTTCAAACTATTTCAGCTAGCTTTTAGGATATTAGTAAGAATCTAGACTTTAGGTAAAAGAATTATATGAATAATTTGGAACTTATGTAGTTGCTATCCTTTAATTAACATAATTCTTAGCATTTGGTAATTTTTTTCTACATAATATAATTTTGACAAATATAGTCAAGCATTAATTCAGCTACCTATAATTTCTGTGTATAAATAGATAATCAATGCTTTTAGCATACCGCATTACCCACAAGGTTTTTCTTAACCCAACATTTTGATCTGAGACAGCTTTTATCCCATGTTGTGTTAAGTTGCTTTCCCCTCAACATCTGTTTGGCAAGAGTCAGAGCTACTGCAATGAAACCTGGGCCTATATAGCCCCACAAATATAGAACATGCAACATATGTTGCTTTGGGAAAAAAAAGAAATAAAAGCCCAAACCAGACAAAATCAATATATGTTATTGTAAGATTTCTTTCAATATAATATACTTTGAGTTACTATGAATAAGTGGCAGCTGCTTAGCTTGCAATTTCTAAATGTTACTGAGAATGACATTAATTTAATTTTCTTAGTTTACTACTTAGATCAGGCTCAATAATGGTAAGGGATTTTGCTAACAGTCCTGATAAAGGACTTAGGAGAAAAATATACAAAAGACACAGCAGTGCCAATCATATCACCCAAGCAGACATCACCTTAATGTACTTGGTCTGGGGTGGGAATTTCCTATTGGGATGAAATGTACTGCAGTCGGATGAAGCTTTGAGGATTGGGACCCTCTGGGCTTCTAAAGAGGTTGTGGAAGTGCACCCAGGGGACTTGTGCTGATTTTGCTGGGATTTGGACTGGATTTTGTGTGAGTTGAATGAAGCCTCTCTGCCAATCTGTGCTAGGAGTGGAGAATCACGTAGGATAACAGCAGTTTGTCTGCACGGTTTGCTGAAATGGGAGATGCGGGCATTCCTGTCCAGCTTCTCCACTGGAGGCTCTTGGTGAGAGCCCGTGTGCCGCTCCTCTGTCAGTCCTGTGCGGGCCATCTACATCAGCCGGGTCCGTGTTAAACATTTTTGCCAGCAGACATACTAGCAGTCAGTAGGTTAGAAAAGTCACTGCATTGGTTTTTATTCCTTCAACTTTGCCCCTTACTTCCCATGAAACGTCCGTGCTACAGAAAGTCAGTGCAATTTAGCATGGTTGGAATTACTGGCCTTGGCCAAGTTACCTAATTAACGATACAGCCTAAGTAAAGATTATCTCTGTAAAGCCTTTTGAACCCTCAACCCCTGCGGGGAAGTGCTTAAAATGTTGACAATAAAAAGCAGAAATCAGTTTACTCCTGATGTTTCAGAGGTTTCAAGAGGACTTAAGTTGTCAGAGGTGCCTGAAAGGGGAAAGGGGTCACCACGAAAAACTGAAGTTTTCCTTACCCTGCACATTGCGTTTTATGTGCTGACAAAAATTAGGACAAATATTTTTAATAGCATTCAATCAGTAAAGCTAACATTTTAGGAGTGTGAATACTAAATTTGCTCAGATAGGTATTTATTAGAGAAACAACCTGCGCCATAGTATGGGCAGAGTCAGAACTGGTAAAAACAGACATAATTCTGCAAACATCACTGAGCTGAGAGCAATCCAGAAGTATTCTGTCTGTTTGTGCCATGAATATGACTTGTCTTAAGATTTCTTTTGGAAGATATATGAAAAGGTTTTAGTTCAAGTCTGGTGTAACTTAGCTCCCACGAGCCTTCAGGGTGAATATAAAAAGGGCATAAATCCCACATCCAAAAGAGAACAGGTAGAAGTCGAGATACCGAATACCTCGGGCGCTGCTTATAATTATACATGTAACCAGCAGAATTTACCAGGGCAACACAGATGGACAAAGCTGGTAAAATTTGTAGGCTGGAAGTAGGCGATCTCCTGGGACAGCTAGGTTGAGACTCCATGGCAAGACTGAGTTCTCCGAGCCCTTTTAGAGAGAACGTGTCAAGAGGGCATAGCTGGAGAGTAGTCAGCTGTGCTTTGAGTCCGCAGTCTTGCTCCCTGTGGAATGTGTCTGCGGCTCTGCAATATAATCGTTAGAACAGGATTTTTCAGAAGTGATGAATGCGTTTAGATGTGGAAGTCTCTAAAGTTTATGATAAATGCTTAAGGTCGTAAGAAGCAGCCTTTCAAAACTACAGCAACACCCAACAATTTTGCTAAGCACGTTGTTGAACTCTCAAAAGTAAACGAGCCCAATATTCAATGAAAACTGTCACTTTTAAGCTACTTCATAAAATAGGATTCAAATTTCTAATAGCACTTAAGTGCATTTGAAAATTCAGCTGTGTTTTACTTCTTGCTGTATATAAAAAGGGGGATGCTCGAGATGTATATCTTTATCCTGTTGTTGTACATCTGCTGGATGCAGGTTGGCTATCTGATGAACAGATTATTTTTTTTTCCTTCCCCAAATTAAAGATGAGTGTGCCATTTGTGCGCTGTAGTGTCGTCTCTGATTCATGGGAGATTTTTAAAATTTTTTTTTGCTGTACCTTCAGGACAAGACAAGGGAAAAAATCTGAGTCACCCTGGTCTGGAGTTAGAGGGAACATTGTCACTGACTTCAAGGTTACTGTCACCAACTGCCAGGGTTTTGGTCATCATGCATTGCTAAGCTTTTATGTTTTAGAATGGTAAACATTTGAGTTTTGTGCAAACTGAACTTTGGTGAGTGTTTTCAGTTAAGATTTGAGTTGAATATTATGAAATTCTAAAGAGACAAGGTAATGAGAGCACAAAAAGTAGCAGAAAGAGTCTCTTCAAAGACCTCTAGTATTCTAATAACTACTGCTCTCCAGCTTGGCATCTTTTTCTTAAAGAAAATATGTTGTGTTGCATGTTTAACAGTGCAGAGCATCTCAATAGGGGAAATATGAAAGGCGGTATTTTTATTTTATATGTAATTACTTCAATTTTGTTTTTCCAAAACCAGGTAAAAATAAAACAATCCTAATTTGTTTGGAANTCTCTGATTCATGGGAGATTTTTAAAATGTTTTTTTGCTGTACCTTCAGGACAAGACAAGGGAAAAAATCTGAGTCACCCTGGTCTGGAGTTAGAGGGAACATTGTCACTGACTTCAAGGTTACTGTCACCAACTGCCAGGGTTTTGGTCATCATGCATTGCTAAGCTTTTATGTTTTAGAATGGTAAACATTTGAGTTTTGTGCAAACTGAACTTTGGTGAGTGTTTTCAGTTAAGATTTGAGTTGAATATTATGAAATTCTAAAGAGACAAGGTAATGAGAGCACAAAAAGTAGCAGAAATAGAGTCTCTTCAAAGACCTCTAGTATTCTAATAACTACTGCTCTCCAGCTTGGCATCTTTTTCTTAAAGAAAATATGTTGTGTTGCATGTTTAACAGTGCAGAGCATCTCAATAGGGGAAATATGAAAGGCGGTATTTTTATTTTATATGTAATTACTTCAATTTTGTTTTTCCAAAACCAGGTAAAAATAAAACAATCCTAATTTGTTTGGAAAATTTGGGGCTACCATATTTATTTTATCGGAAGTTACAATTTTGAGGTTGGCTGGTGTAAATTAAACTGATAAACAAAGATTCATGTTGAATAATAAATGTAAAGAAAAATGGACAGTTGTGTTGATGTCGATGATAATTCTAGCTATACCTTATTTATCAGAATAGTTAATTCTCTCAAACACTATTTTACAAATTCTAATAGTCCTCACTGTGTAATTTCTTTCAACAACCGTACCTCTCGGTTACTGTCAGATTCACGGTCCTCTTGGATACATTTTTCCATGATTAAGACTGGGGAGCCGCAGACGGAAGAGTCTTTGCTTTGCTCTGCATCCAGTCTGTAGAGCAGCTCCTACATTTCAGCTCTGCTTTTCATCCTGTATGTTCTCACTGAAATGCTTTCTTCGCTATTGGTTTTTCCCCCCCCTCAAGCAATAGGGAGGTTTAAATCCCCTTGTAATACATCTAGTTGTAACTAACTGTCCTTTGGAGGCATATCTGTTCCCTCTTCCAGCTGGTAATATCACCCGCAGAATCTCACAAATCCATCTCTGGCAAGAATTGATTTGTCACTGGTGCCTGGTGCCATCCATAACTTAAGCTTAATTCTTCAAAGGGCTTTGGGAGAGGAGACAGCAACTGCTCTCCGATGCGGTCCTGGCCAAAGAAACAAAAGTGCCTATGCAGTGAGAAAAGGAGTTTACTTGTTTTTTCTGAAAGTGAGAAACTTCCATACCCAAGTATTGGTTCTTCCTGATCAGTTATAATCAGTCCTGTTAAAAACCTGGAGCTTCACACCTTTTTATAGGGTGCAGCCTGTGAAACACCGACCTTGCAAGCAAAGAGAGCCCAGAACTTCTCGGAAGGTGTCAGTTCTGGAGATTTCGACTGAATTAAATTTGCAGGCTGCTGCTTGGCAAAATTGACTGTGCTGTCCCAGGAGTGAGAAATCACGGCAGGAGCAGAGCCTCCTGTTCTAAAGGAAGGGTATGAGGAGAGAAGGGAGGGCTCTGGTGACCGCTTCTCTTAGGAAAGACCTGTTTTGACCCTACTCCTGTTAAAAGGTACTGTTAATTAGTAGCTACATGCTAATATCTACACGGCTGATGGTAGCAGTCTGCTGGCCTAGACCAGCGCTCGCTTTACGTGTCGTCTGAGCGCTGGTCTTTGTGTCCCCTGTATACAAGCAAATTCGGGTTTTTGTCATGCCACCAGCTGAAAAATGCATTGCAAAAAGCAAATCTCAGTGGGAACTCATCCTATTTCCTCCTGTATATCAGTCTCAGATATTTATTGTATTGCCAAGAAAACGCAAGTATTAAATGTAGTTAGGCTGCGTCTGAAGTCCTGTCTGCTACATCGTTAGAAAGGGACGTTGGCACTTCCCTGGGTAACCAGGAGCTAAGTGAGCTCTCTAGATTTATTTCATTCCCACACTCTGGCTAATCACTTGGGATTCTCTTTATTCACATGGTAATTTGGAATGTGTATTTATAAGTACAAAGCCGCTTTTGAGAGGAGATAAGAGTAATGTCAAACAAGTGAACGTTCCCACTTATCCTCCTGCTGCCTCCCCAGCGAAGAATGGCTCTGAGAACACGGGGAGGTGTCTTTTGTGGAAGAAAGATGGCCCCCATGACCCGAGCGGTATCTGTGGAACAGCGACTTGATAAATTTAGGCTCCAGATACCCACTTATGTCAAATATATATATATTTTTTTAAACCAAAAAATAGGTTATAGCTGTTCTTCAGAGGTTAATAGAAAAGCTTGTCTGTTTTATAGTTTTCTTTGGTTTACTTCAATTCGCCTCTTTTTCTTTCTTTCTTTTTTCTTTTAAATTTGCTAAACATAGCTCTTTCATTTGTTTTTCTGTAGAAGAAAGAAATATATTGATATATTGCTTGACAAGGAGGTGTAAGTTTGTTCCTGTTAGGGTCAGTTACAGCATATGGTTATAGAATTCCTCTTCCTTTTTGAAGAAATGTCTTGGCTTATGGTTTACTTAACATCGTAAGGACATGTTTCATGTTTCAAGTCCACCATGTGGTTCACTGAGAACAATTTTTCCTCTCGGTTGATTTTTTTAATGCTAACCATAAAAATATATTGATTTTTAGAGGTTTGATTTGGGAAATTGTTTACAGTAAAGTCTGATCCTTTTTGTATTATAACTGTGTCCTTTGTAAATGAAGTACACAGTGTTGTCTTAAAATAATCTTTCTAAGCAGAACACCAGTGAGATATAGTCATGAATTAGATCCAATAAGCTGTATATTCACATCGGCATGATAAGTAATGAGTCCCTTGATAAATGTCCTTATCTGTCGCAGCCGACATGAATGGCTTCTGCCGTACTGCTCCTTTCTCAAAAACAACGTACAGTTTTGTGCTGGGGAAAATAGAAAGAAAATTACAATTGGGCCAACTTATCGGTTAAGAAACTCTTTAAAGACAAAAAAGGTGTTTTATTTTGTCTTTGAGATGTAAGAAAATAAAAGCGAGCTTGCCAAACCTCTGAGACCTCCTCTCAGAAGACAAGAAAGAGGAGCATTTGTGTCTTGGATGTGATGTGCTGGGTGGACATCATAGGTCATCAGTGTGGAGACTAAGAATGAGGCTTTTGAGTATTTTCTTATCTGTATCATTCTTATGATTCTTATTATAATAAGAAATATATTATTTCTTATACGTGTCATTCCAGGAAGCGTATTTTGTGGGGACAGCAAAATGTATAGATAAGCTAATTGGGAATTTCTGAATATTTCATGAATCTGCCCTTTTTTTTGTGGTACAGTGTCTGCTTCAAAGCAACATTCAGAGGCTCAGGGTGGAGATTTGAGAGGGGAACATGGGCGACAGCTCAGTACTGCTGCGAGGTTCCATGGGACGTGGGGGACTGAGGGTCACAGTCCCGTCCTGCATTAGGTGGAACAGGACCTGACACCTGAACTTCTCCTGTTGGAGAGCGTTCCTGCGCAACATCTGCATGTTGGTGCAGCGCCTCACATTTTCTATGAAAAGCAACACTAGTTTTTGATAGGCTATGGAGTATAAATGAATTTTCCTCTCTCACTTATTTTTGGATTGCATAATCTTACTTCTTTTGAAATTAAAGATTACCTTGCTGAAATTGCCTCAAAGTCATCACAGCAGAAGTGTGGTTAGGGTTTAGAGAGAGAACCAATTTCCATGGCCATTAGCGATCTACCTCTTTACCATGACTGCTGAAAAGTGGGGGGCAATTTAGTCCCAATTAGAACAGCAATTCTGAACGGTGACAAGTACTGCTTTTCCCAATAGATGATGCAATGAGCTGTGCCAGCATGGGCAAGGGACTAATTTGCTTTTTTCAAGGTCTAACGTACCTCGCTCCTGCCTGCTTGGGGTGACGGAGGGATCAGGGAGGGACTGATGATACCTTGGTGCTGTTTTGAAAGCTCGAGTTTTCAGGGGGTTGTTTCTGTTTCAGCATGACAAACTGGAACAGATGGTGAAACATCTATGGATTTTAAAAATCCATAGCTTTTAAAAAACTTCTGGTGAGCAGTAGGCCCTGTGCGTGACTTCACCTGAAAAGGAGGAATACTTGACTACACATTCGTGAGCGATTCTGACACTAATGCTGGCTAAAAGGCAGTATTTAGAGGCAAAAGACTTATTTACGTTGCCATCCATCAGTTTTATAGATGTAACCATGCCATATTTCTTCAACAGAAAGAATCTGAAGGGAAAAACCACACGGCCTGTTCAGATGACGACCGGGATTCGTTTTAGGCCAATTGCTTCCAATGGGGAAATACTAGAGGATGCAGAAACTGGCCAAAGCTGTCCTTCGCTGTCCAGTCCTTGCAGCTCAGCAATTTTGGCTAGTGGTCCCAGGGACGTACTTACAAAGATACTGAGAAACAAACCTTCGAGTGCAAAACCCCTTAGCAAGTTAATTAGCGGCACTAGATACACCGACTACGTACTAATTGCCTGAACAACTCTAAGAGTCGGCTCCTGCTGAGTTAACTGTATTGGCTCGCAGCTTCGCCCCTACAGCGTGCTTAGAGGGTGGCTGCTTTCTCCGAGGAGATGGTGGCACAGGGCATCGCCAAGAGTTCTCTTGTAAAATTTCTTAAGCACCAAACACTCGCAAATTCCTGTTTAGGATGCATCTCTCATCGGCGGAGTGTAAAACTGAAGTCTATTGGTACTCTTGAGATGCGGCGTTTGAGTGGAGTGCTGCAATTCCATGCTATGCACTGCAACAATTAGCAATTAGTTTCCTGCCTGTACACATAAATCAAATTAACAAAGCCTCGAGGGGAAAGAGTTTTCTCAGCCCTCTTTGGTGGTGCTTTGACATCCAGTTCCCTACAGTCAGCACCTATGACAGCTATTTACTAGAAGCCTGCTAATAAGTCAGACTGTTACCAAATTTACTGAGAGCAGCAGGGCTGCAATTTGTTGTGCAGTATTCGGTTACCATTCCTGTGGCGGTCATAACTGAAGGCTACCAACGAGCATTGCTAGGAATCGATCAGGGTTAATGAAATTGATGTTGTCTGAATAATAACCAGTTGTAATAATAGTCGTCTACAGTAGTCTTGCATTGAGGGGCTTCTATTCCCAGTTCAATTCTCTTTGAAAGCTGATGAGTTTCTGAAGTGTAGTAACTGCCACACTGAAACAAATAGGAAATGTATTGAAAAGTCGGGGCTTTTCCCAGTAATATTGGAACTTGTACAGTGTTAGACTTCTCAAAATTAAACAAGTTGGCTGGCGCTTTTTTGAATTTCTAGTGTGTTCTGTATAGACAAGAAGTTAAATAATGCAGGAGGTCTTGTATGTATGTCTCATTTTTCTCAATCTCAATAATGGGTAGTCTTTAAACATGCGAGAAGTCTCATCCTTCATATAAGCCGATGTTTCCCTTGGCCACATGTAATTGACACAAATTTACGTACATATGATTTCCTGATGAACTTGTTCCTGTCCGAGTTAAAATACGGGCTCATACCTATATTACGAGTATCTTTTCAAGGGTGAAAACGTTGAAATATTCCAGTTAGATGGAATTTTCTCTATCCATTATTTATTTCTTTTAGTAAAATGTAAAAATTGAAAAGTGAATTGAAATGTCACTATCAAAAAAACCAGTGTTCAAATGGCTCAGAAGTAAAATTGGAAATCTTGTTTCTTGGAAACTTGAGGATTTTTATTCCTAGTTGGGGAATTGTGTGTGTGTGTTGACATTTCCTGCCAAAGCAATCTCTGGTCCTCAACCAGCTTAATGTCTTTGTTTATCTTTTGTGAAAGTTGGTTACTTAACAGAATGGAGAAAATTTAACAACTTCCATCTTCTCAGCTGTTGTGATGTTTTTCTTTCTTTTCTGTAGTTTCACAGAGACTGCCTTGCACCGCTGCTCTCAGAATCATAAAAGCTCAGTATGTGCAGTAATCCTCAGGTCTTTCACTTTTAGCGAGCAAATAACGTTTGAAGGTTTTGAGCACCCATTAAAAAAGGTAAAAAGAACAAACTTCATTAGCCAGTAGGCTAATTAATTGGGTTGTGTGAGGATTAAGGGTAAAGGGTCACTGTTGCTGTGAGGTTAGGACCCCATCAAAGACTGACTTCTCCAGCAAATTTCAGAAAGCTCTTCAGAGAGGAGTTTCTATGAATTGTAGTATTTTTGCCGAGATCTGGGTCTAGAGAAAGGAAATAATTTGGGATGTCTTTCCTTTGGAAGTTAGGGTATAGCTGAAGATTGATGTACTAATGCTCTTATATAATACAGAATTGAAGATTGATGTACTAATGCTCCTACATAATACAGAATTGACCAAATGATCAAAGTTTTGAAGTGTGTTACCTTGACTCAACTATCCAATTCTTGCGTTACGCTCTATGGAATAATACATTTTGCTTTTGTTCAAGTGGCAAACTGGAGCCTGTAGACCGGAGAAGGCCAGGAGTTCTCCAAATCGTGAAGAGGGGAGACAGCGGGAAGAAGGATTGATAGTTAAAAATGGATAAGGAGTCCATGAAAACGTCAGTATGCCTTTGATGGAAATTGTTTTCTTGGTTCCAGCAGGACAGCTGTGATTTAGCAGAGAGCTCACATATTTGCAGTTATGATCGTGGCCGAGGCAGGAACATGTTCCCAGCGGTTCCGGAATCTGTTTCCTGTCGAAGGTTGCACGAGCCAAGGCTGATGCACTGCAGATTGAGACCATTTAATTATTTAAATAGCTGGCTGAGTGCTATTTGCAGGCAAAAGGTGGTAGCTCTGGGAAGTTGCTTGTTTCACGGCCATTTGTTAGTAATAGTTATTGAATGCTTTTATTTTTCATAAATGCCAACCTAGGTGATGGGCCCTGTGATGTGCATTATTAAATAAATAGACAAGTTTAGAAAAAGGCCATACGGTCATGAATAAAGTTTCCATTCCCTGTCAACTATTTAGGGAACAAAGGAAGAAACTGAATTATTCATTATATGCTTAGTGCAAGGCAAATGGAACCTGCTGCGGTGCAAATACAAATGGTACTCTTCTCTATTATCGTGCTTGGTTTTCTTTGCTAATATTTCTAGAAACTATTTAAGAAAATTAAGCCCTATGACAAAAAAAGAGTTAATTCTGCGTAGTCCTCAGAATCCTAGCGCAGACCTTGTGGGGAATTTTGTTTCTAAATTATTCAGCCTATGTGCCAAAAAGATAGATAAGACATTGTGTTTTGGAAGTTAATACAGGTATTCCTTTTGTTCTTCTGGAAAACTCTTTTTTTAAATTGAAATAAGTTTTGTAATGGTTATTTCCTATAGACAGAAATATATATATTTATATAGCTGTCTATTAATTTGTATATGGAGGTTTGTGCATATGTGAATATGTAGATCTAATTTCGCATAGCAGCTGAAGTTCTGTCCTTCACACTACACTTCTCAAAACTGTCATATATTCTACTGCTCAGTACCACTGCTCTCTGTGGTCATGGCTGAAACCTGATGGCTGTTGTCATCCCAGGGCCAGAAGTACTTCTTGTATTCATAGTTCTCAAAATACTCTTGTGACTGTGTTATAAATGCCCAGAGAGTTATTAAGGACACAGTTCTGCACCGGAGGATGGGCCTCAACTCCTAATAACGTTACATGTTTAGGATTTGATGATAAATAAATATAGGTTGGGGGGCTTATCTCATTCACATTGAAATAAGTATTAGATAGAAGAAAAGATTAAGTTAGTTGATCACAGTGCAGAAATATTTCCATGTGAAAATAGATACCTGGGCTTCATAGTCTGGTGTGGGGAAAAAAATACGACAAGAACCAACGGCTGAAAGATCAAACATTAAATTAAAAATAAAAGTATACAGCACAGATAAGGTGATGATTGGGAAAAAAAAATCATTATGACTTTGTTATGTTGTTGGACAGCCAAACTGTCATTATAGTGTTCAACACAAGGCAACCTGTGTCTGTGGCATAGAAAAGGTGAGGTGAGATGATTTAGTGGTTTCTTTCTAATGTTTTTTCCAATCTCTGTGTTGCATCAGTCTTTTCAAAGATTTTATTGAAGCAGACTGAGATCAGTCAAATTCGTTACATGTACAGAAAACATCTTGGAGTGCAAGTTTGAAAGCCAATAGTACTTTGGTCGTGGAATGAGTTCCTCAGAAGGTAGCACTGCGTTCTTTTTCCGAATCATAGCGCAAGGACAATGTGAAAATTTTTCCTGCTTTCAGATAGAAACCCAGAATTTGGATCTCCTTTTTTGAATTCCTTAAAGGAGTAGGAATTACTTTAAATAGGATTTAAAAAAAAAAAAAAAAGAAAGGAAAAGGAAGTTAACTTTGAATTTTTGACCACATTTTAAAATTACATTTGGCATCTCTGAACTGAGAGTTGGCGCGTAGCCCGCGCGTTTTGGTGTCCGTACCCCTGAGTACCCAGAGCAGGAGACGACAGCTGGAGGAACACAAGAGGCAATTTCTACACGTGTTCTGCAGCACTTGTAAAATCTCTTCTAAATGAAAGCGACTGTGTTAATGCAGCCTGTGTCCAGTCTTGTTACGTTATGGGTCGAGTAAACTAACCAAAATCTTAAAAGCAGATTGAAAAGATTGCCCTCCAGTCGATCGTCCTGATGGCAGGGTGGCCCTGTTCTGCTCACCGTCCCTCTGCCTTCGCGTGGGTTTCTGGCCGAGAAGAAAGCTGTTCTGAAATCACACTTCAAAGGCTGCAGCCTGCGCTGACGGCCTCTGCCTCTTGTCAGCTACGACACGGTCAGATGAGATCGGATTCCGCAATTCTTCATCAATTGGCTTCTAGGAAAAGGTGATGATAAGTTCATCTGATAGAGGACGTACAGTCACATCTTGTATCATCACATTCAACTCCTAAATTTTTGGAGTTACCCCTTCTTTTCCTTTATTTTTGAGCTGTTTGAGCGAGTATGCCTGAGAGGGTTTGTTATTAATGTTCTCTTTTGATTAATAAACCAAACTATGACAGAGGATTTGGGCTTTGGTGGTCGCAGGAGCCGCGGCGGAGCCGGGTGCTGTCGCGGGGCTGCTGGGAGGTGCGTGGAGCTGTTTATAGCACTGCTTTAACACTCGGGCTTTATCTGGGATTTGCAGCTCTCCAAAATTTTTTTTTTCTTTTTTTCTTTTTTTTTCAACCAGACTCTGTTAAAACAAGAATCACTTGGTATTATTTTAGAAATACAAAGCTAAACAAATTAAATCCTACTTTAGTCTTACGGATTGGGAAATTGGTTTTACATGCTTTCGTCACATCCTGGCGGGATTAATCTAACGCCCTTTTTACAGTTTTGCCAGCGCTGCCGCGGCAGGACTTGTGCACAGATTGCCGCGGCAGCAGTGATCGGCGGCTCCCCGAGGACGAGCGAGGCGTGCAGAGGTTTAGGTCTCCTTTTCCCTCTCTCTCATTTTCTCCTGTCTTGAAGTTAAAAAGGTCTCGCTGTTTGGGAAACAGTTAATTGGATCAGGATGAGTCATACCCCGGATTAAATGCTGGTAGTAGGATTGGATGCCTTCCCCTTAGTTAACGTAATTAAGACTGACATTAAAGATCAAATTATCCCTTACCAAATTAGAGCCTCAGGTAAGTGAGAAGCTCTTCAGGGACATTCCTGGCTAGCGCTGCCCCTGCCTTGCTAAGGAGGCTGTGGGAGCCCACCAGAGAAGCCCTGGGGTGGCCCAGAGGACAGGGTCTCCTCGGAGCTCTGGACGGCAGACTCCTGCTGCCCTGGAGCTCTCCTCCGGAGCAGAGCTCACGCGTTCGGTGTGCGGCAGGCTGCTCCCCGCCTCAGCTGGGCACGCTGCCTCCTGGCATCTTCAAAACTGGTCATTTCCCACGTTTATTTTAGGGGGAGCGTCAAAATTTTTCTAGTAGGACTGCAGAATTGAACGTACCAAATCTAAATACCTTGCTGCTTGGCTGCCTTTCCTCACTTACCTTTCCTGGGCCACCTCTGGGAAATCCCTGTGTCCTTCCAGGGGGTCCCGGCTGAGCTGGGCACGGTCCCCCCGGCAAAGGGCATGATGCCAACAGGGACTTCTGAGGGACCTCATCTGAGCTGTCTTTGCTCAAATTATGTTTGGTTTCTCCAAAACAGCTGACTCTTTGGGATCTGCTCCTCTCTGCTTCATCTCAGATAAGAGCAACTGATATGTCTGGAACACCTTTTAGCATAGGATTTCTTTACACTCTTACTCAGAAATTATTTTATCCTCCAAAGAATTCAGGATGTTTGCATTTGAAATGCATTTACTGAATAATCCCGTCTACCCAAAAAGAATTAAGATTAGGTTATATACTGGATCTTTTGGTGCATAAAGACATTTTAACTCCTTTTATTCATTGTATGTTAAACACCGGTTGCAGGCTGCATTATATTATGTGACTCTTGGTTCAGCAGAGATACCAAACAGATTTATCTAAAAGTGAGTGCTAAGTATTTGTTATATGCTGTTGAGCCACTCAAGAACAGTGACTTTGGGATGAGGAAGGTGACATGCCACCAGTAATTCAAGATATATGATACTAATGGAAAAGTTGTTGCTTCTTCTAGAATGAGGGGAAAGTAATTTTATATAGAGAAGGACAGTAATAATTGTCATAAGGCTTACTGTAGTTGTACACAAATAGTTTCCTAATTTCTTATGCCAGACTATGGTACGGCATATTAATAGTGCTTCATAAAAATAGGAAAAAGATAATGTCAAAGAAAAATTGTGACCTTGGTGAGAATGACAGGGCAGCTGTTCCAGAAGCAACAAAAGCACATCATAGCACTGTCTGTCTGTAGTCCTTTAAATAGATGACTTGATAGTAATGGAAAATTAGTGTTCTTTTCTAGATTCACCTCAAGCTAGAAGATACATCTTTATGCTTTTTTGTATTGCAAACAACATATTAGCTTCTCTTTCAATTGTAAATGCCATTAAAGTTTGCCAGAAAAGCTCTTATTTTTCTTTACCCCCACCAATGTTTCAAATCATGGAAATATTACAATGTATTCAAAATTTATTTATTATTATTATAGCTGAGAGGGAGATAATCTATCTCTGTGAGCATATTTTTGAGACTGTATTTAAGACGCCCTGGGAATATTTGAGAATCCATAGTAAAACCAAATGATTTTTACTTACAGTATTATTTGAGCCCATAAAGCTAGCGCTAACCTTGAGAGAGACCATATTCTACTCGATATGGAAAATTAAAGTAAATATTTGCTTACAGGTAATCGTATGGCTCTGATTGTATGTAATGGAGGAAAGCTCCATGGAGGAGTCCTTATTTGATCTTGAAGGCATTGCAGCAAAGTTTGCAGTTGCTTTTCCCTGATTACCATAAGAATTCCAGACCTACTGGAAATATTATATCTTACCGGCCTTGAATACATGGAAATGTTAAAGTACAGCTTCACAAAATAGTTATCTGCATAGTTGAAAGTTTGCATTTTTAGAGTAAGCTTAATTATTTAGGGAAAACGAAGATTGGATGAAGACAAGAAAGGCTCCTTGATGGCATTCTACTTGCATTCCTTTCAGAATGTTTATTCTATGATAATGTTTTGGTTTCATCAGATTAGTTACCTTCATTGATTTGTCTTTTTTAAAAAAAAGAAACAAACACAACTAAACAAAAGACGGGCATGAATTGTTATGTGAACGTTACTATGCACTGGGAGTCAGAAAAGGAGGAGTTCATGGAGTTTGGACCCATCTTTACAGAATTAATCTTATTTTACTTTAAATTCCTTTTTCCCTGAATAGAATGTAGAATTTTTCTCATCTTCTTGTATCATCACATGTGAGCAGAAGGGAGTAGTCGACTAAATATGGATTCAGCCATGGCTGGGTTTTAAATTACTATCATTCCAGTTATAGGTAGAAAGAACTTAAAAACCATAATAAAGATGAATTATGAAATCAATTGAATTATAAATATAATTTAAGCAATATACTGAAGGTCATGAAAATGAAGCTGTGGTTCTGAGAGGAGCAGAAAACCATGTAATGAACCAAGGCAAACAATATTCTTTTTTAATGCTCCTGAAGTGTTTTCCCTTGGTTTTGTCACTGCAAGATAGCCCCCCTAGTTTGCAGCCACCTTTGAGATTGCGTGTATAACTAAGTCCCATGAATTTAACCTACTCCTCTTTCAAAGTAGATTTAAACATTTCTTCTTGGTTCCAATTCCAGGTTGCCTAGTATGCACTTATTTTCTTGAATTCCCCAGAGTTCTGAATTTACAGTCGTGTAACTAAGTTCAGAGTCTTTCATTTAAATTTTCATGTTTTATGGTTAACAGTGTGCCCATTTTAATATTTTCTATTTGTTAGGTGAGATGTCTAGTGTGTCTTGGCATACCTAAGAAATATGGAGTAACACGTGGGGATTTATTTTTTTTTATTTAAAAAAAAAAAACAACAAACCCACAGAAATTTAGCTATGGCTATAAATAATTTTGAGACGGGTGCCAGGAAGATGATGAGGTCAGGTTACTTGTAACATTGATATGCACTTGTTTTTTGAAATCCTTTAAAAGAAATACTTCTTTGCATAGAAGGACCAAAAGAGCTAAGACCATGAAAGTATGGTTTTTAAAACTCTGGTTTGTCAGGTATGTTGGCTAGAAACTCTTGGAGGTGGAGAAGGCTTTTATTAGCTGTATATACAGCGGCCAGTGTTCTGGAGTCTTGAACTCCAATTCTGCTGTTTTGAGCCACTAAAATGCCAATAACCAGTAGTAACACTACCTTTGTTTTCCTAAAATTAATGCCTGCATGTTTAGCTTATGCTACTTAAATTTTGAATGAACATGTAGCCATAATTGTATAAAATGAGAAAATTGTAAGCACAGAATTGGAGGGAGGGTGAAGATCCGGCTGCTAATGAAACCTTGATTGTTGAAATTCCAGTTAAAGGCTGAGTATTCAGAATTGTATCAGAGACTGCAAAACCCCTAAAACTTACTACTTATGCCATTTAAAAATGATTGGGCACTTCAGTTTAATTTGCTTGAAGGTGAAGAGCTTATAAGACGTATTTGAACCTGGAAATAATTCTGACAGCTAATTTTTATATGCATAAAAAAAAGTTTTATAGTGGAAACCTTGACTTTTAGCATTGTAGAGTTAGAGTCCTGCTGTCATAAAGGCCCTAATGATTTCTGACTTAATTAAGTGTCTGAACGGTTAGGCTGGTAACGCATTTGCTACCCTTTAGAGATTCACATCTAAGTACCAAATACTGGATGCACTCTTTGTCTACGAAACCCGCTTTACTTTACCTCTCCGGCTTCACAACTCTGCTGAGGTCTAGGAGATGGGTCCTCTTCTTGTTGGTATTTCACATCTAAGTTAAGCCTCCTGCGTGCACCTTCTTAATTTATAAATAAACATGTTAGGCCTCATTTGCTGATTGTGAATAATGCTTTGGGGCAACTGTTAGGAAAAGCCCTTCTGTGTAGGTAGCAATGTCCTTCTGTGCGCCCGTCACTCTGTTAGTCCAGTGGTTCCCAAAATGCTTTTGCACCCTCGGGGATCCACAGTGTGTTTCTGAGGAGGAAGAGGGGAGCTGGACCTCTCAACCAGGTATCTCCCTCTTAGATGGCGGGAGAGTGGTGCTGGGACTGGAGAGATGCTGCAGCGGCCGGAGTTGTCCTCCAAAGTGCTATGTGCCTCTTCTGGGAAAGGGGTGTTTCAGGGAAAGGGATGTCCCGGGATGTCCTAAGAAACAAAGGAAAGTGTGGCCAAATAGGACAGGACAGGCTCATCTCTGGCTGGTTGTGGGAATGAAATGCTGAATGAGTCAGTCTCCCCAGAGAGGTTGTGGAGTCTCCGACTGGAGACATTCCAAACCCACCTGGACACTGTCCTGTGCAACTGCTGTAGGTGACCCTGCTCTGGCAGGGGGGTTGGACTGGGTGAGCTCCAGAGGTCCCTTCCAACCATGAAAATTCTGTGATTCTGTGAGTCATTAGTAGAAAGCAGCTTATTCTTCTCACTTGGTTTAATAGTTAAGGGGCGTGACATCGAAAAAGTTCTGCATCGAAAGTGCTCCAGGCACGTTTTTGAAAGATTGTTACCCTTTGGCTACAGTTAATTCCATTTTAAATATGTTTATTTTTCACTTAGAAAGTTCAGCTAGAGTTTGGATTGCTTCCCTGTTGAAGATAATTTGATTTCAGTTGCAGCAGTTTAGGTGTATAGATAGCAGAAAAAATCTTCCATAAAAGCTGCGCTGTATGTAAATTATCCTATTCAGGCAACGAGTTTGGTGCTAAGTTGCAGGTTATGTCTTAAGAGTGAATGATTTAAGGTTTTGATATAATATTTTAAAATTCTGTTGCACATACCTGTTTTTTAATAGCTCGTGTGTCATCCAGCTGGCACACGGTATGTCTGGTATAGAAGTGAACGCTGAAGTTAAAACGACTTCATGGAAATAGGTTTTCAGAAACATGTCGTGATATTGCTATTTTTTTGTGTCAGACGTGCTAAAACTGATCTGAGTTCTCAGAAGGTCGGCAGAAATGTCATCCTCAGACGACGTGGAACCTGTTTGGGTATGATGCATTATTTGCTGATGCTGTTTTCTTGTTTACATAAGTGGATTTGCATGGCTTGGCGCTCCAAATATTGGACTGCTGAAAACCACCTGCATCTGCTGAGGTATTGAGACAAAAACCCTGGAGGCTGGCCAGGTTTCTGCAGTGCTTTTGCTTACGTGGTTGACAGTAACATCTGGTAACGCAGATGTGGAATTCTAGAGCGCCATAATTATTTTGAGAGTAGGGAGAAGTTGTCACACGTAGTTATTATCATGCAACTATCACAGGTATTAGAATCAAAGAGATCATTTTGTTCTTTGCTGACAGCATATGTTTTCTCAGCTTTGGAGATGTGCTATTTTCATGCCATGCAATATGCAGATTAAAAATGAATATTTTTTTTTATTTTTCTTTTTTGTAAGCAGCTTGAAGGTTAAAGAAGAGCAAAGAGACTGTAAATGCAAAATGGTTTGTTTCTTCAGAGTACCAGTTCCATTGCGATTGTGATTGCTGCCAAAATATACTTCACGCTGTGCCCTGGAGCCCCTCATAAATAAGCATTGGATTTCCTACTAGTGGAAGGGAAGTGCCTTAGTTCTGTTCATCTCAGGTGTTAGCGTTTTGGTTTTGCTTTGGTTCGTTTTGGGGGTTTTTGGGGTTGGTTGTTTGTGTTTTAAACTCCCTGAACCATTTACAGGCATGGTATTACTGGAAGGAGTAAGACAGCTGAGATGTTGGGGATTTATGTATTTACAGAAGCATTATAGAACAAATATTTGAACCTCTAGTAAGAGAGAGATTTAAACTCTATTAATAGAATACTTATGGAAATTCTAATTCAGTTGGCCAACTTGATATCAGGAATTAACATCCATTTTTATAAGAACCACCTTTCACTGAAACAAAAAAAAAATGTTACTTCTTGATTTGTTTACAGTAAATACCAAATTTTCATCTTAGAGCTTTGTATTTGGACATCTGCACGTGTGGAAATGAGCATCTTGTGAAATTTCTCAAGTCTAGTCTGATGCACATTAATGTTTTAACATTTTTTTCAAAGCTTATGTTTTCAGTAGTAACGTTGAAAAATTTCTTAGACAACACGAGTTTCTAACGCGGCTGGGAACAAACTGCAGGCACTAGCGAAACCTCTCTTCTCCCTACTCTATAGGAGCCCAGTCAAATGTATTTAAAAATCTTTGCTCTATCTGGAACAAGTGGGGTTTTTATCTTACACCTGCCATACGATAGGTGAAGAGAATTTGAGTAAGTGGGACGGAATATCAGTGAGTCCCAAGCTAAGAATGTAAGTACTGTCTGATGTCTTATTCTGCACAGTCTAAATCTGAAATTAGTAGTAAGGACAATTTTATAATAACCTGCCTTTATTCAATGTTAGAAATTGGTGCCTTTCTTTAAAACACAACGTTAATCATATCTTACTAAAAATGAGCGTTCTTTACTTAAACATCTGAATCCTTTGTCTGAAGTCACTTAAAAGTGTGTTAGTATTTTTCAAACTCATCAGCTTTCCTATCCGTGTGGCTCCACAAGCGCTCAGGTAGCCAAGAGGAAAGTGAAATCACAACCAGGTCGTCCTTTCGTTATTTCTAAAATTGCCTTATTGTGCTGTCCAGACCTCTGTACTCTTAACTTGCTTTTGTCCTCAGTTTACTTTTACGTTTAAAGCTGCACTTAGTGCCGGATGAACACAGTGAGCTGCTGACCGTGCTTGATGATCACTGAAATAATGGAACGCCCTTCATCTTCTGGGGTGATACTTTTATTTAGTCAAGATGGCATTTTACCTGCTTTACTACCTACCCAGTGCTCCAAGCCCTCCATGGGTTCTGGCTTCTCCACTGTAGTGCCTGTACATTGTTTTACTTTCCAGTGGCTTTGCATTCCTCACGTAATCGTTCCCTCCTTCGTGCTCCGCCAGTGCCTGAGTTTCCCAGGGTGAGTCATTATGTGGGTTCAACTTGACTTTGATACCAGCGCTTTATTATTTTGCGATGTGTTGCATAGGAATGGTTACCATGAGACACATATTTTGTAACTTTCTGATATGGTTTCTCGATGCAACAAGCCTAAGCGATTTAACATCGTTTTCTGCCCTCTAGTTTTACTGCTGCTGGATGAAAAGGTCTGTTTAGTTTTATTCTTCTTTTTTATTTGTTCAGCACCTTGTCTTTGAACTGTGTTTACGCAGTGCACTAGGTCAATTTTTAATATCAGATGGTGCTCAGTTGCCCTCGTATATAACTGCACCGGTTAACCCTGGACAAAAACTTGGGTCATTTTTACATCTTCCATAGAATGTTTTTCCCTTGATTGTGTAACTGCGTGTAACCAGGTGAATTCCCATGCTATCTTGCTAGCTGACAGGTCAACACCCTCCTGCAACATTGGTCTTGCCTCAGTCCGTTCCTGGCATTCTCTACCAGCTTTTTCTCCTGGAAAGTGTGGTGGCCCATTCTTGCTCCATTCCATAATAAAATCAACATTTGCTAAGCTTCTACATTGACACTCTGCAGATAATTCCTATTCTAACTTATTTGAAAGTACTGCACTATTTCAGACATATCTGAAATGTTTGGCATATTTATACATGATTACACATCCATATAGTAAAACTGGCAGATAAATTACACTTTAAAAGTGGACGATCTCAAAACATTGTTCATAATGCGGTCCTGTGAATTACAGGTCCATTTGATTACACTGGAAACTTGCTTGTGACAGCACAATTCAGTCACGCATTTCCCCATTTCCTTTTTGCTTTCTTCTTAAATCTGGTTTTTATTTCTGACTTCATGTTTGAAATGTTCTTTCTATGGTGGAGAAAGCGTCGGAACAGAGCAATACAACAGCCACCTCACTCGGTCTGTTGGTCTGTGAGGCTGTTCTTCAGTTTACTTCTTGGGTTGTTTTGATCTTTGCTTCTTCACTGTAGCCCAGATATTAAAACCTTGGAATATTATCAGATACATGTTATGAACTTGAGACTTCATGTGAATATATGTAATCATTAGTTGTGATCCTGACCTTCCTGCTGGACATCTATGTATCCATATGAGGACCTGCGCAACTGGGAAAATCTGATTTAGTAAAGCAGCAGAACTGGGTTTTTTGTTCTAGGATGGCACTTACTGTCTTCTAACGTTTTTCAAAATAAAGTAGGAGTTGCTTCTTTGTAAACTTTTTCATGTATGCCAGAGAGTATTTGAGAGCTGTTTTTAAAGACTAGCTTTTGCCGTCCTTGCTGCAGTGGGTCTGCTAATTTATCAGTTAGCCTCCCTCAGGGGTATAATTGCCAGATGCTCTCTGGTGCTCATTAAACTGGAATCTACATCCTTATAAAATCTATGAAGATGGACTGTAATGCTGCTACTTAAAATAGGGAAAAAACCCCTATTGTTAGTGCTAAGAAATGCAGGGGCTGTGACATGTCACAGCAGACATCTTGATTCCGGTGGTCTTCTATGGAAAAAAAAAAAAAAAATAAGGACTGGTGAAGAAAAAGAAAGTTTTCCAAATGCTAACAGCGTTTTTGCCTACTGACTTACTCGTAGTGCTTCATACTTACATCACAATGATGATGCAAAACAACACATTTGAGAAAATGTGAACTTCTATTTTCAACAGCAGCAATCCATGGGTAACATGGTGAATTCTGCCCAAGGAGCGTTAATCTTGGTATATGTCTAAGAGAAGCATAAGAGTACTGCTTATTATACCTGTCATTTCTATCTTAATTACAGAAGGTGGATTCTGAGAGTGAGATAGCAGAGCAAGCTCTCCTGAAGCCAGTTTTTAAATTGTTTCGCACTTAAAGAATGTTCTGATTTCAGACAAAGATTGGGTAAGAATCTTAAAGCTTAAAATATAAGACAAGCTTAAATTCTGTTAATATCGAACACTTTTAAAATATTGTACTTTTTTACTTGAGAAATGAAGAAAATACAGAATTAGTGATAAAAATTTGAAACACGTATTTCGCAATTCGACTGTACCCAATAATATAAAAAGGTATGGACTCCAGTTTAGCAA
The DNA here is from genome assembly GCA_008711295.1 of Anarhynchus alexandrinus. NCBI lineage: Eukaryota > Metazoa > Chordata > Aves > Charadriiformes > Charadriidae > Anarhynchus > Anarhynchus alexandrinus. The sequence continues at coordinate 2,652,342 of VUYV01000072.1, read as the reverse complement.
CCCATAACACTGTTAATTAATTAAAAACAGCAGCAACAAAAAGGCAAGAAGGTAAACAGTGAACATTTTCAGCATCATCTTGACTTTCACAGTTAAGACTGTGCAAGTTAGCCCCGCTTCTGAAGATCAATAAACTTCCCAGATCAGGCATGTAATTGAATTAGCTTACTGCCTCCTGGTCCGTGCCAATGCCAAATGCATCAGAGCATGCTGTAAGAATTCACAGTCAATAATTATGGCTCAGTTAATGGTTGTATTATGCCTTGAGGTAAAGTGGTTCTGACTCTTCTGCAAAAATTTTTATTTTTCGTAAGGCAAGTGCATATTTTCATTAACCATCTGAATGCATCGTTCCTCCCTAAATGTTGCCTGCTGCTCCTCATGATATTTTTATTAAAAAAAAAAAAAAGAAGCTTTCATCCATCGTTTTTGTGTTAATTCTGCCTAAAAGAGGAGTTTAATTGGGTGGAGAGGGGAAAGAGCATGCAGCCACTTGTGGTGGCAGATGTGACCTCTCTTGGGCGAGCAGCACCTTGAAGTGGCCCATGCGTGGTTTGTGGTACCACATGACATGTTGGAGGAAGCCCTGGAGATGCTTCCTTCAGAGAAAGCTTTTGGCGCTCTGTCGTAAGGAAGTTTCGCTGCCTGTATAATCCAATTTATTATTTTTTCTTTTCAGTCACCAAGCCTTTTTATTTTTGTCGCATCTTTCAGAGACAAAGCCAAACTTACACGCAGCCCGGGTATGGTTGGACGCAGTTGGGGCCGAGCTGTGGCTGCAATGACAGTTAGAAATGATTTTAATGTCACTCTAAAATCAAGATCTATTTAACCTTCACAGTAAACTTGGGAAGGCGTAATGCGTAGCCAGTAAGAATGTTGATTACTGTCAGCAAACACGTGCACGTTAGCTGTCGCGTTCCTGGGCAGGGCTGCCTGCAGAGCAGGTGAAGCAGCAAATTCCTCCTGGAATACCCTAATGCTGGTGACGGGTGTCTTTAAAGATCTAATCCAGGTGGCTCTTGCAAGTGTGTCTTTCCAGAGCTTAGTTATTTCAGGCTTTATTAATGACACCAGTGCAGCCATTTCCCTCTACTTTTGCAAATGAAGCTTGAATTGCAGATCATGTAGAATCATAATTTAATAAAGAACATTATTTAATAAAGCAAACTTTTTTATCGCTGACCTGTAGTGTGCTGTGCCTTTAATAAGTAGCTGTTGCCTTTTAAATTTGTAGTGATTAGTTTATTACTGCTGGTTTTAAAAAGAGGACAAATATGTCTTCATATTCTTTTTAAATGTGGCTACAGCCTAAATTCAAACAGATTACTTAAAAAGAAGAGGAGAGGTTATTTATTGCCTATTCTGTTCATGCAATGGAGCACTGGGGAGCGTTGCCTGCTTTTGAGTTAGTGCTTGCTGGGGAGATCAGCGGCAGAAGCCCTATTCCTTCTGTCCGAAACTCGGTTACATTATCAAACTGTGTATGATGGCATGTGCTGTATAAAGGCACAATGCTTTTTATTGAAAAATAGAGAATATTCGGCGTATAACAGCATCTGTATGTAGGGCAAATGTGATTTTTCAAGTATTTGGGTGCACACACAAAGTCCAAGAGACTGCTTGTTTTGACAGGAAACAACCTTTATACATTATTTTGATTTTTTTTTTAAACTAATTAAGCATATTTACTTCTATCGATATACATTAGATTTTTATGGATTTCAGGGGGATTTGATTTTATTTTGCTGATAACGTAATTGCTAAACTGCCTTTGGTGATCAATAGATCTGAAAACCAGAAATCTTTTCTCTCTTTTTCCTGCCTTTAGTAATATTGACATTTTTAATTAAAAAAACAAACCAAAACAAAAACCGCACGTAGTTCAATGAATCACCTGTGTTCAGGTGAATTACTTGGAAAATTATCAGCAAAACACATACATAAGAATCAGTTGGTACGCTGTCACTGTGATACGGAAGTTTGAAGTTAACATGGTATTGATAAAACCTAGGTAGGTTGTTGCATGCCCTCTACCAATTTTAATAACCTCTTTGTGTATGTATATAAGGTTATTATTTTCTTCTGGTATTAGCTGTAATAAATTGTCTGTTTGTAACACACTTATTTAAAGCTTTATTTTCATTTTGTTTTTCAATATCTAATCAGTGATATTGAACGTATCAGATTGGCAGCCCTAGAAAATGATAGCCTCTATCAAAATTCCCTGAAACTGTTTATTCCAGGTAATATGTCTTCCATTTCTCTGGAAGAAATTTTAGTCACCGTGAGGTTTTTGGTAGATTTTTTTTCTTCTTTCCTGCTTCTTGATTGACTTGTGTCTGGCTGATGGTTTTGTGAGCTTCACGGGCAATGAAAGCCATTTTGGACTGAATTAAGACAGTCATGCTTTTTATAACTTTTTGGTGACATACTGATATCCTAAATCCGTAGATCACTCTTTTGTTACTCTGGAGTAATTATTAACATTTTTGGCAGACTTTCTGAATTAAATATGGGGATTTTTGTGGTTTGTTTCCCTCCCCACCCAAGATTCAGGTGATGCTGAATTTAAATGAGTGCTTGTTATATTTGAAGGAAGGGCAGGATTTGGATGGAGGAGCGCTGGAACTCACAGCGGTTAAAATGGGAACAGGTGTCGATTCAGCTCCTCTTCCATCTCCTGGGTTTTGAAGTTATAATGTGGATTTTGCCATAGCGCCAGATAGGAGGACACTTGTTTCACCGAGTCCAAGAATAAGGACTGCAGGTGTAAGAGCTTTGATGGGACTGACCCTGATTGCCAAGTGATTTTGAGGGTGAGGGGAAGCAACAGTTTTCCCTTATTTTTCTACTTCTGGGAAAAGCCGATGGAAATTTTCAAAATTCACGTTTTGGAGATAGAAAAAAGGATAATGTGCCTTTTTAATAATACTCAGTAGATATTTCCATTTCAGTTATTGACTGAAGTGAAGACTTTTGCCCACCTCTTGGATCTGTGTACTGACTGGCTCACTAGCGTTTTGTGACTGCGTAAGGTTCTCTAGATTCATAACTAATATCCAGTGGAAAGCTCACAATGGAAATCTTTGTATAAAAGTAAGAAAGCTTTCTGGTTACGGAGTCCTTAGGGGCGTTCAGATGCAGTTGGATGTATCTGTGGTTGCGACGTGCTGTCAGCATAGGTGTCATAAAAAGTGAGGCCAAAGCTGTCAGACACCCGCGTCGAGGAGATATCTGTTTTTGAAACTATCAGTCTGGAGGAGACTGATAAGACGACCAAAAGTAATCTTGAGTTGAGAAAAGAGAGAGAATAGCAGGATTTAAGATGATAGGGGAGAGGTGAGGTAAACAAGAGAGACGGGCTTGGGGATGACAGGTTTGTACTTTTAGTGTTAATAAATAACATCCCACCTCACACAGCAAAGTGTGTGTCTGGCGATCCTGTGGTGACATCCTGGGCGCCCGGCCTGTGTCTGCGTGGCTTTGTCACTGTTGGTGGCTTTTTGTTCTCCTGCCACCTCGCTCTGGGGAAGGGAGACCAAGGGTGGGCCTTTTGGTCCTCTCTACTGCACATGGCACTGTGTCTCTGCCAGACACCGCTGCTGCTCTGCTGCTTCACCGGGAGCACAGGGGCTCTGCCGAGGCTCCAGTACCTTTTCAAAAGCAAAGGACATGCAAGCAGAAGACACGCTGGTTGTAGCCTTTGCAGGCACTATCATATCATGACGGTTAGAGAAACAAAACCATCATTGTCACCATATACTCCTCTGCTCCTGACTTGCTTCAGACCGTACCACCAGCCCTGGAGGTAGTTTGGTAGTTTTTGCACCGGGCAGGGTGATACGGGACAGTGATAGACGTGATGCCTGGGCTCCAGGTACCTCCTTGAATTTATGGTGCGGATGGGGATGCTTCACAGCTCCCAGGTCACTGTTCATCTCCTGCTCCCTTATCAGGAGGATTTCTGTGGCTGCTTCCTTGCAGTTCCTAAACCTATTGAACAGCTTGGGTGTGTGAGGCTCACCAAAGGACTTTTTGGGGATATGGGTAGGGGGTCAGATTGTTTTGTTTTGCTAATTGATTTCAGGTTTTCTCCCTACCCTTTACTTAGTACTTAAAGTATTTCTATTATGTTTGCATTCATTAAGTGAGTAGTGGTGAGCCACTGTCTTGTGCTGTCCTATCAAACCTGTTAAAAAATTACACCTGTTTCTTGTAGATAAGGCAAGAAACAAATTACTCTGGGGTGCCTTTCTCTGACATTTCATTTGTCTTCCAGATTGTGCAAGGGTAGTTACCTTCCTGCCAAAATTAATTATGGACAACTCTGGAATTGCTTAATCTGTCAGAAGCAACAGGAGAAGAAAACATCCGTGTTCAGTGCCAGAGGACTGGGTGAATAAGGAATAGCGGGAGTTTTCCAGACCTAGATAGGAGTTTTCTCACTCCTATGTTCAGCTGATTTCAGAGTTCTCGCTGAAGTTGATGTAATTTCTACCTTCATCAAAATTGCTTGACTGTGTCTTAAATTAGCAGGGTCGCGCTATAGCAGATGGTTGAAGAGTTAAACTGTTTTCCCTTTTTCCTATAGTAAATTTATTTACAATGTTTAAAATGCTCACAACAAAACTATACCCTCCTTGGGTTACTCTCTGTTTCAAGAAGGAAATGCCATTTAAAATAATAAATCTTGCATCGGCTAGATATCATCTTATAATCTAAAGAATGTAACTGGTAACTATATAAATTACTGTTATATTCTCAACACAGCGTCAAATGAATGACTTTATTCCTCTTTAAACCATTACTGTAAGTCTTTTTCACCAGTAACGGTGTGTGAGGGACCGCTTGCTGTTTCCTTACACTGCTATGCCAAATACTCCTTTCCGGAACTTTAAGCTATATTTATTTGTTTGGAATGAGTCAAAATCCATACGTGGGGTTGTGGCTTTCCCTGGTCTTTCCCCTGCGAGTGCCACACTGTGCCCTCCGTCTGGTGGCAGGATTACAGCGGGAAAGGAAAGGATTTAGGAACACATTTACGGGAAGAAGTAAAAGCCTTTCACTGACTGTTGATTTAACAAGGTAATATCTCTGCAGTCAGAAATTAAATTCTTAGCCTGGGGTTTTTCCAGAATAAGCTTCTTGTTTTTTATAATAGTTTTCTTTATATTATAGCAAGCAAGTGGGACTTAAACATATCTTATTATATCCTTTTCCTCTCGTCAGTGTAAATCGAAGTGGGGTTTGGCTCAGTGTTCACAATTGTAGAATGGTTTGGGTTGGAAGGCTCCTTAAGATCATCTCATTCCAACCCCCCTGCCATGGGCAGGGACACCTCCCACCAGCCCAGGTTGCTCCAAGCCCTGTCCAACCTGGCCTTGAACACCTCCAGGGATGGGGCAGCCACAGCTTCTCTGGGCAACCTGGGACAGGGGCTCACCACTCTTATAGTGAAAAATTTCTTCCTGATACCTAATCTAAACCTGCCCTCTTCCATTTTGAAGCCATTCCCCTTGTCCTAGCTCTACATGCCCTTGGAAAAAGTCTTTCTCCAGCTTTCTTGTAGGCGCCCTTCAGCTACTGGGAGACTGCTATAAGGTCTCTCCAGAGTCTTCTCCAGGCTGAACAACCCCAACTCTCTCAGCCTGTCTTCATAGGAGAGGTGCTCTCTGATCATCTTCATAGCCCTCCTCTGGACCCGCTCCAACAGGTCCATGTCCTCCTTGTGCTGAGGACTCCAAAGCTGGACGCAGTACTCCAGACTGCAATACACCAGACCCCTTTAGGTTTTCTCCATCTCTTTACAGAAACATAGATCCTATGGTGTGGCACACAGCAGCTATCCAGCGAGCATGAGGTGGAGGGTATTTCTATTCCATTTACTGCTTTTATTTATTTTAACTGTGATCTCATGCCTAGACTAAAGGAGTGCTGCCATTCCTGGCAGCGTCCAAAACCCCTGTGTGTATTGAGTATCTTCTGCTGGCTCTGCACCTGCCGAAGCCTCTGAGTTGCCACCACGCTCCCTCAAGAGAAGGGACCCCAAAGGTGGCAGATCCAGCCAGCAGCAAATGACATTTCTGTCTGGGCCCTGCAGTCGTGGCCCCAAACCTGCCCTTCGTTGGCACTGCGGGGAAGGTTGGGTCACACCACTGCACCTTGCGGAGCATCAGCTCAAAGAAGCGTGAGACCCCGGCCCCTCTCTGCGACTCTCTCACTGCCTTAATTTTTTTTTTTTATATCGCATAAAGCAGAATTGCCAACACCACACGGCAAAATGATTCATCTTCTCTCTATTGTTACTTGCTCAAGCAATGAAAGTAATTATATTAAATAGGAATACTTTTTTAATTTGTTGTCTGACTGCTGAGCGTTCTTGGGTCATTCTGTCACATTCTCCTTTGTAATCCTAAGAGCTAAAATATTTTTTTAATAAAAGCTGAAAATCTGACATCATCACAGTATTCCAGGAGCTAAGGCTTGAGATAAGTGCAAAATAGATTTGCATGGCTAGAAACTTCTTATTTGTTGCTGTAGGCGTTTCTATAGGAATTAGAGAATAAAGCTGGGGGAAAAGGCTCCGCTGTGAACCACGCATGACATTTCAAGTACTGTTTGCTTGTCTCAGTAATAGCAATTTTATTCTGTAAAACTCTTGCTGATAGAGTTGATTGATACNATAGTTTATCACATTACACTGATGTGCCTGAAATGAGAGTTGTTAATAGACAATGGTGTCTTGGCAGCTTGTTCTGTCTTGCGCTTTTGCTCCTCCGCTCCGGCTTGTGTTTATGAAATTGCTTTAAGCTGTATTCTATATATTTGAAGCACTGACTGGACCTTTCTGGGGGGATGTGTCAAACATATTCTGCGTATTTTGAGTAATAACAGCATTAATAAAGTCAAGAAACCCAAAACCCTTCTGAATTTTTCCGTTACTACTCCTGGAGTGTGCCTACGTGAAGAGATTGAAAAAATGACAATGTTAAAAGTCATGTGTTGTTGATAAGTCTCCCACTCTCAAAAATATCTCATTACGTATTGTCTCCTTATGGTCATATGTATGATGCTGTGTTTATTATGCATTCATCAGCTGACAACTGCAACCATTAATTTTAATAATGTTTCTAATGCTATGCTTAGCAGGAATTATTTGATAATCCAAGCTGTAATAATTGGAAATACTTGCTTGGAGGTGGGTAATCAGATTATGTTCATCTATCTGTCTATTTCAGGCTTTTTAAAGCTTTTTATGTAAGTGACTTCTGTGCTTTTGGGCATATCCTTTTTATGTTTTCATTATATAGGGAAGATGTATGAAAATTAAGTGGTTATCTACTGAGGGAGGCTACTCGAAGAAAAGATTTTGTATGCCATTGGCCCACCTGTTTTTGGAAGCTGGGCAAAATACTGGTTTGATTGCTCAAAAGAATTTTGTACAGTGATGGTTCACAGACATATTTTCTGGTCTAAAGAGGTCTCTGTTGGAATTGAGCACTTTCTAGGGGTAGTGCAAGAGAGAATTGCTGTTGTTTTTCAGCAGTAGGTTCTTGAAGCATACTGCAAACAATGCTTTCCATAAGTGCCGACATTTGATAGGATTTGGTAACATGAGTGTCTTTGTCACATTGTGGATCTGATGAACATGAAAATAGTACATCGAGAGGCTTTGATTAATTTAAACTTTACCCTTTGTGTGATACCGTCACTTTATGGGCTTGAACACAGGGGCACAGCTTTGCTCTGTAATTAACCCAGCTCGGCAGAGTTCAGTGGATGTGAGGTGATCCTGTAATTTTTTTTATTTTAGGAGCTTACATTAAATTTTTGACCTTGTGGGATAGTGGATTTTTTTTTTTTTTTTGGT